>JAYEPQ010000018.1:23710775-23755775 GCA_036321105.1 Dracaena cambodiana
CACGGCATGGTGCGTGGGTAGTCCTGTCTGCCTCGAACCGGGTTGTTTGTCCATCCGAATCGGCACAACACGGCATGCGGGCAGTCCTGACCGTTCCATCCGCCCCGAACCAAACCGTCGGTCCACACATATGACACAGCACGGTGAGTGGGCAGTACCGGCCGTGCTATCTGCCCCGAACCAGGCTGTCGGTCTGCCCAAACCCTCTCGGCACTGTGCGTGGGCAGTCTCGGCCGGGCCATCAGCCTCGAACCAGATGTCTGTACGCTCGAACACGCACAACACTGTTTGTGGGCAGTGCCATCCGCCCAAAACAGGATTGTCCACCTGCCCGAATGCACATGGCACGGTGTGCGGGCAGTCCCGACCGCCGCTAATCAGAACGTCCGTCCATCGGACCACGCATGACAAGGTGCACAGGCACCCCCAGCCATGCAATTTGCCCCGAACCGGTCCATCCGGCCACCCGAACATGCAAGGCACGAGGCGGGGCATGCCCATCGGCCCCGAATCGGACCGTCCGTAAGCCCAAACCTACACTGAACTGTGCGCGGGCAGCCCCATCCATGCCATCGGCCCCGAACCAGACCGTGCGCATGGCCTAACCCGCACATCACAGTGTGCGGGCCATGCCATCCGCCCCGAACCGGACCATCCGCCTGCCCGAACGCGCAAGGCACAATGCTCGGGTAGGCCCGACCGCCCCGAATCGGACATTCCATCTATCGGATCCTGCACGGCACGGTGTGTGGGAGCCCCGGCCATGCCATCCGCCCCGAACAAGTCCGTTCGCCTACCCGAACCCGCAAGGCTCGGTGCGTGGGCAGTCCCAACTACCTCAAACCGGACTTGCCCCAAATTGGACCGTCTCTTCGCTCGAACCCTCACAGCACTGTGCACGAGCAGTCCATTCCATAACATCCAACCTGAATAGGACTGTCCGTCCGACTCACTCCACACAGACCGGTGTGAGGAAAGTCCCGGCCGTGCCATCTGCCTCGAATCGAACCGGCTGTCTGCCCAAACCCACACGACACTGTGCGCGGGCAGTCCTGCCCCAAACCGGACCATCCGCCAGCATGAACCAGCACGGCATTGTTTGCGGGCAGCCCCTTTCGCCCCAAATAGGGTCGTCCGTCTGTCCGAACTAGCACAGCATGCGGGCAGTCCAGGCCGAGCCATCTGCCCCGAACCAGACCGTCGGTCCACCCATACTACACGGCATGGTGAGAGGGCAGTACCGTCCGTGCCATCCTCCCTGAACTGGGCTGTCGGTCTGCCCGAACCCGTAGGAAACAGTGCGCTGACTGTCATGGCCGTGCCATCCGCCCTGAAGCGGACCGTCCGCCCGCCCGAAACCTCACGGAACTACGCGCGGGTAGTCCCAGCCATGACATCAGCCCCCAACAGGACCGTTTGTACGCCTGAACCAGCACGGCAGGGTGCCCGGGCATGGCCATCCGCACCGAACCGAACTGTCCGTCCGCCTGAACGCGCACGGCACGGTGCATGGGCGGTCTAGACCACAACGAACCGGTCCATTCGTCCTACCGAACATGAGAGGCACCGTCGAACCGCTCGAACCAGCAAGGCACGGTGCGTGAACCATCCCGCCCACCCCGAACCAGACCGTCCGTCTGCCCGAACCCGCACAGCACGATGTGCGGATGGTTCCTGCCATGCCATCCTCCCCTAACCGGGTTGTCCGTCCACCGAAACTCGTACAGCACGGTGTGCGAGCATGGCCATCCGCCCCAAACTGTCCGTACGCCCGAACATGCATGGCACGGTGCGCAGGCATGGCCATCTGCCACGAACCGAACCATCCGTCCGCCCGAACGCTCACGGCATAGTGTACGGGCAGTCCCGGACGCCCCGAACCGGTCCGTCCATCTGCACGAACCCACAAGGCAGGGTACACAGGCTGTCCCGACCGCCCCGAACTGGACCGTCTGTCCGCCCGAACCCGCACAGCACAGTGTGCGGGGGATTCCTACCGAGCCATCCACCCCGAAAAGGGCCGTCCGTCCGCCGAACCTGCATGGCATGGTGTACTGGCATGGCCACCTGCCCCAAACCGAACCGTCCGTATGCCCGAACCTGCACGGCACGGAGCGCGGGCATGGCCATCCGCTCCGAACCGAACCATCCGTCCATCCGAACGCGCACGGCACGGTGGGTGGGCAGTCCTGGCCGCCCCGAATCGGTTCGTCTGCCTGCAGAACCCGCAAGGCATGGTGCATGGGCTGTCCCGACCACCCCGAAATGGACCGTCTGTCCACCTTAACCCGCCAGGCATGGTGTACGGGCTGTCCCGCCTACCTCGAACTAGACCGTGCATCCGCCTAAACCCACATGGCACTATGCAAGGGCAGTCCGTGCCTCCACGAACCGGTCCGTTTGTACACCCGAACCTAAATGACATGGTGCATGGGCAGTCCCGGCCACCCTGAACTAGTCTAATCGTCCGCCCGAACGTGCACGGCATGGTGCGTGGGCTTGTCCGAGCTATCCAGACCACCCCTAATTGGTTCGTCCGTCCGCTTGAACCCACATGGCACTGTGTGCAGGCAGTCCCGACCGCCTTGAACCGGTCCGTCCGTACACAAGAACACACATAGCATGGTGCGCGGTTAGTCCCGGCCATGCCGAACCGTTCCGTCTAAACGCGCAGTGCACGGTGCACGGGAAGTCCCGAACGCCCCAAACTGGTCTGTCCGTCCGCTCGAACACGCAAGGCACGGTGCGCGGGTAGTCCTGATCATGCCATCCTCCCCGAACAGGGCCGTCCGTCCACCAGAACCCGCGTGACGCGGTGCGTGGGCAATACCGCTTGCCATCCGCCACGAACCGGACTGTCCGTTAGCCATAACCCGCACGGTAGATTGAGTGGGTAGTCTTTGCTGCCCCGGAACTGGACCGTCCATTTTCCCGAACTCGCATGGCACGGTGTAGGAGAGTGAAATAGATTATGTTCGTGTTTTTTTTGGCATCCTCTTGGGGCACGGCCTTTCGGGGCATTCGGGACGTCCTTGCCATGCCAGACACGGCGAACCACCTTGTCGCTGGACCAGAACCTATACTGTGTAGTGCACGAGCTGTTCCGGCCATGCCAGGTGCCCTGAACTGGACCTGGTAACCCCCTCTGCGAGCGGGAGGGATGGCAAATGTGAAAGATGCAGTGGCCCCAAACAGCCCTGCGCTCTAGCCGGGTAGGGTGCGAGCGCCGCCGCCTAAGCGAAACAAAATCCGTCTGAGTTTTTTGTTCAACCACTCGGGGCTCACAGGCTGCAGCAGGGATGCGCTGAGGGACGAATATGTTCGATGAGGGGCTGGATCTCAGTGGATCGTGGCAGCAAGGCCACTCTACCACTTACAATGCACCGTCGCGTATTTAAGGATGAGCATACAAAAACCATCTTCAATCTCCTCATGAGTAAGAAGATGCTGAAACTCCATGAGTCTAAATAACCAGAGGAAGCAGGAAGAGTTAATGATCCTAATTACTGTGTTTACCATAGGATTATTAACCACCCTACCCAAAATTGTTACATCCGTAAAGACAAGATTCAAGCCTTGGTGGATGCCAATGTCATTATGCTCCAAGAACACCAGAAAAAGGTGACCGTGAACATGGTGACTGTCAAGTTCGGTAAAGCGCATGACTGGATAGAGTCAACAGTTCAAGACGGAATGCAACACATTCCTAGAGGCATGATGCAGGTCATGAATTTTGATCTGCAGCAACGACAGAAGAAAGGATTGTCCTCCTTTGAGACTAATACGGGGAGATAATGTGGATACATCTAGATCGTCTTAATGATGAACAATGGACTTCCAACTCATTTGGAAGAAGGCAAAACGGGAAGATTTTTACTTCCAATGTCGTCTCCGTAATTCCTAAAGCTGACGGAAGCATTCCTACTCTAATAGGCTCGGAAAAAGAAGTAGGAGACTCTCTGGTGGCTGACGAAGATCCCCCTCCCATAGGGACCCATTCTGGAAAAGATTATTTGAATAACTATAGCCAAGCCACAGAATCTTGACCATCTTTAGAGAAGACCAAACAAAAAGAGATTAAGTTTGATAAAGTTCTAAAGAAGGGAAAAGAGCCTGCGGAAGATTTGCAGAAGTCATTCCAGTTCGATATCTTAACACAGTTGGCCAATATTCCCGCGAGGATAACCTTGTACGAGCTCCTTAGGCATTCCAAATCTACTAGAGAAGCTTTAAGAGAAGCTCTGCAATATTCGGAGGTATTCTTGACACATATACCAGAGATGATTGAGGAAGAATCTCTTTGTGTAACGTGTCACCAGGTCTCTGGTAAGACCGTCACCTACATCACTTTCTCTCCGGAAGATATGCAAGTCAGGAGCAACAAGCATCACCGCCCTTTGTATTACAAGGGATACATAGGGTCTACGGAGATTGATCGCATTCAAGTTGATCCAGGCTCGACCTTGAGTATCATGCCATAGAGGATGCTACGGTATCTTGGAGTTCCGATGAATAGATTAGCAGCGACTAATACTACTATCTTCGGATTCAATGCTAACGGAAGTAGACCGTTAGGTAAGATAAAACTCAAGTGCCAAATCGACGACCTGAAGACGGAAGTCACGTGCTACGTGATATATGCGAACACATCATACAATCTGCTATTGGGGAGACCTTGGATCCATAGCAATCTCATTGTGCCCTCCATGTTACATCAATGCATGAAGTATGTGGACAAAGATGGGAACGTAAGAATGCTGATTGCATAAAAGCAACCCTTTAAAGGAGTTGAAAACTACTTTACTGACGCGTTGCTGTATCAAGATGCGTTCGGTGTTTCAGATCAGTCTGTTCTAGATGACTCTGATAGTGGGGAGGACGCTAATACAGAATCAGGATCCGAAGATTCGGAATCCGAGGATGTAATTTGGGACGGTGAGCCCATTGTGATAAGCCTCGAAGGCCTTGATGTAAATAACACCGTTTACTTTGATGATGATTAGGTGATAAATGAAAATTTAGAGTTTGCTTATTCTTCTAGTGTTGATTCAGAACACTCAAGCACTAAAACAGATGCATTCAGCGATTGTGCAAATGAGATGTGTTCTTTGACTTCCTTCCAAGCACCTATCTGATCATCCTTACACGAATTAAATTATGACATTGAAAGTGCTAACCAGGTCATTTTTGAGGTTCCTCCCAAAAACGGAACCCAGAAAGCCATAGTATTTGGAAGGGCAAGTTACAAGAACAAAATGGAATGCTTAGATTCTGAGGAAGAATAGGGAAAACCCGAGTTCTTCCATTACGATAAAAATTCTCGGAGATTAATAAAGAAAATGAGATATAATCTGGCCGAAGGCAGGGGTTGAATTTCGGAAAAGGAAGAAGGACAATCCTTCAACCTTTTGTCCTAGAAGGAAAAATGTCAGATTATTACTAGAAATTCGGTAGGGGTTGGGATACATCACCACTCCCGAAGGTTTTTCAAGTGAGAAAACCGAAGTAAGACAGTGCGATCATTCATCAGAATCATCCTGCTGGGACTCAGATGTCATTATTGGCATGATTTTCCTCAAAGTGTCCGCAAACATGGCTTTCGCGATCCAAGGAGACGAAGACTTAGAGGAAACTTCGCCTATAGGAGATGACCCCTAGGCCAAGCATCTTAATGTGAAGTGGGAGCTCCAGTTTGAACAGCGCGAGCCTCCAACTGAAGATAAAGTGATCCAAATCAATATGGGGGATGAAAAAAATCCTAAACCCATATTTATAAGTGAGAACCTATTCTCGGAAGAAAAGGAGGAGTTGACATCCCTCATTCACGAATACTTTGATATTTTCGCTTGGAGTTATGAGAAAATGCCAGGATTAGACCCAAGTGTGGCAGTTCATAAATTAAACATCCGGCCAGAGGCTAAACCAATAAAACAACAGCAACGAAGATTCTGCCCAGAGATCATGGAAGCTATAGAAGCTGAAATCAAGAAGTTGATTGAATCAGGCTTTATTCGCAAGGAACGGCACCCTGATTGGGTTGCGAATATAGTTCCCGTGACCAAGAAAAATGGAAAAATACGAATTTGCATAGACTTTAGGGATTTGAATGAGGCTTGCCCTAAAGAAGAATTCCCATTACCCATTATAGATATTATGATAGATAATACTTGTGGGTATGAGCGTATGACGTTCATGGATGGATTCTCGGGGTATAATCAAATATGTACCCTAATGATGAGAAGCATACGTCCTTCAAGATACCACTTGGGGTGTACTGCTATATAGTCATGTCATTTGGCCTAAAGAATGTAGGCACTACGTATCAATGCGGCATAAACGTAATATTCCAAGAGCACCTTCGGAAGACAGTGGAATGTTACGTAGATGACCTAGCAATTAAGAGCATAAACAAAGACGATCGCTTGAAGGATTTGAAGGCAGTATTTGACCTCATGAGGAAGCACCAGCTCAATATGAATCCAACTACGTCTTTCATGGGGGTTTCCAGCGGAAAATTTCTCGGTTTTGTCGTAACGTCAAAAGGAATACATCTTGATTCAGATAAGCTCAAGGCTATCCAGGATATGCCGCCCCCCCTAACCTCATAGAGTTAAGGGGGCTGCAAGGCAGGCTAATATACATCCGCAGGTCTATATCAAATTTGTCTGGTAAATGTTAGCCCTACACCAGATTAATAAGGAAAGGAGTGTCATTTGTTTAGGATGGCACATGCCAAAAGGCTTTCGAAGAAGTCAAACAATATCTCATGAAGCCACCAGTGCTTGTATCTCCAGTCTCGGAAATACCTTTCCTGCTATACATAAGGGCTATGGACCATTCCTTGGGAGCCTTGCTAGCGCAGAAGAATGAGTCGGTCACGAACAAGCCATTTATTATCTCAGCAGAATGATGGCCGGAGCGGAACACCAGTATAATCCAGTGGAAAAGGAATGTTTAGGTTTAGTGTTTGCAATACAGAAAATGCGATACTATTTAGTTGGACAAACCATCCACGTTGTATCGAGAGTTAACCCCTTGAAAATATTAATGACTAAACCCGGATCGTTAAACTCAAGACTATCAAATTGGGCTATTTTGTTATCACAGTATGATATGCGCTTCGTCCCACAGAAGTCTATTAAAGGACAAGCCGTGGCCGACTTCTTAGCCGAACATCTAATCCCAGCATCCTCGAAGTTATACGAACAAATCCTGGGAGAGTTACAAGAATGGGACCTGATTCCAGAAAAAGATAACTCACAAAAGTCTTTTGAGGCAAATACAGTCTCGAAAGGTGTATGGTAGCTTTCCTTTGATGGTGCCTCCTGAATGGGATCCGAGGGAAAGATGACAGTGAGGGTAGGAGTTGTTTTCGTCTCTCCTTACAACCATATCATTCCTTGAGCTTATTCATTAACAAGCCTGTGCTCCAACAATGTCGCGGAGTATAACACCCTTCTAATCGGCTTAAAAATAGCCAAACAAGTGGGGGTCAAATATTTGGAAGCGTATGGGGATTCTCAACTTGTTGTAAATCAAGTAAAAGGGAAGTACGAGGTCAAACATGAAGACCTCATGCCGTATTATCATGTGGTGATCAAGATTCGCTGATGGTTTTGATGGTTTTTATATCAACCACATAAAGCACCACCAAAATAGTTATACAGATTCACTAGCTTCTTTAGATACTACATTAGCCTTGCCCAAGCATGATAGAAGGCAAATTACGGTAGGAAGCAAAGAATTATTTTGTCCAAAGGACGAGCTCAAAGAGGAAATGAAGGAATCACAGGAAGACGAAGTTGACGTTCTCGAATCAAGCCTAGAACCGCGGGATTCACGTTTTCCTTATATGGACTATGTCCTTTACGGTATATTACCTAAAAATCAAAAAGAAGCCAGGGCAATTCTGAGAAGGGTTGTCCGGTTCTACTATAACGCGGAACTCCAGACATTGTACAGGAAATCTTATGATGGAATTTTACTTCGCTGTCTCTCCAACCGCGAAACTCAAAAAGTACTTGAAGAAGCTCATGCTAGCATCTGCGGAGCGCACTAGCCATGGCCGAAACTTTGGGATAGAATCCAAAGGATGGGTTATTACTGGCCTAAGATGATAATAGAAGCGGTTGACTATGCCAATATGGCCTGCCAAATACATGCGGACTTTGTACATCAAGCTACAGAGTATCTCCACCCAATGGCTACGTCATGGCCATTTGAGCAATAGGGTATGGACATTATCGGACCAATTTGCCTGCCATCAACAAGAGGACATCGGTTCATTTTAGCATAACATATTACTTTTCAAAATGGACTGAAGTCGTTTTCCTGGTCGAAGTAAAATCATTGGACGTTATCAAATTCATCAAGCACCATGTGCTTTATCGCTTAGGGGTGCCCAAGAAGATCATTCATGATAACGGGCCTCAGTTCGTAAGCCAGATATATTCTAGATTCTGCAACAAGTACAGAATCGAGAATATAGCTTCATCACCATTTTACCATGCCGCCAATGGTTTAGTAGAAGCTTTCAATAAGACCATTGTAAAACTTCTCAAAAAATTTGTGTCATCCAATCAAAGGGATTGGGATAAAAAGCTCAGAGAATGCCTGTAGGCATATCACACCACGGTGCGAACCCCCACTAATGCCTGCCACGCCTTTTTCTTTGGTATATGGGTCAGAAGCAGTTTTGCCTTTGGAAATTCAAATCCCCTCATTATGAGTTGCGTTAACAACTAGAATGACACAAGAAGAAAGATATCAGTAAAGACTCCAAGAATTAGAGGTCTTGGACGATAAGCGCTTGGAAGCTCAACAGAGTATTGAACTATATCAGGTGTGAATCTCCAGAAATTTTAACAGAAAGGCAAAATAAAGAACTTTCAAGAAAGGCGATATGGTCCTGTCAGTCAGAAGACTGATCATAACTAGCCAAAAGCCTATAGATAAGTTTCAGCCAAAATGGGAGGGAGCTTTTATCATTGATACAGTCTACTCCAATGGCGCATACCGGTTGGCTAAGCCGAACGGTGACAAGATTATGATGCCAATCAACAGCAAGTTTCTGAAGAAATATTATTCTTAGCAAAGTTGTGGAACACCAGTTGTAATGTGACCTGGGTAGTTCGACACAAACCATGAACTAAAGTTTGTCTATAATCGGAAGTTCATTAATAAAGATTTATGGTTCCGAACGAAAAATCTTTAAAGCCGCGGATCAAAAATTTCTTCCTTTCAAATTTGCCAAGTTAAATAATATCTCTGGCGAATCAAAAGTTTCTTCCTTTCAAATTTGCTAAGTTAAATAATACCTCTGGTGAATCAAAAATTTCCTTCTTACAAAGTTGCCAAGTTAAAAATACCTCTGGCGAATCAAATTTGTCAACAAGAAGTTCTTTCATTCACAGTAATTTTGGGTATTTGGAAAATTTTGATTCATTTTGAGATTATCAAGTTAACAGTTACCTCTGATAATCAATATCAGAATCATCTTTCAGATACGCTTAGTTACGTAAAAATAAAAGAACTTCTTTATTCATCATCAGATTAAAATTACAGAGAATTCTCTAGTGTTGTACAGTCAACAAGAGTGATACAAATCTCTGATGTAAAAAAAAGAGGAAACTTGCTTTTGTAGTCGTCTCATCAGTGTGGCTCGGATCAAAAAGTTTTCTCCTGCAGGCTCTTCTTCTGAAATGACAGACTTGCTTCTGTAGCTGTCTCTTTCAACATGGCTCGGATCAAAAAGTTTGCTCCCATGGCCTCCACTTCCAATTTGCTCTTGTAGCCTCCTTTTTAAGGACGACTTAAAGACATAATCTTGTTTCTTCTTTCCGACCACAATCAGGGACCTACTGGTTGGTTCCCCTAGTGATGATGCCAGCGACTTGATTAGCTCAAAATTGGGCATACCAAGTGCACACCCCAGACATACAATGTGAGGGGTTGCACAAATTCAAGGTCCTAGTCATTAGTACCCTAACCTTGTTGGGTACTAAGAAAGAAGAAAAAACAATGTCCCAGACCCGAAATCTTTTCTCTCATGAAAAATACATGAGACCTTCCAAGACCCTCGAGGTATTGGAAGCAATTACGAGCCCATCGAGTCTGGGTCATTGTTAAGGAGAATGACTACGGTTATCTCCTGTAGCCAAGTTAAATACCTGTTAAAAAGGGGGAGGAAAAAGATGGAAGCGGAGGATATAAATCAGAAGAATAAGTTTACCTTAATTAAGGAAAATGACTACGGTCAGAAGAACCTTTCGGTGCAACACAACACTGGATTGAGGCAGTCTGGAGGTCTTGTAACATGCCAACTCTTATACATCATTTCGGTTGGAGAAGAAGAAAATATGGCTGTACAAATAAGTCAACTACAAAAGAAAGGAGGAGAAGAGCGTCGAGAAGAAATTTTCTCACGACTAAATGATCTTCTATCGAAGGAATCATGCATCTTATATAGATGGTCTGGTGACTGTGATCTTCGGTTTGGAAAAAATAACGCCGAAATCTTCGGCTAAGATTTTTAGTTCAGATCTCAACATAATTTATTACTGTTGTATGGGACATTTATATATTGCAGCCCGGAGATCTCGTCATTAATAAAGACATGCAACACTTGGGATTCCCCGCCCGACGGCTTTGTCCCAAGGCTCGCAGAAGTCTCTACAAATTCCGAAGTTTCTAGGCACAACATCGCGAGCTTAAATTCGCAGTCCTCGGGGGCCAAGAAAGCGAATTTAGTATGAATCTGCACTCCTCCAGATGAAAAATTGCAAATCTGACAAAGGCTCATGAAAGTCACGTGATAGATACGCGGATACTGGGATTATACGGAGACTCTCAAATCTCAAATATAAAATGGCTGGTTTATTGCAAGTCTTTGAAGACAAATGATGAAGTCATGCCGTAAAAATACAAATTTGAATTCAAGACTTTCTGCATAAGCAAGAAGTCATACCATGCACAACAAATGTCAGGGGAATTTCTGGTCTGATATATATATATATATATATATATATATATATATATATATATATATATATATATATACAAGTTTCTACAAAAGAAGGAACAACAGAGAATCAAAAAATATATATATTTCTACGGTTCAGTGATTCAAGAGAGCTTTAATCTTCTCCTCGGCATCATCAATATCTTGTTAAAGGACCTCATATGCTTGGATAGTGGCTTGACGACGCAATTCCTCATCACTAGCAACGACATTCTGCGTCGCAGCAGCCTCCAGCATATCCAATTCAGCTTGTATCGCCTAGAGATCTCTGATCGTATTGTCCCGCAGGAGTGATAAGTTGGTGAGATTCCTCATTGACTCATCACGTTCCTTGGTGATCTTGGCCAAGAAAGCCTAAGCTTTGGCAATGGTCGCCTGGGTCCTAACAATAGCCTGGTCATGGCCCTTGACAATTGAAGCAGCAACCTCCACTTGAAGAACTAGAGACTGATGATTTGATTGACCCTTTTCTAAGGAGGCTTTGCAAGCATTGGCCTTCTCCTGGGTCTCCTTCTGAAACCTAAGTTGTTCCTCTTTCAGCCTCTGAAAAATGGCTTCGACTGCCTCAGATTTGTCAGCACTTGTGGCTCTCGATAGGAATTCAGCCTGCTTTTGAAGCTGAGTTATCATAAGTCTGAAGGGAGCAGCTTTCTCTTCTCCACCAATGCTGACAATACCAGTCAAGTAAATATTGAGAACATTGGCAAGCGAAGCAAATGAAGCCCCTTCAGTACGTTGCCAATACAATGATCAAGGAAATGGAGGAAAGTTTCCACCATATCCTTCAATAAATCAACCTCAAAAATATCAGCCTCTGCATGAGAGGAATCAACACTGGCTGGGGCAGAGACGGTTTGAACCATACTCTGCTGTACAGAGGCAACAATGCTGACATCAAGAGGAATGGGACCTCTGGAAGCTTCAGTAGAACTACCAGCTGCAACACCTTGAACTAAAGTATCGGATGGAGCAGCTATGGTCGAGACCATGGACGCAGTAGTCTCTGGAATTGTTGCTTCTGTAGTACCAACAACAGAAGTAGTAACCTTGGTCACTTCACCAGCGTCAACTTCTGCGATGGTGTCATCTGGCGAAGTTACCTTCACACCCATGCACTCTAAATCGGTGGTCGAAACTGGAGCTGGCAAAAAAGGAGAAAGTTGATAGTTAAATGTTACGGTAACAGCTGATGATAACACAATTGTAAAAAAAAAGATGCAAACCTAAAGGTTGAACACTGGATTCTCCAGGTCCGTATACTTCAGGTCCGAATATCTCAGGCCCATATACTTCGGTCCGAACGTCTTCGCATAGATAGGCATACTTACCATGATCTGATGAAGGGGTGGAAGAACGAAGATTGCCACTGCTGACATCGTCGTCATCACCGATTCATCCTGATCTTCCAAAGGAGATGCTACTTTTTGGGGACCTGATGCATGAATCTTCCCAATGATTTGTACTTCATCATCTGTAATAGCTTGATGAACAACGGTTGCAAAACTTTCTTTACAGTAGAAGAAGCACAAACTTCAACAGTGGCCTGGTGGGTGAGAGTCACGGGATCTTTTTGAGTGGCGGGAGTAGTATCATCGTGAAAAATAGGTCCTCGACTCCAAAGCCTCTTAAGAGAGCAGAGAATTAAGGATGAGTCGTCTTCATCCTCCGCAGGTTCCTTCACAAGGGTCTTGGAGACCAAATTGGGTACCATATTACCAGCCCTGGATGGGATGTCTTGCAGATCAACGCCCTGCAGATCAATAGGCAAGTCACTGAGACTCCTCAGCCTCCTTCACTTATGCAAAATCTTCTTTGGAGGAGATTGTGGTTGAGGAGAAGTTTCTTTCAAAGTTGGGAGAGGAGAAGCATCGAGGGAGGTAGGTTGAGTTGATAAAGCCAGTGCATTATTGTCCTCCTTCCTTTGTTGAGTCACCTGTTCTGACTCATTAGAGGTATTTTATGCCCCGAAATCTTCCATCCCTACTACTTTCGTACTGCCAGCCTTCTTCTTCTTAGTATACAAAGCTCAGATCTCTCTCAGGAAGGTATGATTTACACTGAAGTTCTGAGGAGCGGAATTAGCATCCGCAAGCCATTTACAGAAACTGAAACTCATATTCAAGTTTGGAATCTTTAGAGAAAGATCAAATCTAGCCTGGGTTCCACCTACGATGAAATAAAACCAGGCTCGAGCTCCTTCAAAGACATTCCCAACGAAACTCATTTCCCTATTGGGATTACCAACATAAAGCTGATCATACCCGAACTGTCGAGCAAAACGGCTCGGGTAATAAGGCTCTATATAACAATGGTTCCCCAAACGAAGAACCAAATGTCCTAGATAGATGTTTATCAACCACTAGAAACACCCCGGAGACAGAACGGTGATTTTATCAGCACCAGCCATGTCTGCAAATTCTTCCCTGTACCCAGCATTTGAAAAGTACGGAAAACATCTGAACAATTCAAAACTCAAAAAATGGCGCGAATCATAACCATATAACCCCTTTTCCATTACGACCTCTCATTGTGTTGCACTTTGGAAGAACTTAAGTCTATTTGTGAATCAGCAGGACTCATCAAAGAGGGGTAATGCAGAACCAACCAAGTCATCAAATAAGTATAGGGGAGTTCTACGCGCGGATTAAGAGTCTTAATGACTGGATCTCCTTTCTTCCTCTGCTCCTTCTTAACATGGTAGAATTTATCAGATAATCTCCTTAGCCCGCTTTGGATGCTGCAAACCATCACGGGCAACAGACTAAGTCACCTACCAAATGCTAGTAAGACTGCTGGGTATACGGCCTTAATGGGTATGTTTTCCTACGAAGGAATAAAACACTTCTTCAGCATACCATTAAACAGCCCGCCCAGAAGACAGGATCAGATATTGGAGGGCCTGATAGTGAAAACTTTCAAAGGATGTTCTAGCCTTGAAAACATCTTCATCAGATTCGGCGATATAAGTGTCTGTCCCGAAACTTGCAATTCTTCTCTAAACCTCCTTTTCAGAAACTGGAGGAAGGTGAGTAAAATTAGAATTACTCTTGGAAAAGTTGGACAAAAGATATTGCAACCATTTCTTTGGCTTCAAACTGCGAGTGTCGGACGTATGGGTGCAAATATGATAATGGTAGAGCAACTCCCAGTAAGTATTATAGACCAAAGGGTCCCGGGTCTTCAGCAGATGGAGTTCTTCCCCAGTTGGGATGTACTCTTCATACGGGATGTCTCCCATGGGCAGTCCCGAAATTTCATACATCTCATGAAGGGCGAAACCCAATTCGCTTTGAGGGCAAAAATTTTTACAAGTATCAGGATTGTACAGTTCTAGTAGAGCAAAAAAAATAGAATCTGCTAATGGGAATACTATGCTGAACAACCCTGATAGCACGATACAACCCCGCCTGATGAAGCTGATCTCTAAATGATCTTAGAAAGAAGTCAGACAAGGCTGCCCACTCTCCTTTTGAAGAACAGTGAACCCATCCAGGGGGACGAAAATTATGAATAGGAAATTCCCATTACGCATTGACAAAATGATTCTGCGCGACAATGGGTGTTTCACCTCTAGGAAAGTCATGATTAAGCAGCCCCGGGAGCAATCCACAAAAGTGTTTTCCAGTAGAACGAGGGAAAGCACCTTGAAAGTTAAATCCTCTCAATAAGATGCCATCCTACGGCTTGTTTATGTGCCAGTTCATTCGTTTGGGCATGGAAAGGGATTGGAAGAATAAGAACAAGTAAGATCTCTCCATGTTAGGGAGGAACAAATAGCGGCCTTCGACTTGACGAAGCCATTTGTAATCGCCATCTTCCAAACCTCTATCGGACACCGAAACGTGCTCCCCGAATAGAAAAGTGGGTTTGTATAGCAAGGACCGATCATCTCCTTCAAAGGGCGTATTGGTCATTAGTTCTCGCAATGTTGAGCGAGTAGGATGGAGGATTTTATCTTCTCTCTCTTGGCTATCAGATGGTGTACAATGCGGGAAAACTTGACTGAATCTAAACTCTTTCTCCCCATCATAACCATCCGAGTATCCGAAGTAATGGTCCTTAGGCCAAGGATTCAATGTGTAATCAACTGCAGAAGGAGATATTCAGATTTAAGACAAAAAAATTTTAAGAAAGGGATTGCATTTTGAAAGTTATTATTATTATCTCCAATCAAGGGTTCCTGCCGAACCACCATCGAACTGGAGGTTGCTTGAGGGTTTTGATGACCACTAGCAGCAGCACTAGAGGAGGAAACTTTCTTCGACATCTTTTGCAAATTAAGGAAATCCTCCGCAAAGAGTATTGAAAGCTAGAAGAGATTGAAGATGAAAAGTCTGAGAAACTCTAAAGAAAAACTTGGACTTCAAATTTCTTGAGATGAGAATAGCCTCTCTCATGAAATCGAGATTATACAGCAGATGATTTGACGGTTGAGATCTTCGGATATACGTGATCCCTTGCCCGAATCTCGTGAGTACCTTTTCATTTAATGCGGCTCAGAGAACCTCTTAATTCGTACGCCGTAGAAAGCAACCACCTTCTGGCTTTTCCGCAACCAAACAATTGAAAGGTTCGCACCTCTAATGCAGAGTCGCGTTCCATCCGAAATAAAAGTTTGTGACCCTAACACAGAGTCATTTTCTTCACCAAAAAGTGAAAAGTTCACGCCCCTAATACAGAGTCGTGTTCCTTCAGAAATGACACTTTGCGACCCTAACACAGAGTCATTTTCTTGTCCAAAAAGTGAAAGTTCACACCCCTAATACAGAGTCGCATTCCTTCAGAAATGACAGTTTGCGACCCTAATACAGAGTCGTTTTCTTGTCCAAAAAGTAAAAGTTTGCGCCCCTAATACAGAGTTGCGTCCTTCAGAAATGACAGTTTGCGACCCTAACACATAGTCGCTTTCTCCTCCAAAATAAAAGATCACACCCCTAATACAGAATCGCGATCCTTCCGAAATGCAACAATTTGTGGCGCTAATACAGAGTCCCATTTTCCTTCAAAAGCAGCAAATGATTGTGCTAATACAGAGTCGCATTTTCAGCAGTAAATTCACGGCGCTAATACAGAGTCGTGTTCCTTTCAAGATGAGAGTTCCAGATATGGAGACAGAGTCATGCTGTCGGCAATCGAAGAAAAATTCTAATACAGAATTGTACCCTCAGAGATATGAAAAATGGAGATTCTAAAATAGAATGATATATCCAAAGTATTCCAAAACTTCTCAAAAATCATGAGAGTTTTAAAAACTTTGGAGGGGATTTTGTCGGCAAAAAATTCTAGAAAACAAAGCTGATCAACAAATTTAGAGTTGGAAATCCTCTACTCAGCGGATCTGCGAACCTAAAGATGGAGGTTTGCAACCCAGTGACGACAGAGTAGATTCGCGAATCTAAAATTGAGATTTGCGATACTACCCATAGTTTTCGGGTAGGGATTTATTACAAAGTCACCCAACCTGAATAAAGGAGTTGCCACCTTAGATCGTGGAGCTAACTACCAAACAAATGCAGTGGCATTACTTCGATCGTGGCAGCAACCACCTAACGAATATGACGGCACTTCTCAAGTAGTAGGGGCTAACGGTCGAGCAAATGAGGCGGGACGTTACCCTAAAACCCCTATAAAAGGCGGGAGAACGAAAAAGAAAGCAGATCGAGCATCTTCTTCTAAAAATTACCCTTGTGATCAAAGAGTCTAGAGCCTTCCTTTCTTCTTCAACCAAGTAAGAAAAATTGAACGAAGTGTCAACGGAGAACAGGATCGTCCTCCACAGCTACATCGGAACCCTATTTTAAACAAAGAGGAAATTCATTTTCCTCATCTTCTGTAAAAGGAAAACCGTTAGATTATAATCTTTTATTGAAAAAAACTTCAATAGAGCGTCATTTGCAATTTTTATGGCGAACAACTGTTAACTTGATAATCTTTAATTCAATCAAAACTTTCCAAGCACCCAAAATTGTTGTGAATTAAAGAACCTTTTGTTGATTTCGTTGATCAGATTGAAACTCGCACTATCTAGTGACTTTCAGTACAAAGAGTTTGATTCGCCAGAGGTATTTTTTAACTTGGCAAATTTGAAAGAAGGAAAATGTGATTTGCCAGAGGTGTTTTTAACTTAGCAAATTTGGAAAGAAAGAAAATTTGATTCGCCAGAGGTTTTTTTAACTTGGCAAATTTGAAAGAAAGAAAATGTGATTCGCCAGAGGTATTTTTAACTTGGCAAGTTAGAAAGAAAGAAACTTTGATTCGCCAGAAGTATTTTTAACTTGGCAAATTTGAAAGAAAGAAAATGTGAGTCACGACTTAAAGATCTTTAGTCCGGAACCACGAATCTTTGTTAATGAACTCCTGATTACAGACAAACTTTTGTTCATAATTTGCATTGGACTACCCAGATCACATTACAACTGGTGTTCCGCAGTTTTACTAAGAATAATATTTCTTCAGAAATTTGCTGTTGATTGGCATCATGATCTTATCACCATTCGATTTTGTAAACCGATATGCGCCATTGGAGTAAACCGTATCAATGACAAAAGGTCCCTCCCACTTCGGCCGGAACTTTCCTCTAGGCTTTTTGCTAGTTATGATCGGTCTTCTGACTAACAGGACCAGATCACCCTTTTTGAAAGTTCTTCATTTGGCCTTTTTGTTAGAAGTCCTGGAAATCCACGTCTGGTATAGTTCAATACTCTGTTGAGCTTCCAATTGCTTATCATCTAAGGCCTCTATTTCTTGGAGGCTTTGCTGATGTCTTTCTTCTTGCGTCATCCTAGTTGTTAACGCGACTCTCAACGATGGAATTTGAATTTCCAAAGGCAAGACCACTTCTGACCACCCATATACCAAAGAAAAGGGCATCGCATTAGTGGGGGTTCAGACTGTGGTGCGATATGCCCACAGACATTCTCCGAGCTTCTCATCCTAGTCCCTTTGATTGGATGACACAAACTTTTTGAGAAGTTTCACAATGGTCTTATTAAACATTTTTGCTAGACCATTGGCTGCAGGGTAATATGGTGACGAAGCTTCATCTTTGATCTTGTACTTGTTGCAGAGTCTGAAAATATTTGGCTCACGAACTTAGGCCTGTTGTCATGAATGATCCTCTATAAAACACATGGTGTTTGATGAATTTGACAACATCTGACGACTTTACTTCGGTCAGGGAAATGGCCTCAGTCCATTTCGAAAAGTAATCCGTTATGACTAAAATGAACCGGTGTCATCTTGTTGATGGCAGAGAAATTGGCCCGACAATGTCCATACCCCATTGCTCAAACGGCCACGATGTAGCCATTGGGTGGAGATATTCTGGTGCTTGATGTATAAAGTCTGCATGTATTTGGCAAGCCCTACACTTCTTGGCGTAGTTAACCGCTTCTGTCATCATCTTAGGCCAATAATATCCCATTCTTTGGATTCTATCCCAGAGTTTCGGCCCTGGCTGGTGTGCTCCACAGATTCCAGTATGAGCTTCTTCAAGTACTTTTTGAGCTTCTCAATTAGAGAGACAGTGAAGTAAGATTCCATCGTAAGATTTCCTGTATAATGTCTGGAGCTCCGCATTATAGTAGAACCGGATAGCCCATCTTTGAATTACCCTGGCTTCCTTTGGATCTTCAGGTAATATACCGTAAAGGACATAATCTATACAAGGGAAGTGCCAATCCCTCGGCTCTAGACTTGACTTGAAAACATCAGCCTTGTCTTTCTATGGTTCCCTCATTTCCCCTTTGAGTTCATCCTTTGGACAAAATAATTCTCTGCTCCCTACTTTAATTTGCCTTCGAGCATACTTGGGCAAGTCTAATGTAGCAGCTAAGGAAGCTAGTTAATCTGCATAACTATTTCGATGGCGCTTTACATGGCTGATGTAGAAACCATCGAAACCATTGGCAATCTTAATCACTACACGATAATACGGCAAAAGGTCTTCAAGTTTTACCTCATACTCCCCTTTTACTTAATTCACAACGAGTTGAGAATCTCCATATGCCTCTAAATATTTGACCCCCAGTTGTTTAGCTATTTTTAGGCCAATTAGGAGGGCGTTATACTCTGCGACATTGTTGGAGCACAGACTTGTTAATGAGTAGGCTCACGGAATGATGTGGTTGTGAGGAGAGACAAAAACAACTCCTACCCCCGCTATCATTCTTCCCTCGGATCCCATTCGAGAGACGCCATCAAAAAAAGTTGCCATACACCTTTCACGACTGCATTTGCCTCCGGAGGCTCTTGCGAGCCATCTTCTTTTGGAGCCGGGCTCCATTCTCCCAACTCTCCAGGGATTTGTTTGTATAACTTCGAGAATGCCAGGATTGGGTGCTCGGCTAGGAAGTCGCCCATGGCCTGTCCTTTAATAGATTTTTGCGAGATAAAATGCATATCATATTGTGATAACAAAATAGCCCAATTGGATAGCCTCGAATTCAACGATCCAAGTTTAGTCATTATTATTCTCAAGGGGTTAACTCTCGATATAACGGGGATGGTTTGTCCAACTAAATAGTGTCGCATTTTCTGCACTGCAAACACCAAAGCTAAACATTCTTTCTCAACTGGGTTATATCGGTGTTCCACCCCGATGATCATTCTGCTAAGTTAATAAATAGCTTGTTCATGACCTGACTCATTCTTCTGCTCTAACAAAGCTCCCATGGAGTGGTCCATAGCCCTTATGTATGGTAGGAAAGGTACTCCCGAGACTGGCCTACGAGCACTGGTGGTTTCATGAGGTATTGTTTAACTTCTTCAAAAGCTTTTTGGCATGCATCATCCCAAACGAATGACGCTCCTTTCCTCATTAACCTGGTAACGGGCTGACATTTACTGGACAAATTTGATATGAACCTGCTGATGTACGCTAGCCTACCTTGCAGTCCCCTTAACTCTTTGAGGTTATGGGGAGGTGGCATATGTTGGATAGCCTTAACCTTCTCTGGATCGTGATAAATCCCTTTGGAAGTTATGACAAATTCGAGGAAATTTCCACTAGAGACCCCCAGAAAAGATTTAGTCGGGTTCATCTTGAGCTGGTGTTTCCTCATGAGGTCAAACACTGTCTTCAAATCTTTCAAGTGATCACCTTTATTCTTGCTTTTAATTGCTAGGTCATCTACGTAACATTCCACTGACTTCTGGAGATGCTCTTGGAATATTACGTTCATGGCACGTTGATACGTGGCACCTGCATTCTTCAAACCAAAGGGTATAACTGTATAGCAATATACCCTGAGGGGTGTTCTGAAAGACGTATGCTTCTCATCATCAGGGTACATCTTTATTTGATTATACCCTGAGAAACCATCCATGAATGTCATACGTTCGTACCCGCAAGTATTATCTATATAACATCTGTGATGGGTAATGAGAATTCGTCTTTAGGGCAGGCCTCATTCAAATCCCTGAAGTCAATGCAAATTCAGATTTTTCCATTCTTCTTGGTTATAGAAACTATATTCGTGACCCAATCAGGGTGCTGTTCCTCGCGAATAAAGCCTGATTCAATCAACTTTTTGATTTCGACTTCAATAGCCTCCATGATCTCGGGGCGGAATCTTCGTTGTTGTTGCTTTACTAGCTTAGCATTTGGCCGAATGTTCAGTTTATGAACCGTGACATTTGGGTCTAATCCTGGCATCTCCTCATAACTCCAGGCGAAAATATCGATGTACTCACGAATGAGGGATATCAATTCTTCTCTCTCCTCCGAGGATAGGTTCTCACTTATAAATATGAGTTTAGGATTCTTTTCATTTTCCGTATTCATTTGGATTACTTTATCTTTGGTTGGAGGCTCGCGTTGTTCAAACTGAATCTCCCACTTTGCATTAAGATGCTTGGCCCAGCAGTCATCTTTTATTGGCGAAGCTTCCTCTAGGTCTTCGTCTTCTTGGATCGCGGAGGCCATGTTCGCGGACACCTCGCGGAAAATCAGGTCAATACTGACATCTGAATCCTAGCAGGATGATTCTGACAAATGATCGAACTTCCTTTCTTCGGTTCTTTCACCTGAGAAACCTTCGGGAGTGGTAACGTATCCTAACCCCTTGCCAGTTTTCTGATAATAATCTTTCATTTTCCTTTATGGGACAAAAGGTTGAAGGATTGTTCTTCTTCCGTTTCCAAAATTTAACCCCCTGCCTTTGGCCATATTATATCCCATTTTCTTTATGAATCTATAAGAATTTTCATTGTAATGGAAGAACTCAGGATTTCCCTGTTCTTCCTCAGAATCTAAGCATTTCTTTTTGTTCTTGTAACTTGCTCTTCCAAATACTATGGCTTTCTGAGTTCCGTCTTTGGGAGGAACCTCAAAAACGACCTTGTTAGCACTCTCAACGTCATCACTTAATTCGTGTAAGTATGATCGGATAGGTGCTTAGAAGGAAGTCAGAGAGCATATCTTATTTAAATAATCACTGAATGCATCAGTGGTAATGCTTGAGGGCTCAGAATCAACACCAGAAGAATAAGCAAACTCTAAATTTCCATTTATCACTCATTCACCATCAGAGTGAACGGTGTTATTTACATCAAAACCTTCGAGGCTTATCACAATGGGCTCACCGTCCCAAATTACAACCTCGATTCCAAATCTTCGGATCCTGATTCTGTGTCGACTTCTTCACTGCTATCAGAGTCGTCTGGAACAGGCTGATCTGAAACATTAAATGCATCTTGATATGGCAATGCATCAGTAAAGTAGTTTTAACTCCTTTAAACGGTTGCTTTTCTACGACCAGTGTTCTTACATTCCCGTCTCTGTCCACGTACTTCATGCATTGATGTAACGTGGACGGCACAATGAGGTTGCTATGGATCCACGGTCTCCCAAGCAGGTTGTAAGATGTGTTCGCATCATCACATAGCACGTGACTCCATCTTCAGATCACCGATTTGGCATTTATGCTTTATCTTACTCAATGGTCTACTACCATTAGCATTGAATCCGAAGATAGTAGTGTTGGTTGCTGCTAATCTATTCATTAGAACTCCAAGGTACTGTAGTATTCTCCGTGGCATGATGCTTAAGGCCGAGCCTGGATCAACTTGAATGTGATCGATCTCCGCAGACCCTATGTATCCTTTGTAATACAAAGGGCGGTGATTCTTATTGCTTCTAACTTGCATGTCTTCCGAAGAGAAAGTGATGCAAGGGACGTTCTTACTAGAGACCTGGTGACAGTTCGTGCAAAGAGATTCTTCCTTCTCAATCATTTCTAGTATCTATGCCAAGAATACCTTCGAATCTTGTAGAGCTTCTCTTAAAGCTTCTCTAGTAGATTTAGAAAACTTCAGGAGCTCGTACAAGGTTATCCTTGCAGGAATATTGGCTAAATGCGTTAAGATGTCAAATTGAAATGACTTCTGTAAATCTTCCGCAGGCTCTTTTCCCTTCTTCATCAAATCTTTATCAAACTTGAGCTCTTTTTGTTTGATCTTCGCTGGAGACAGCCGAGAATCTACAGCCTGACCATAGTTCTTCAAGTAATTTTTTCCTGAACGGGTCCTTGAGGAAGGAGGATCTGCATCAGCCACCAAAGAGTCTCCAATTTCTTCTTCCGAATCTGTTAGAGTAGGAATGCCTCCGTCATCTTCGGGAATTATAGAGACGACATTAGAGGTAAGGATGTTCCCTTTGTTCCTTCTTCCAGATGAATTGGAAGTCCATTGTTCATCATCAAGGAGATCTGGATGCACCACATTATCTCCCCGTATCAGTTTTGAAGGGGGACAATCCTTTCCCCAGCTGTTGATGCGGATCAAAATTCACGACATGTATTGTGCCTCTAGGAATGTGTTGCACTCCATCTTGAATTGTTGACTCTATCCAGTCAGGTGCTTTACCGAACTTGACAGTCACCATATTCGCGGTTATCTTTTTTTGGTGCTCTTGGAGCTTGATGACCTTGGTGTCCACTAAGGCTTGAATTTTATCCTTAAGGATATAACAATTTTGGGTATGGTGGTTAATAATCCTATGGTAGACACAGTAATTAGGATCATTAACTCTCCTTGCTTCTTCTGACATTTAGATTCTGGCAGCTTCAGCATCTTCTTACTCATGAGGAGGTTGAAGATGGTTTTCATGTGCTCGTCCTTGAAGGAATATTGTTTTTGAGGCATACGTGCCTGAGAAGGGAGCTTCGGAGAAGACTTTGCGGGCTGCGGAGTATCAGCCACCATTGTTTCTTTCCCCTTATATCCTCGGGATCGGGACCTATAGTTGTTGTCATTATTTCGCCTTTGTTTCTCCTCGCCTCCTCCTTCTTCAAGCCTTTACGTGATCTCTTCAGCCGCCTCAGCTTGTAGGGTGAGATCCTTCTAAGTTGAGGACTTCACTACTCCCATCTTGGCTAGAATATTAGTCGAGAGATTATGTCGATGGGTTTCTACCAAGGTCTTTTTTGGCATCCCGTGCAGGCATCTGAGAGAATTATTCCAAAACCTTTTAATGAAGTCCCGAGCTGATTCCCCTTTATTCTACTTAGTAGCTAGAAGCGCCGACATTGACACCTCTATATCGTCTTCATAGAACCTAGTCAGGAAGGCTTTTTCCATATCGTTCCATGAATTGATGGTTCCCGGTTCTAGCCTCCGGAACCACTCAAATGCTATCCCTATCAAGGTACTAACAAATACCTGCATAACGATGGGGTAGTTTCTAGCTAAATGCCCGATCTGCGACGTAAATTAGTAGAGGTGCTGATTTGGCGATCCTTTACCATCAAAATATTTGAGCTTCAATGGCTTGTATTTTTTCGGGAATGGCATGCTTTCCCATTCCACGGGATATGGCCTTACAACACCTAGATCTTGCAGGTCACTCTTATGCATGAGGGCATTCAGTTGATTTTGGAAGCTTTCCATCAAGACAGCATTCTCGTTTCCTTCTTGATGCATGGAGCGATTGTCATCGTCTTTATGATGTTCTGTTTCTTCTTCATTATTGTGAGTACCATGACCTTCTTCTTTCACCTTCTTTCCCTTGTCAGATTTTGGGTCATGAGGTGGCGTCTGCGAAGATGCATTCTTCAGCCTAGTCTTTCCCAGTTCCAACAGAACATGCAACATATCTTTAAGTTCGCTGATAGCGTTCTATTGTTGATGGATATTTTTGTCTTGCTCATACATCCTCCGGATGAATTCCTCTGGGGTACTATTTTGAGCCATGTATGTGAGGCAGAGTCTTCCAGGAATGAATGAAACATTTACGACTCAGCCATAACAGACTTGGTCGTGTCTTCCTCCTCGGAGGGGACTCCCACCATTTGTCGATAATTCATTGGGATTGCCATCCCACTTTTGAGTCGAGTGTTTTGGAAAACTCCTCGCTCTTCATTGAGTACATCCTTCAGGCCTGAAGAGAGCTATGAGTCGGAAGCAACTCCTGCAAAGACTTTCTTCGTCTTCTTTTTCTTCTTCTTTTCCCCAACACTTATCATATTGGATGACACTTCGGGGTATTCGGGCTCAGAAAACTCGAGCCTATTTTGTCGTCTCCTCTTCGCCGATTGGGATAAGGATGTTGATGGAGTTGACAGTCGATGGAACACTGACGGTCTAGTATGGGCTAAACAATGACAATGAGATAGTACTGCATTGATCAGTCATTCGCAATGGCAGTGAGATGCATGGGATTCTTCCCTCTTTCTGTTCAAAAGTTCCCGAAGATCTCCTGCATTGGAACTCTTGGCGTCATCTGTGAAAGATGGCCTTGGGACCGGCCTCCCTCTTTCATCGAAGGCTCTTGGAGCAGGTCTCACCCTTGCTGGGACAGTGAGTGAGATAGTCTTAGCCTTTGAGATAGGCACACGTCTTCCGCGGATTTGAGCTTCGCGGGCTCCTTTAGTTGCGCGATCATGCTTTCCCCCTAGAACACGAGGGACGCGGATGTAGGCTCCACATTTGTAGTCATAGATAACTTTGGTAGATTTACTCCGTTTTCTATAGGAAACGCGAGTAAATCCTTCCGCATCTTGATCTTTTGTAATCTCGCACTTTGGCCTCCATACATGTACAGTAGGCATTTGCGATGATGAGTTGGCGGTTTCCTTTTGTTATGTGGTCCTGCGAAGGGCACGAGCTTTGCTTCTTCTTAGGTTCCTTCTCATTGTGCGAGTGAGAGGAAACTCCTTCTCCACGTCATAAACCTGCGGAGTAGGTAGTGGTTGTTTTCCCTTATTGAAGTGGGGACCTTGATCCACTTTTCTTGAGAGATCAGGAGTCTTAGCCGAAACTGGCTTAGAGCCCAATATTGGTGAAGAAGAGGATTTCAGACCAGTTTGGTCTCCTAATTCCCTCGGTTGAGTTGTTGCCCTTGGAGTCTCCTTGGAGATTGACCCTTTGGAGAGTTTACGGCACCTCCGTAAGGAAGTAGGGCTCTTGGAGCCTGAAGAAAGAATATCTTCATACCTTTCTTGGTCAACCTGGATGGTGAGCGAGTTGACCAGGCTGCCAACTGGAATGTTGTCTGAGCTAGTACCAGATCACCAGAGGTGATGGAAGTCTCCAGCAGAGTCGCCAATCTTCTATTCACCATAAAAAATTGTAAATGATTCTCTATTGAGATATTTCAATAAAATATTACAATTCTAACGTTTTCCGTTTACAGAAGATGAGGAAAATGGATTCTCTCTTTGTTTAAAGATGGGTTCTGAGGTAGCTGTAGAGGACGATTGCTCTCCATTGACACTCCGCACAAACTCTTTCAATTGGCAGAAAAATAAAGGCTCTGGACTTCTAATCACAAGGGGTAATTTTACAAGAAGATGATCGATCACTTCTCTTTCTGTCTTTCCAGTTGAGGCAAATTAAGCCACAGGCTCCACTCCTATTGGTGCCCTTCCGTCAATTCCTTTATGTTTCAGCCTTGCGAACATACTCCCCCCAGAACCCAACAACTTTGATTTCTCATGAGGTGCCAGCAGAGTCCTAAAAGCAACATCCGTCGATCCCTTGTCAGCATCATTTATGGTTAAGACTAGGATGGTATCTGATCGTCTTCGAGCCCCCAACTTTCACTCCCGAAAAATGAAAACATCCTTGGAAAATGCTTTTGCAGTTGTTCGTCTTTCATAAATCCAAGAATTTCACCTTTGAATATGAAATACGAATGCCCCCGACTGTCCCTCTTAATCATTACTCCGATCCCGAAGGCCAACAGAATAGGACCGATATCCTATGATGTTATCCCATGCTAATGTATACAAAGCGTAGGCATGCTTTGGGCTCTATAATTTCTTTAAATTAACGACGTCGGAGGCACAACCCAGCCAGTTAAGGCCAGGAATGCATCGCCGGCAGAAGGGATAGGACGGCCGGTGCACACAAGAAGCGGACCGGCCGGCCCAACCCGAGGTCCAACTACGAGCTTTTTAACTGCAACAACTTAAATATATGCTATTGGAGCTTGAATTACCATGACTACTGGCACCAGACTTGACCTCCAATGGATCCTCGTTAAGGATTTAGATTGTACTCATTCAAATTACTAGACTCATAAGAGCTGGGTATTGTAATTTATTGTCACTACCTCCCTGCATCAGGATTGGGTAATTTGCGCGCCTGTTGCCTTCCTGGGATGTGGTAGCCGTTTCCCAGGCTCCCTCTCTAGAGTCGAACCCTAATTCTCCACCATGGTAGGCCTCTATCCTACCATCGAAAGTTGGTAGGGCAGAAATTTGAATGATGCGTTGCTGGCACGAGGGTTGTGTGATCCATCGAGTTATCATGAATCATCAGAGCAGCAGGCAGAGCCCACATCCGCCTTTTATCTAATAAATGCATCCCTTCAGGAAGTCGGGTTTTGTTGCACATATTAGCTCTAGAATTACTATGGTTATCCAAGTAGCACGTACTATCAAACAAACTATAACTGATTTAATGAGCCATTCGCAGTTTCACAGTCTGAATTTGTTCATACTTACACATGCATGGCTTAATCATTGAGACAAGCATGACTACTGGTAGGATCAACCGTGTAGCACACTCTCGACAACGTCCATGCTGTCGGGGTGCCCTCCCGAGCACGAGAGATAGGCCGTCAGCAGGCGGGGCATTGTTCATTCGGAGGTAGCCGAATCACAACTGAGTAGAGGAGCGAGGGGCAGCAAACCCCCAGCCCTCTTCAAATCCATAGCACCCGTGAGCCCTGGCTTGTCCTCGACAGCCTATCGGAGTGGACAACCACGTGCGGTCACCGTTTGGTGGCTGTCATAGACCCCCATGTGTGCCTCCCCCACCGCATCAAACGTACGGAGGAGAGCGGTCAGGAGCATCCGATGACATTGGTTTCCAAAGGAATCTGGTTTGCTGCACAGGCAACGGGGCAATGCACCGCGGCGGACGCTGCCGCTAGTGCGAACCAGTGAAGGGATAGCACCGCCGGCGGTCGGCTGCATAGAGGCAGGGGGCCCACCGGGACATGCTGAACCAAAACCACTCACATGCCGACACGGAAGCTGCCCTGCAAGGCCCGAATGCTTGTTGCGGCCGTGCCCAAATGGATGGCTCAGGCAGCAACAGGCAATGGGATATCGGTGCACACACAATGTAGCTCAGCCGAGCACGGGAAATCCAAGAGAGCAAACTAGACCTAGGGTCAGCCTCCCCATGCCACCCGCAGGCTCCGCTATGAAAATAGCCAAGAAAAAGGGGCCAAACCGGCCTCCCGAGCACCGAAAGCCAAGCAAAACGGGCCAAACCAGCCTCCCGAGCACGTAAAAACCAATCGAAATGAGCAAAACATGCCTAAACGACCTCTCGAGCACCTAAAAGCCAACAAAAATGAGAAAAACAAGCCAAACCAGCCTGCTCGGGCCTCCACCGAACATGGCCGGAACTTCGGTGATGGCCGGCGGGGCGGAATCGGCCTCCCGAGCACCTAAAAGCCGACAAAAATGAGCAAAACGGGCCAAACCGGCCTGCCCCGGCCTCCGCCGGACATGGCTGGAAATCTAGCGATGGCTGGCAGCGGCGCCAGCCGGACAGCAGCCCCCTGGGCACATCACGTGGCAGGGTGGGCCGCCCACCCGAGCCAAAGGGTACTGCTCCGCACACACTGCATGGCCTACCCCTGCCATGCCCAGGCGGTGCCGGAACTCCGACGATGACCGGCGGGGTGGAACCATCCTCCAGAGCACCTTAAAACCGACAAAAATGAGAAAAACGGCCAAACCGACCTGCCCGGGCCTTCGCCAGACATGATGGGAACTCCGGCGATGTCCAGCGGTGCCGCCGGCCGGACAGCCGCCCCCCGGGGCACACCGCATGGCGGGGTGGGCCGCCCACCCGAGCCAAAGGGGCCTGCCCTTGCCATGCCCAGACGGTGCCTTGGCCTGCCAATGCCATGCCCGGACGGTGCCTTGGCCGACCCCTGCCATGCCCAAATGGTGTCATAGCTCCTATTTGCTTGCCCCTCTACTACCTTAGAACAGGTTTTAACCTTAATTAGTCCCCTGCAGACCCAAGTGTCTCTACTAGCTCACTGTTTTCAAAAGAGGCTAGATAACCTCAGACTGTAAAAAGTGGCTATTCCTGAGGATGGACCCTCACCCCCCATGCGGCCTGCATGATGGGGACATTTTCCCTAAAAATTGTTGTTCTGGCTGTGCCACTCGGCCCGAGCAGCCATGGCACTTGGCCAAAACCGTGCCGCCCGCACCGAATAGCTCAGGAGCTCGGCCACGGGGGTGGCAGCCATTCTGGCCATGCTAGGAGCCCCCAACCAGCCCGTCGCATGACCAGAACCCGCACAAAGCGGTGCAGGGGCTATTCCGACCGTGCCAGCCACCACAAACTAGATCGTCAGTCAGGCCGAGCCCGCATGACAGGGTGCGAGGGTAGTTCTGACCATGCAATCCACCCGGAACCGGACCATTAGTCCGGCCGAACTTGCATGGCATGGTGTGCGAGAAGTCCAAGCGGTGCCATCAGCCCGAACTGGACCATCCACCGGCCCGAACCCGCCCGACACGGGCGCGAGCTGCCCCGACCATGCCGTCCCCCCTGAACCGGATCGTCTGTCTGCCCGAACATGCATGGCACGGTGCGCGGGTCGTCTGGGCCATGCCATCCGCCCCAAAAGCTGACCGTCCATCCACCCAAACCTGCACAACATGGTGCGCGGGCAATCCCGGCCGTGCTATCCGCCCCGAACTGGACCGTCCATGCACCGAACACACACGGCATGGTGCGTGGGCCGTCCTAGCTGTGCCATCCGCCTCCAAACCACACTGTCCATTCGCACGAGCTCACACGGCATGGTGTGCGGGCAGCCCCAGCCCTGCCATCCGCCCCGAACCGGACCGTCTGTTTGCCCGAACCCGCATGGCACGGTGCGCGAGCCATCCCGGATGGGAAATCCGCCCCGAACCGGACCGTCAATCACGACATGGTGAGTGGGCAGTCCCAAACGGGCCATCCGCCTCGAACCGGACCGTCCGTCCACACGAACCCGCATGGCAGCCCCTTGCAATGCCATCCGCCCTGAACCGGTCTGTCCGTACGCCCGAACACGCACGGCACTGTGCGTAGGCAGCCCCGTCCGTGCCATCCGCCCTGAACCGGACTGTGCGTACGGCCGAACCAGCACGGTGTGCGGGCACTGCCATCCGCCCCGAACCGGACCGTTTGCCTGCACGAATGAGCAAGGCACGATGCACCGGCAGTCCCGACCGCCCAGAAACGGACCATCCGTCTGCCAGATCCTGCACGGCACAGTGCACGGGCAGTGCCATCCGCGCCAAACCGGTCCGTCCATCCGCTCGAACCCGCAAAGCACGATGCTCGGGCAGTCCTTACCACCCCGAATCGGACCGTCCGTCTGCCTGATCCCGCACGGCACGGTGCACGGGCAATGCCATCAGCGCCGAACTGGTCTGTCCATCTGCTCGACCCCACAAAGCACGGTGCGCGGGCAGTCCCGACTGCCCCGAACTGGACTGTTCGACCGCTCGAACCTGCAAGGCACGGTGCGAGGGTCGTCCCGACCGCCCCGAACTGGACTGTCCGTCCGCCCGAACCGGCACGGCACGGTGCACGGGCAGTCTCGTCCGCCCCGAACCGGGTCGTCAGTTCGTCTGAACCGACTCAGCACGGTACGCAAGAAGTCCCGGCCCTGCCATCTGCCCCAAACCGGACCTTCGGTCTGCACAAATGGCATGGTACGGTGAGCGATCAGTACCAGCCGTGCCATCCACCCTGCTCAGCATTATGCGCGGGCAGTCCCAACCGGGCCATCGGACCCGAACCAGGCCGTCCGTATGCCGAACCCACACGGCATGGTGCGTGGGCAGTCTCGACTGCCATGAATCAGAACATCCGTCCGCCGGATCCCGTATGGCACGGTGCGCGGGCAGCCCCAGCCATGCAATCCGCCTGAACCGGTCCATCCGCCAGGTGTCCTAAGATAACGCAGATGTCCTAAGATGAGCTCAACGATGCCTGAACCAGACCGTCCGACCGCCCGAACCCGCAAGGCACGATGCGCGGGCCATCCCCACTTCCCAAAATTGAACCGTCCGTTCGCCCGAACCGGTAAGGCACAGTGCGCGGGTAGTCCCGTCAGCTCCGACCCGAGCCATCCGCCGTTCGAACCGGCATGGCATGGTACGCGGGCAGTCCCAGCCATCCATCCGCCCCGAATCGGACCGTCGGTCCGCACATACGGCACGGCATGTTGAGTGGGCAGTACCAGCCGTGCCATCTGCCTCGAACCGGGCCATCGGTCTATCCTAACTAGCTCGGCACTGTGCGCAGAAAGTCCCGGCCGGGCCATCGGCCCTGAACAGGACCGTCTGTATGCCTGAACCCACACGGCACTATGCATGGGTAGCCCCGTCCGTGCCATCCGCCCCGAATCGAACCGTGCGAACAACCGAACCTGCACATCACAGTGCGTGGGCGGACCTAACTGTCCTGAATCGGACCGTCCGTCCGCCTGATCATGCACGGCACGGTACGCAGGCCATCCCGACTGCCCCAAACCGGACCGTCCGACCGCCCGAACCCGCAAGACACGGTGCGTGGGCCGTCCCGACCGCCCCGAACCCGACCGTCCGTTAGCCCGAACCGGCACGGCATGGTATGTAGGTCGTCCAGACCATGCCATCTGCCCAGAACCGGACCGTCGGTCTGCACATACGGCATGGCACGGTGATCGGGCAGTACTGGCTGCGCCATCCGTTCCGAACCGGGCTGTCGGTCTGCCCGAACTCGCTCGGCAGTGTGCGCGGGCAGTCCTGGCTAGGCCATCGGCCCCGAACTGGAACGTCCGTACGCCTGAACCCGCTTGGCACTGTGTGCGAGAAGCCACATCTGTGCCATCAGCCCCAAACCAGATCGTGCGTGCGGCCGAACCCGCACGGCACGGTGCGCGGGCAGTGCCATCTGCCATGAAATGGACCATCCGTCAGCCCGAACGCACAAGGCACGGTGCACGGGCAGTCCTGACTGCCCCGAATCAGACTGTCCGTCCACCGAATCCTGCACGGCACCGTGTGCGGGCAGCCCCGGCCATGCAATCCTCCCCGAACCGATCCGTCCGCCCGCTTGAATCCGCAAGGCCCGGTGCGCGGGCAGTCCCGACCGCAACTAACCGGACCGTCCGTATGCCCGAACCTGCATGGCACTGTGAGCGAGCAGCCCTGTTCGTGCCATCCACCCCGAACCCGATGGTGCGTACGGCCAAACTCGCATGGCACGGTGTGCGGGCTATGCCATCTGCCCTGAACCGGACTGTCTTCCCGCCCGAACATGCAAGGCATGGTGCACGGGCAGTCCCGATCACCCCAAACCGGACCGTCCGCCCACCTGAACGTGCAAGGCACAATGCGCGGGCCGCCACGGCCATGCCATCCGCCCCGAATCAGTCCGTTTGTCTGCCCGAACCCGTAAGGCACGGTGCACGGCAGTCCCAACCGTAAACCCGAACCCCGCACGGCGCGTGGGCAGTGCCATCCGCCCCAAACCGAACAGTCTGCCCACCCCATCACGTATGGCACGGTGCGTCGGCCATCCCAACCGCCCCGAACCGTCTGTCCGCCTCATCCCGCACGGCACGGTGAGTGGGCAGCCACAGCCATTCCATCCACCCCCAACCGGTACGTCCATCCGCCCGAACCTGCAAGGTACTGTGCGCGTGCAGTCCCGACCGCCCCGAACAAAACCGTCCGAATGCCCAAACCCACAAGGCATGGGCCGCCCCGACTAGCCCGAACGGGATCGTTCGTCTGTCCGAACCCACACGAAACTGTGCACGGGCAGTCCATTCCATAATATCCACCCCGAACAGGACCATCCGTCCGAACGAACCAGCACGGCACTGTGCAAGGACAGTCCCGGCCGTGCCATCCGCTCCGAACCGGACCAACCATCCACCCGAACCCACACGGAACTGTGCGTGGGCAGTCCCACCCTGAACCAGACCATTCGCCCGCACGAACCGACACGGCAGGTGCGTTGGCCGTCCCGTCCGCTGCGAACCGGGCAGTCTATCTTCCCAATCTGGCAGGGCACGTCATGCAGGTAGTGTCGGCTGAGCCATCTGCCCCGAACCTGACCGTAGGTCTGCCCATACGTCACGACACAATGAGAGGGCAGTACCGTCCGTGCCATCCTCCCCGAATCAGGCCGTCGGTCTACCTGAACCCGCACAAAATGGTGCACTGGCAGTCCCGGCTGTGACATCGTCCCCGAACCGGACCATCCATATGCTCGAACCCGCACGGCACTATGCGCGAGCAGTCCCCGCCGTGCCATTCGCATCCAACGGAATGTCCGTACAACCGAACCCGCATGGCACGGTGAGCAGGCATGGCCATCCGCCCCGAACCGAACCCACATGGCACGGTGCGCGGGCAGTCCCGGCCACCCAGAACCGGTCCGTTCGTCCACCTGAACATGCAAGGCACGGTGCACGGGCCGTCTCGGCCGCCCGAAACCGGTCCATCCGTCCCGCAAGCCACGGTGCGCGGGCGGTCCCGTCCGCCCCGAACCGGACTGTCCGTCCGCCTGAACCCGCACGGCACGGTTCGTGCGCATGGCCATCCGCCCCGACCCGAACCGTCCGTCTGCCCGAACGCTCACGGCAAGGTGTGCGAGCAGTCCCGGACATCCAAAACCAGTCTGTCCGTCTGCAAGAACCCCCAAGGCAGGGTGCGCGGGCAGTCCCGACGGCATCGAACTGGACCGTCTGACTGTCCGTCCGTCTGCAAGACACGGTACGCCGGGCTGTCTCTACCGGCCCAAATCGGACCGTCCGTCCGTATGCCCGAACTTGCAAGGCTCGGTGCACGAGCAGTCCCGACCGCACAGAATCGGATCGTCCGTATGCCCGAACCCGCAGGGCACTGTGCGCGGGCAGCCCAGTCCGTGCAATCCGCCCAGAACCGGACCGTGCATACGACCGAACCCGCACGGGCTATGCCATCCGCTACAAACCGGACCGTCCTCCCACCTGAATGCGCAAGGCATGGTGCGCGAGCCGTACCGACTGCCCCAAACCTGACCGCTCTCCTGCTCGAACACGCAAGGCACGGTGCACAAGCATGGCCATCGGCCCTGAACTAGACCATTCGTGCGCCCGAACCCTCACGGCACTGTGCGTGGGCAGCCCTTTCCATGCCATTCGCCCCGAACTGGACCGTACGTACGGCCGAACCCGCACGACACAGTGCGCGAGCAGTGCCTTCCGCCCCAAACCTGACCGTTCGCTCTGCCCAAACGCGCAAGGCACGGTACGCGGGCAGTCCCGACTGCCCCGAATCGGACTGTCCGTCCGTCGAATCCTGCACAGCATGGTGCGAAGGCTGCCCTGGCCATGCCATCTGCCCCGAACCGGTCCATCCGCCAGCCCGAACTCGGAAGGCCGGTGCGTAGGCAGTCCCAACCGTCCCGAACTAGATAGTCCGTACGCCCGAACCCGCACGAAACTATGCGCTGGCTACCCTATCCGTGCCATCCGACCTGAGCCGGACCATGCGTAAGGCCAAACCCGCACGGCACGGTGCGCGGGCAGTGCTAGCCGCCCCAAACCGGACCGTCTGCCCGTCCCAACACATAAGGCACGGTGCGCGGGTACTCCCGACCACCCCGAACCGGACCATCCGCCCGCACGAATGGGTAAAGCATGGTGTGCGGGCAGTTCCAACCGCCCCGAATCGAATCGTCTGGCCACCTCCTCCCAATGGCACGGTGCGTGGGTAGCCCCGGCCATGCCAACCACTCCCAGCCGGTCCATCCGTCCGTCGGAACCTGCAAGGAACGGAGCGCGGGCAGTCCCGACCACCCCGAACAGGACCATCCGACCGCACGAACACGCAAGTCATGGTGCGCGAGCCGGCCCGACCGCTCTGATTTGGATCGTTCGTCCACCCGAACCCACACGGCACTGTGCACAGGTAGTCCATTCTGTAACATCCATAACGAACAGGACCGTCCGACTGATCAAACCTGCACGGCACAGGGTGAGGACTGTTCTGGATGTGTCATCCGCCTTGAATCGGACCGACCGTCCGCCCGAACTCGCACGACACTGTACGCGGGCAGTTCCGCCCCGAACCGGACCGTCCATCCCGTCCGCCTCGAACCAGGCCATCCGTTCAACCGAACTGATGCGGCACGGTACGCAGGGCAGTCCCGACCGAGCCATTCACCCCGAACCTGACCGTCGGTCTACCCATACGGCACGGCACGGTGAGAGGACAATAACGTCCATGCCATCGTCCCCGAAAGTCTGCTCGAACATGCACGTAATGGTGTGTTGGCAGTCTCGGTCGTGCCATTGACCCTGAACCGGGCCGTCTGTACGCTTGAACCCGCAGGGCATTGTGCGCGGGCAGTCACGGCCGTGCCATCCGCCTCCAAATCGGATCGTCAGTACACCAGAACCTACCGACACGGTGCATGGGCATGGCCATCCGCCCTTAACCGTCCGTCCGCCCGAACGCCCCGAACCGGTCCATCCGTCGGCCAAACCCGCAAGGCACGGTGCGCAGGCAGCCCCGACCGCCTTGAATCTGAGCGTCTGTCCGCCTAATCCCACATGGCACAGTTCGCAGGTAGTCCCGACCGCCCCGAATCAGTCCGTCCGTCCGCCCGAACCCACATGGCACTGTGAACAGATAGTCCCGATCGTGGCATCTACCCCTAACGGGACCGTCCGTCTCCCTGAACCTGATGGCACGGTGCGCAGGCATGGCCATCCGCCACGAACCAAACCATAAGTACACGCAAACCTACACGGCACGGTGCGCGGGCACTCACAGCCGCCCCGAACCGTTCCGTCCGTCTGCATGAACCCGCAAGGCACGGTGCGCGGGCCTTCCCGACTGCCCTAAAATGGCCCGTCCGTCTGCCCGAACTCGCGCGGCAAGGTGTACAAGTGGTTCCTGCCATGCCATCCACCCTGAGCCGAGCCCTCTGTTCGCCGGAACCCGCACGGCACGGTGCGCGAGCATGGCCATCTACCCCGAACCGAACCATCTGTACGCCTAAACATGCACGGCACGGTGCATGGGCATAGCCATCCACCCCGAACTTAACCGTCCGTCCATCTAAATGCGCACGGCACGACATACAGGCAATGCCGGCAGTCCCGAATCGGTACGTCCGTTTGCACAGACCCGCAAGGCACGGTGTGCGGGCAGTCTCGACGGCCCCGAACGGGACCGTCCGACCACCTGAACCCGCAAGGCACGGTGCGTGGGCTGTCCCGATCCCCTCGAGCCGGTCTGCTCGCCAACCCGAACCCGCAAGGCCCAATGCGTGGGCTATCCCGACCACCCCGAGCCGGTCCGTTCGCCCGCCCGAACTTGCAAGGCCCGGTGCACGGGCAGTCACGGCCACCCCGAACCGGACCGTCCATACGCTCGAACCTGCATGGCACTGTGCGCGGGCGGTCACGTCCGTGCCATCCACCCTGAACCGAACCTTACGTACGGCCGAACCAACATGGCCCAGTGCGCGTGTCGTGCCATCTGCCCCGATCCGGTCCGTCCGCCCCTGCACGGTGCGCAGGCCACCCTAGCCATGCCATTCGCGCCGAATCAGTCCGTCTGTCCGCCCGACCCCGCAAGACACAGTGCGCGGGCAGTCTCGACCGCCTTGAACCTGACCGTAGGTATCACCGAACCCACACGGCATTGTGCATGAGCAGTGCCATCCGCCCCGAACCGGACCGTCCGCCCGCCCGAACGCGAAAGGTACATTACGCGGGCAGCCCCGACTGCCCCAAATCGGACCGTCCATTTGCCTCATCCCGTACGGCATGGTGCACGGGAAGCCCCGGCCATGGCATCCGCCCCCAAACGATTTGTTCGTCCGCCCGAACCCGCAAGGCACGATGCGCGGACAATCCCAACCGCCCCGAATCAGACCGCTGACCGCACGAACCCACAAGGCACGGTGCGCGGGCAGTCTCGACTACCTCGAATCGGACCGTCCATTCTCCTGATCCCGCATGGCATGATGCATGGGTAGTGCCATTCACGTCGGACAATCCGACCGCTTGAACCCGCTGGGCACGGTGCGCGGCCAGTCCCGATCGTCCCAAACCAGACCGTCCAACCGCCCGAACCTGAAAAGCACGGTACGCAGGCTGTCCCGACCGCCCCGAACCGGACCATCCGTCCGCCCGAATCGGCACAGCATGGTGCGCAGGCTGTCCTGTCAACCCCGGACCGGGTCGTCTATCCGTCCGAACTGGCACAGCACGGTACGCGGGTCGTCCCGGCCGTGCCATCCGCCTCAAATAGTACCGTCGGTCCACAGATACGGCACGTCACGGTGAGCAGGCAGTACCAGCTGTGCCATCCACCCTGAACCGGGCCGTCGGTCATCCCGAACTCGCTCAGCATTGTGCGTGGGCCATTCTGACTGGGCCATCGGCGCCGAACAGGGCTGTCCGTATGCCCGAACCCGCATGGCACTGTGCGCAGGAGGCTGCGTCCGTACCATCCGCCCTGAACCGCACCATGCGTACGGCTGAACCCAAATGGCACGGGGCGCGGGCCGTGCCATACGCCTCGAACTGGACCGTCCGCCCGCCCAAACGCATAAGGCACGATGTGCGGGTAATCCTGACTGCCCCAAACCGGACCATCCGCCCGCTCGAACAAGCAAGGCACGGTGAGCGGGCATGGCCACCTGCCCCGAACCTGATAGTCCGTATGCACGAACCCACATGGCACTATGCGCAGGCAGCCCCGTTCGTGCCATTCGCCCAGAACCGGACCATGCTTATGGTCGAACCCTCACGGCACGGTGTGCGGGCAGTGCCATCCGCCCCAAACCGGACCGTCTGCCTGCCCGAATGTGCAAAGCACGGCACATGAGCAGTCCCTACTGCCGCTAATCAGACCGTCCATCCACCGGATCCCACACGGCACGGTGGGTGGGTAGCCCAGACCATGCCATCCGCCTCGAACTGGTCCATCTGCCAGCCCGAACCCACATGGCATTGTGCGCAGGCGGCCCCATCCATGCCATCTGCTCCGAATCGGACCTTGCGTATGGACGAACTAGCATGGCACAGTGCGCGGGAAGTCCATTCCCCCGAACCGGTCCATCCGCCAGCCCGAACGCGCAAGGCAAGGTGCACTGGCAGTCCCGACCGCCCCGAAATGGACCGTGCAAAAGCCCGAACACGATGGCACATTGAGCGGGCAATGCCATCCACCCCGAACTAGACTTTCCGCCCTCCTGAACGAGCAAGGCATGGTGCAAGGGCAATTCCGACCGCCCCAAATCGGACCGTCCGTCTGCCTCATCCCACATGGCATGGTGCACGGGCAGCCTCGGCCATGCCATCCGCCCCGAACCGATCCGTCTGCCCGCCCGAACCCGCAATGCCCGGTGCATGGGCAGTCCCAACCTCCCTAAACCAAACCATCCGTATGCCCAAACCTGCATGGCCCCGTGCACAGGCAGTGCCATCTGCCCCAAACCGGTACGTCCGCCCCCCGAACACGCAAGGCACGATGTGCGGGCAGTCTCGGCCAATTTGGGGCTGATGGCATGGCCGAGACAGCCCGCGCACCGTGCCATGTGCGTTCGAGCGGACGGATGGTCCGGTTCAAGGTGGTCGGGATTGCTCGCACACCATGCCTTGTGCGTTCGGGTGGGTGGAAGGTCTGGTTTTGGGTGATCAGGACTACCCGCGCCTCGTGCCCTGCACATTCGGGTGGGCGGATGGACCGGTTCACGGCGGATGGCACTGCCCGTGCACTGGGCTGTGTGGGTTCAAGCGCACAGACGGTCTAGTTTGGCGGATGGCACTGCCCATGCACCGGACCTTGCGCGTTCGGGTGGGCGGCAGACCGGTTCGGGGCGGATGGCATGGCCGAGGCTACCCGCGCACCATGCCATGTGGAATGAGGCAGACGGACGGTCCGATTTGGGTTGGTCGAGACTGCCCATGCCCCATGCCTTGCTCGTTCGGGAGGGCGGAAGGTCCGGTTCAGGGCGGACCGATCCATCTGTCCATGCCGTCCACCCTTAATCAGACCGTACGTACGACCAAACCCGCACGGGATGGTGCGCGGGCAGTGCCATCCTCTCCGAACTGGAATGTCCGCCTGCCCGAACGCACAAGGTACGGTGTGCTGGCAGTCTCGACCGCCCCGAATTGGACCATCCGTCCGTCGGATCCCGCACGGCACGGTGCATGTGCAGCCCCGGCCATGCCATCTGCCCCGAACCGGTCCATCCGCCCGCCCGAACCCAGAAGGCCCGGTGCGCGAGCAGTCCCAACCACCTCGCACCGAACTGTCTGTACGCCAGAACCCTCACGGCACTTTGCGCGAGCGGCCCCGTCCATGCCATCCACCCTGAACTAGACCGTTTGTACGGCTGAACCCGCACGGCCCAGTGCGTGGGCATTGCCATCCACCCCAAACTAGCCCATCCGCCAGCTCGAACGTGCAAGGCAAGGTGCGCGGGCAGTCTCGACTACCCTGAACCGGACCTTCCCTAAGCCCGAACTCGCACGGCACTGTGCGCGGGCAATGCCATCCGCCCCGAACCGGACCATTCGCCTACTCAAACGCGCAAGGCACTGTGCGTGGGCCGTCCCAACCGCCCCAAATCGGACCGTCCATCTGCCTAATCCTACACGGCATGGTGCGCGGACAGCCCCGGCCATGCCATCTACCCTAAATCAGTCTGTCCGCCAGCCCAAACTTGCATGGCCCGATGCGCGGGTAGTCCCGACCACCCTGAACCGGACCGTCCGTACGCCAGAACCTACATGGCACTGTGCGCGAGCGGCCCCGTTCATGCCATCCGCCCCCAAACCAGACCATGCGTACGGCCGAACCTGTAGGGCCCGGTGTACAGGCAGTGCCATCCGCCCCGAACCGGTCAGTCCGCCCGCCCGAACGGGCAAGGCACAGTGCGCGGGCAGTCCTGACCCCCCTAATCGGATTGTCCGTCCGCCTCATCCCACACGGCATGGTGCCCGACCAGCCCCGGCCATGCCATCCACCCCGAACCGGTCCGTCAGCCCACCCAAGCCTGCAAGGCCCGGTGCACAGGCAGCCTGACCGCCCCGAACCGGACCGTCCGTACGCCCGAACCCGCACGGCACTATGGGCGGGCGGCCCCGTCCGTGCCATCCACCCCGAACCGGACCGTGCATACAGTATCAGAGCCTGGTCGTCTTCCTCTTCCCCTCTGTAAGTTTTTAACTTATGTCTAGCTAAATTACCAGACATGTTATTTTCCTAGTCCCATAGGAGGCTAGAAACTGGTATCTTACGCCATAAGGTAGGAAACGAATCATGGTTGTACTCTCTCTCTCTCTCTCTAAAGCCATGGTATAAGCTTGTGGTGGACTAAGTGGTCCTTGCAGCTTAACTCTAGCTGAAAGCCACGTATAGAGGTAGCATGTGATGGAGAGAAAAGGGTCAAAACGATATCATAATTTAGATGAATAGAGGAAAGGAAAATAACATGTCTATTTTATGCTAAGATCATGTCTATTTCATTAGTTATTCCTGATAAATCTTATACATGCCCATATAAATTAGATACACATAGTCATGTTATAGATCTATCAGATAATTCTACACTAGAACATCAAAATAGTATGATGAATTACATGAGTGATCAAATATATAATCTAACTAAACAAATAGCATCGTTAAGAGTAATAACATCTTCATCTTTATATCCTAATACAAATAATGAAAGATTGGGTGTAGTTAGAATGGTTAAATATTCATCCAAAAGTTTGTATCATGTAGACCATGAAGAAATTAGTTATGGAAAATATTTGCATTATAAAAATTTACAGCAACAAGAATTAGATGGTACAATTTCTTCTTTAGAACTTTATAAGTATTATGATCAATATTCTGCTTCAATACAGTATTTTACTTTTGTTGAATCACTCTCTGATGAAGAGGAGGAAAATATACCCTCTAAAGAAGAGAAGATTATACCCTCAATTGATGTTGAGTAGACACTCTCACTTGTTGAGGAGGAACATTTTTCGGAAGAAGAAGAGAATAATGAAGAATCATATGTTATCAATATGGAATAAGGAGAATCATCTTCAACACATATAATAAATCCACCAAGAACTCCAACACCAGGACCAGAAGGAAATGATGAGAATATGTTTCCTAGAGATACTTCTGAAGCATTTATAAATTCTTATATTATTAAACATAGCAAAAGAAGTCAGCATTTTTTTGCAAATTTACTTTTTAATATAGATCATATTCCTGCTAGCCTCTTTAGCTTTCGTTCCTTTTTTTCCATTTTGGAGACCAGCAAGAAATTCAAGTACCCTAGGTACATTGATCTCTGGGGAATCAAAAGTTGAAATATAATCATAGAACATGATGTTGCCGTCTGTGTACTAAATGAACGGAAGAGGTACCTTGTGTATAGGCCTCGGTAAAGAAATCCTTTGCTGCTTGATGAATTTCTTTATCTAGGTCTAAAATTGGTAATTCTCACAAGGCTCCATAGGAATGTAGTTCTATGCATGAAGTTCCAAGAGTTGAATTGAAGGATTGAGCTTTAAATATTGTCTCTCTTCCCATATTGCCCAAATACGGAAAAAGAAATTGGATTGTCTTCTTGAAGCATAGGCTCGTACCCTTTGAGCACAGATGGATGGAATAAAACCTTCAAATTCCTCCGGATGGCTGTTATTGACAAATATTTCATGGACTAATCCAGTGGTGATGGCCTTCTGACACAGCTTGATGTCTTGGAAACAAGTAATAATCCGAGGGGACTTATTCTTGTCCCAAATTAAATCATGTGACTGTAATAAGGAGATGTAGTCGGTTGCCTCCAGTTGTTTAAAGAAGTCTCTCAGCTGGTCATCCCCTATTAAGTTTTACAGATTCAGATTAATCATCTTCTGGTTTCCAATTGCCGTGCTTTATCTGTAGTCACCTGGCATTGATTTAGTAAAAAGCAGAAGTCTTCAATAGGGATACTTACAAGATCTGCTAAGTCGAGGTCTTGTAGAACCCACCCTTTTCAAGTGTTGTTGATCATTTGTAGAACCATTAAACCAATTGCTTATGCGATGAGAGAAAGATGAGCTCTGGGTAGTGATGGAGTATTAGCAAAGCTCTTGCACTTGCTTTGAGATTACTGATACCTTCTCTTTATCCTAGTTGGAGTGGTTGAACATTGATAGACCATTTATTCTATTTGGGTCAACCAGTATTTTGCTGACTGAAGATCATTTGACTGAATGATTCTGAAACAACCATTCAATTTACTGTATATAACTTCATTTGAATTCTTCAACTCCATGTTGTACCAGTCGCGTACAACTGTAGTAGCAAATGGTTTGGTCTGTATCAGCCTTTTTTGTGCAGCTAATGCATTGCTTTGTATGGTTGTTGTAGAAGCTCTTGCTTGGCTGGAAGAGCCAGGCAAAATGGTCATTCCCAATAGTAGGAATTTCATGTATCCTTCTGGAAGAGGGGTGTCTTCTCCCATCTCTGGGGTTATTGCCGGGGTCTTGATGCCTCCCATTGTTGGGGTTTTACCTCCCATTGCTGGGGTCTTGATGTCTCCCACTGCTGGGGTTTTACCTCCCATTACTGGAGTCTTCTTCTTCTTAGAAGGGTCTGTCTTGATCTTTTTGCCAGAAACAGATTGCCAAGTAGCCTGTTCTCCCTGTCTTTTGACTTGATCTGCCATAGTCTTTATTCGTTGAAAAATATCTTCATTCATCGTGTGGTCTTGTTAATAGATCTGCAAGAACATTAGTATGTCCAGGAATATATTTAACATCATATTGATAAATTTCTAAATATAAAGCAATTTTTATTCTTCTAATATATTCTTAATGATTATTAATAGTTTTTTTCTTTAAAAATTGTGCTTCTGCTTTATTGTCAGTTTCAATTATAAAGTTTCTATTAAGTAAATATATTTTTAAGCTTTTTATTGCCAGTTTAATTGCTAATAATTCTTTATCATAAGTTGAATATTTTTGTAAATATATTTTTCAGAAGTATATGCTAGTATTTCTTTTTGCTTAGCAATTAATATTCCTCCCCAAAATAAATCTGAAACATCTGTTTGAAGTGTTAGTAATTCTGTTTCTTTTCTTGAGGGAAATATAGTATTGGTTGCTTTGTAAATAACTGTTTAATATTTTCTATTTCTTTTTCTTCACTAGCAGTTAGTTTAATAGTAATTTTATCTGTATTCCATCTTGGTGGTTGTTCTTCTGTTTCAAATTTATATTTTGCTTGTTCTTGTGTTAATTTTTCTTGTAGATTTTTACTAATTTAGATAAAGGAGGAATAAATTTTCGACCATAGTTTAATAATCCTAGAAAACTATGTAATTGTTTTAAAGTATTAAAAGTTTTGGGAAAATCTTTTAATTTTGTATAGATATGTAGTTGTAATTCTATTTGACCTTCTTTAATGTATTTACCCAAGAATTATACTTCTTTTTTGCATAAAATAATTTTTTTTGGACTTAAAATTATTCAATTATCAAGTAGTAATTGAGATACATGTAGTAAATGTTTTTTATGTTCGTCTAAGGTTTGTGAAAATGCTAGAATATCATCAATATAAACTACTACATAGGATAAATGTCCAAATATTAAATTCATCCATTTCTGAAATACTTGAGGAGTATTTTTTAATCCAAAAGGCATTACTAGTCATTCGTAGTGTCCTTAGGGGCAACTAAATACAGTTAGTTCTATCGTTTCTTTATTTGCTAATTTAATTTGCCAGAAACTAGACTTTGCATCAAATTTACTATAATATTTAGAGCCTTGAATTTGCTTAATTAAGTGTTCTGCTGAAGGTATAAAATATCCATCAAATTTTGTATAACTATTTAATTTACAGTAATTTATTACCATTCTTGCTTTTCCGCTTTTTTTTCTGCATGATTTCTTATCATGAATGCTAGTGATGAATGAGGGCTCATACTAGGTTGTATTAACTTTAATTCTAATAATTCTTTGATTTGATCAGCAAATTCTTTTTTGTCTGGTGATGATACCATTATACTATTTACTCCGGTATCTTTATATTGTTCTAATAATTCTAAAGAACAATATGTAGGAGCTTTATCAAAATGTAATAAGGGATTATTTGTATATAAAGGTTCTAAAATATTGTGAAGATTATGAAGACTTATCAATAAACATGATTACTTTAAATAAAACATATCATTATGTGAAAATAATACCCTTAACAAGTCACTCATAAAGCCAAACTACCTATAACAAGCCCTGATATACATGGTTTAGAAAGATCTTATACATTTGAGTTTGCACTGTTACCTAACGAATTTGATATCGACTGTATTCTTGGAATGAATAATTTACGTTATTATTCTCCTTTTAATACACATTATTTTCATTTCGATAATGCCCAAATTCCACGAGTTCCTTTTCCTGTACCTTTATCTCCCCATTTTACGCCAGCCCAGCGTGGCGACATCCAATTAATTGACCACAATTTACAATATTTACAACAATCTCTACCACTATATACATATCCTGCACAAGTCACTCGGGTGGACTGACGGTCTGGTTCGTGGCGGCTAGCACGGCCGGAACAGCCCCTGCACCGCTCCGTGCGGGTTCTGATCGTGCGACTGGCTGGTTTGGGGCTCCTAGCACAGCCAGAATGGCTGCCACACCCCCTGGCCGGGCTCCTGGGCTGTTCGGTGCGGGCGGCACGGTTCTGGCCAAGTGCCATGGCTGTTCGGGCTGAGTGGCATAGCCAGAACAACAATTTTGAGGGACAATGGCCGCACCATGTTGGCGGAACAACTGTCGTGCGCCTAGGGCGCTCGGGACTTGAGGGTCCATCCATAGGAATTGCCACTTTTCCACTCTGCGGTTGCCCAGCCTGTTTTTAAAGAAAGTGAGTTAGCAGAGACACTTGGGTCTACATGGGACTAATTAAAGTTAAAGCATGTTCTATGGTAGTAGGGGGGCAAGCAAATAGGAGCCATGGCACCACTTGGGCATGGCAGGGGCAGGCCATGGCAACGTCTGGGCATGGCATGGGCAGGCCATGGCACCGTCTGGGCATGGCAGAGGTAGGCCCCTTTGTTTCTGGTGGGCGGCCCACCTCGCCATGTGGTGTGCCCCAGGGGACAGCTGTCCGGTGACGGTGCCGACGGACATCGCCGGAGTTCCGGCCATGTCCGGCGGAAGCCCGGGCAAGCCTTTTTGTCCCGTTTTGCTCTTTTTTGTCGGCTTTAAGGTGCTCTGGAAGTCCGTTTCGCCCTACCGGCCATTGCCAGAGTTCCGGCACCGCATGGGAATGGCAGGGGCAGGCCAAGTAGTATGTGCGGAGCAGAACCCATTGGCTCAGGTGGCGGCCCACCCCGCCACGCGGGATGCCCCGGGGGGCGGTTGTCCAGCCGGCGCTGCCACCGACCATTGCTGGAGTTCCGGCCATGTCCGGCGGAGGTTCGGGCATGCCGGTTTGGCCCGTTTT
>JAYEPQ010000018.1:23763275-23805775 GCA_036321105.1 Dracaena cambodiana
AAATCAAAATTTGTTCCTTTATCTGTAATTACTTTGATCTATTGATGAAAACATACAAAATTTTTTTCAAAATTTTTTTTTAGTTTTTTTAGTTAGTTACCCTAAAAACTAGCCAAAGTGTAAAATAAAGAGACCCAAAAATCTAAAAATAAAATAAAGATTCTAAAAAAAACTAAAAATCCTAGAAAAATATGAAGAAAATATCCTAACCCGCTCCCCCACACCTAGATTCGTATATGCCCTCATACACAAACCAAGGGTGGTAAACTAGAAAAAAAAGAAAACTATTATACAAATATTATACACTTATTAGAAAATTCAAACAGTTACAATGTCTTGATCGCTTTCCACTCTCATAATATGTCCTTTTATGTTTTGATATGGATGAACTTAGCCTTTTTGTCAGTTTTGTATTTAATCTCTCTATCTTATTTTTAATTTTTCCTAATTTATACCCTTCTTTCTTTTATTCAATAGTAAAATTTTGAGATTGGAAAGCATACTTTTACCATCGTTCGTATTCCATCCACGAGCATCTTTCATATTAGTAAGTATTTTGGTTTTATCAACTTGTGAAATAACATACTCACTTTGGTGTTGTGGAATCATGAGCTCGATTTTGGAGGCCTCTTTTAAATCATCAGGTACCATGACCTCTTCTTTTTGAGGTTCTTTCAATTCTTCTAATGTTCTGGGCTCGTCATGCAAATTTTCTTCAAATCTGTCATCAAAATTTTCAAAAGAAAATTCCATACTAGTGGACTTATCGTTAGTTAAATTATTATGAAGGGATAAAAATTTTTCTTCACAAATTTCATCAAAAAAATCAAATGATAATGTGTCACTAGCAAGCTCATCATGAGGTAAATCATCAAGCAAAATATTTTCTTTATCACTGGTTTCTTCATAATTATTGTCACAATGGTCTAAAATAGGTTGATCACAATATTAAATTATAGACTTATCATGCACAAATTATTCAATCCATTTTGAATCATATCGACTTCAGAAGATGACTGGAGTGGTTACTCGTTAAAATTAGATATGTTCAAACTATTAGATGGTTAATCTCCAAAAAGTTTAGTTTGAGAAATCGTTTTGAGAAGATCTTCCATACAAGCTGCAGTTTGAGAGAATGATTGTGGCAAAGCTTGTATACCTTCCTCTATTCTACGTCTTCATTCCTTAGACTCATGATTGTAATTTTCTTATTTTCTTCAAATGATTGCATCTCGAGATCATGAGTGAAATTTGATGGTGGATATGATAGATCTGTATACATATTTGATGACAGATATGAAGTGGTTGAAGGTATATTCTCATGACATGCATAGCTTGCTTCTAATCTTTTTAATCTTTCATCTATTATATTCAATTGAATATCTTTTCATGATTGAATGTAGAACATGAAGATGAATAGCCTATAAAGAAAGGATAAGATGGAGGACTCTCTTGGTATGACTCTTGATTATATGCAAAATTAGAATTATTCATTCATTCATAATTATAATTTTGTGTATAAGAAGCACTCGTAGGTTCATTATATGCGTTGTGAATTTGATTATGACTTAGTCTTAGCCAACTTTCTGTCCATGGACATTGATAGTAATTATGATATAGTTCACGACAATGATAGCAACCAGTTTGATTTTGAAACATTTATTTTAATTAATTTTTTTTGAAAAAGGTGGAGAGGGAGAGAGATGGAAAAGAAAATAAAAAAAGATTGATTGTTTTTTTTAATTTGTTTTACAGAACCAGGGAACCAAATCTTAGAACAGGAGGAAATTTGGGTTCAGAATCACGTTTACTTGCCCCTAATTGGCAGTTTTGGCCGCTAAATAGTGGCTAAACCAGAGAGTTTGACTCTCTGGTTTCTACTGCTTAGTCCAGAGGCTCTTCTGATCCTTTTTGTCTTCAAGTATCTGCAATTTCTATTCCTTGCACACTCAACACACACTGTTAACCCGTAAAACTTTAGAAAAAGCAAGAAAAATACCATCGATCCCTGGCAACGGCGCCAAAAACTTGATGTGATAATTTAACTGCAAACACATAGTGTCGGTGTAGCACTATACAGGTCGTCCCACAGAGATCTCAGGTGTTTTGCAATCCTTACTATTTCTTTAATTCTACTGGATTAACTAAGAGTTTCTAGGTTGAAGTTTGGTTGTTCTAATTAGCCTAAGATCTAGAATCCACTAGTCTCCAACCACGTATTTTACTTCTATTATCTTCTTAATTTATAAAAAGTTGAGCTTTTAGTTTAATCTTTATTTAAAGTGTCTTTAGTATGAGCTATCAAGTGGTGTGCAAGTATAACTCATCAAAAATACTACTATTCATAAAAATAAACTAAATCATTAGATAAATCTATGATAAAGATGAAAACCAATAACGCTAAAGCCTAACTAAGTATAGGCTATCAAGAAATTTAACTCAAGTATAAAATATCAAAGTATTAATCTACGAGTTCTTGTATTTTAATCTTTTCATGGAAAAATTATATCTTTATTTATTTTAATTAGGAAGGAAAATACTAGAGAGCAATTACATAGTGGATTCTGGTTTTATCTACATCCTAGAGCTAAACTAATTAGCTACTCATAATTCTAGTAAGCAAATCCTATTTTTATTCATGAAAGTAAATAAATCTAATCTAGAAAGCAATAAAACCTAAACTAGAAAGCAATTAACTCTATCTAAAAAGCAAGTAAAGATCTAAAAACAATGGCTTACCTCTGGAGCACGGTATTGTGGCCGCCACCCCTTCAGCAAAACCCTAATTTTATTAATAAAAAGTACATCTAAAATTACACCTAAAAAGCTCTCTCCTATTTACAACGATTCATGGGGTATTTATAATCCAAATACAATCCTACTTCTACTCAAACTCAATACAAAAGATATGATCCTAATTTAATGCAAACTAATCTCAAGATATATAATTTTAATTCAATCCATAGGTATTAGAAACCAATGGTTAAGATTAGATGACATAAAATACTAATTTTTGGGTCTAAAATCTGAAATTAAGTTCAACAAACCCGTAGCCCGCTGAATCGGATTTTTCACTATGTAGTGTTTAAGTAGAATGGTCATAACGTTTGCATACAAACTCGAATTAAGTTGTTCTTGGACTCGTTTGGAATAAATTTCCGAGCTCTATAAATGTTCCCTACATAAAATTTTCCAGTTCAAGCTTTATCTTCACCGATACTCTTGAATTTGCTACTGTTGCACTTGAGTGTCGGTTTTCACCTTAGTTAACTTTCTTTGCTCATATTCTTGATAAATTTGTATCTTCTTCTTCTTCTTTTACTTATGAAACCTTTGTTACCTATAAAAACACACTAAATATACCCGAGAGCAATTATTTATATACAAAAATAGATAAAATATGGGAGGAAAAATGCATAATATGATACTTATCAATAGAGGCCTACGATGGTGGTGACGAGAGATGGAGAATTAGGGTTCAATTTCAGAGAGGGAGTGTGAGAAATAGCTACCACATCCAAGGAAGGCAGTAGGCGCGCAAATTACCCAATCCTGACACGGGGAGGTAGTGACAACAAATAACAATACTGGGCTCTTACGAGTCTGGTAATTGGAATAAGTACAATCTAAATCCCTTAACGAGGATCCATTGGAGGGCAAGTCTGGTGCCAGCAGCCGCGGTAATTTCAGCTCCAATAGCGTACATTTAAGTTGTTGCAGTTAAAAAGCTCATAGTTGGACCTTGGGCTGGGCCGGCCGGTCCGCCTCCGGTGTGCACCGACCGTCCTGTCCCTTCTACCGACGATGCATTCCAGGCCTTAACTGGCTAGGTCATGCCTCTGGCGCCATTACTTTGAAGAAATTAGAGTGCTCAAAGCAAGCCTACGCTCTGTATACATTAGCATAGGATAACATCACAGAATTTTGGTCCTATTTTGTTGGCCTTCGGGATCAGAGTAATGATTAAGAGGGACAGTCGGGGGCATTCGTATTTCATAGTCAGAGATGAAATTCTTGGATTTATGAAAGAGGAACAACTGCGAAAGCATTTGCCATGGATGTTTTCATTAATCAAGAACGAAAGTTGGGGGCTTGAAGACGATCATATACCATCCTAGTCTCAACCATAAATGACACCGACCAGGGATTGGCGGATCTTGCTTTTAGGACTCCGCCGGCACCTTATGAAAAATCAAAGTTTTTGGGTTCTACGGGGAGTATGGTCGCAAGGCTGAAACTTAAAGGAATTGACAGAAGGGCACCACCAGGAGTGGAGCCTACGGCTTAATTTGTCTCCACACGAGGAAACCTACCAGGTCCAGATATAGTAAGGATTGATAGACTGAGAGCTCTTTCTTGTTTCTATGGGTGGTGGTGCATGGCCATTCTAAGTTGGTGGAGTGATTTGTCTGGTTAATTCCGTTAACGAACAAGACCTCAGCCTACTAACTACCTACACAGAGGCATCCTCCGCGGTCAGCTTCTTAGAGGGACTATGGCTTCTTAGGACACGGAAGTTTGAGGCAATAATAGGTCTGTGATGCCCTTAGATGTTCTGGGCCGCACGTGTGCTACACTGATGTATTCAACGAGTCTATAGCCTAGGCCGACAGGCCCGGGTAATCTTCAAAAATTTCATCGTGATGGGGATAGATCATTGCAATTGTTGGTCTTCAACGAGGAATTCCTAGTAAGCACGAGTCATCAGCTCGTGTTGACTATGTCCCTGCTCATTGTACACACCACTCGTCGCTCCTACCAATTGAATAGTCTAGTGAAGTGTTCGGATCACAGTAACGGGGGTTGTTCGCCGCCCGCGACGTCATGAGAAGCCCACTGAACCTTATCATTTAGAGGAAGGAGAAGTTGTAACAATGTTTCCATAGGTGAACCTGTGGAAGGATCATTGTCAAGGCCTGAACGAACAATCACGAACCCGTCAACGCTCCCGCAGGGGCGAAGGGATGGCGGCATTCGCCTGCCTAACCCCCTCACCTCGGGGCACCCATGGCCACCCCCGTCCAGCCTAATTGCGGGATGGGCAACTGGAACCCGGCACGGTGGGTGCCAAGGAACATTCACAGTCGGAGCACTGCAAGCCAGTTCTGGAGTGCGGTGCGATCCTTCCATACAAGTTGAACTTTCATGACTCTTAGGCAATGGATATCTTGGCTCTCGCATCGATGAAGAATGTAGCGAAATGCGATACTTGGTGTGAATTTCAAAATCCTGTGAACCATCGAGTCTTTGAATGCAAGTTGCCCAGCTTGGGAGGAATCGGGTGAGCCGGGAAGAGCCCAGCTTGGGAATCAGGCAGCTGCGCTGCCCGAATTGTAGTCTGGAGAAGCATCTTCAGCAACAGACAGGGCCTAAGTCCTCTGGAAAGGGGTGCCAGGGAGGGTGAGAGCCCCGTCCGGCCCAGACCCTCCGCACCACAAGGCGCTGTCGGCGAGTCGGGTTGTTTGGGAATGCAACCCCAATCGGGCAGTAAATATCATCCAAGGCTAAATAGCAGCGAGAGACCGATAGTGAACAAGTACCACGAGAGAAAGATGTAAAGGACTTTGAAAAGAGAGTCAAAGAGAGTTTGAAATTGTCAGGAGGGAAGAGGATGGGGGCCGGCGATGCGCACAGGCCAGATGAGGAACGCGGCTCGGCGCGTGGACCATTGCAATACTGACATGTTCAGCTCGGTGCGCGGACAGTTGCGAAAAGTGGCTGGTCCACCGCTCGGCTCAGCGCGCGAACCGTTGCGGGCGGTGTCGGCGGCCCAAGCCTGGGTGGACGATCCCGCCCACGGAAACACTGTCGGTGCAGCCGGGGAAGCAGCGCGCGCCACTTGGCATGCCCCCTCGGGGCACCTGCGCACTCCTGACACCGGCCTGTGGGCTCCCCATCCAACTCATCTTGAAACACCGACCAAGGAGTTTGACATCCGTGGGAGCCGATGGGCGTGAAAACCCAAAAGGCACAAGGAAGCTGATGAGTGGGATCCCCCTTGCGGGGTGAACTGCCGACTGGCCTCGATCTTCTATAAAGGGTTCGAGTGGGAGCATGCCTCTCGAGACCAGAAAGATGGTGAACTATGCCTGAGCGGGGTGAAGCCAGAGGAAACTATGGTGGAGGCCCGCAACGATACTGACGTGCAAATCGTTCGTCTGACTTGGGTATACGGGCGAAAGACTAATCGAACCATCTAGTAGCTAGTTCCCTCCGAAGTTTCCCTCAGAATAGCTAGAGTCCACGTGCGAGTTCTATAAGGTAAAGCCAATAATTAGATGCATCGGAGGCGCAATGCCCTCAACCTATTCTCAAACTTTAAATAGGTAGGACGGCGTGGCTGCTTTGATGAGCCGCACCATGGAATCGAGAGCTCCAAGTGGGCCATTTTTGGTAAGTAGAACTGGTGATGCGGGATGAACCGAAAGTTGGGTTATGTTGCCCAACTACGCGCTAACCTAGATCCCACAAAGGGTGTTGGTCGATTAAGACAGCAAGACGGTGGTCATGGAAGTCGAAATCCGCTAAGGAGTGTGTAACAACTCACTTGCCGAATCAACTAGCCCCGAAAATGGATGGCGCTTAAGCACGCGACCCACACCCGGCCATCGGAGTGATCGTCATGCCCCGATGAGTAGGAGGGCATGGTGGCCCCCGCAAAACTCTAGGCGCAAGCCCAGGCAGAGTGACCGTCGGTGCGGAACTTAGTGGTAGTAGTAAATATTCAAATGAGAACTTTGAAGGCTGAAGAGGGGAAAGGTTCCATGTGAACGGCACTTGCACATGGGTTAGCCGATCCTAAGGGACGGGGGAAGCCCGTCAGTCAGCGCGTCCCTGCGCGAGCTCCGAAAGGGAATCGGGTTAAAATTCCCGAGTCGGGACGTGGCGGCGGATGGAAATGTTAGGGAGTCCGGAGACGCCGGCAGGGGCCTTGGGAAGAGTTATCTTTTCTGCTTAACAGCCCGCCCACCGTGGAAACAGCTTAGCTGGAGGTAGGGTCCAGCTGCTGGAAGAGCACCGCATGTTGCGCGGTGTCCGGTGCGCCCCGGGCGGCCCTTGAAATTCTGGAGGACCGAGTGCCGCCCACGCTCGGTCGTACTCATAACCACATGAAGTCTCCTAGGTGAGCAGCCTCTGGCCAATGGAACAATGTAGGCAAGGGAAGTCGGCAAAATGGATCCATAAATTTGATAAAATGATTGGCTCTAAGGGCTGGGCATCGGGGTCCCAGCCCCGAACACGTCGGCTGTTGGCGGACTGCTTGAGCCGCACTCGTGGTGAGAGCAGGTCGCCGCGTACCGGCCGGGGGACGGACTGGGAACAGCTCCCTCACGAGGGAGGGCCTTCCTCGGGCGTCGAACAGCCGACTCAGAACTGGTACAGACAAGGGGAATCCGACTATCTAATTAAAACAAAGCATTGCGAGGGTCCCTGCATATGATAAGAAATATGATTTCTGCTCATTGCCCTGAATGTCAAAGTGAAGAAATTCAGCCAAGTGTGGGTAAACAGTAGGAGTAACTATGACTCTCTTAAGGTAGCCAAATGCCTCGTCATCTAATTAGTGATGCATGAATGGATTAAAGAGATTCCCACTATCCTTGTCTACTATCCAGCGAAACCATAGCCAAAGGAACGGGCTTGGCAGAATCACTGGGGAAAGAAGACCCTGTTGAGCTTGACTCTAGTCTAACTTTGTGAAATGACTTGAGAGGTGTAGGATAAGTGGGAGCCGGTTCGCCTGGCAAAAGTGAAAAACCACTACTTTTAATGTTAGATTACTTATTTCATGAGACGGAGGAGGGGCCCAATGCTTCTTTTTGGCTCCAAGGACCAATGCTTCTTTTTGGCTCCAAGGATGCTCTACGTAGGCCAATCCGGGCAGAAGACATTATCAGGTGGGGAGTTTGGCTGGGGTGGCACATCTATTAAAAGATAAAGCGGGTGTCCTAAGATGAGCTCAACAAGAAAAGAAATCTTGTGTGGAACAAAAGGGTAAAAGCTCATTTGATTCTGATTTCGAGTACGAATACGAACCGTGAAAGCATGGCCTATCGATCCTTTAGACCTTCAGAATTTGATGCTAGAGGTGTCAGAAAAGTTACCACAGGGATAACTGGCTTGTGGCAACCAAACATTCATAGCGACGTTGCTTTTTGATCCTTCGGCTTTTCCTATCATTGTGAAGCAGAATTCACCAAGTGTTGGATTGTTCACCCACCAATAGGGAACGTGAGCTAGGTTTAGACCATCGTGAGATAGGTTAGTTTTACCCAACTGATGATCATGCCACAATAGTAATTCAACCTAGTACGAGAGGAACCGTTGATTCACACAATTGGTCATCGTGCTTGGTTGAAAAGCCAGTGGCGCGAAGTTACTGTGTGCCGGATTATGACTGAATGCCTCTAAGTCAGAATCCAGGCTAGAGAAGTAGCGCCAGCACCCGTCGACTACCTCTCGACCCACAGTAGGGGCGCTTGCGCCCCCAGGGGCACATGTCATGCTGCCGGTCTACGCAGCAGACACGCTGCCGGGCCCCCTTGGAGTGAAAGTCCAAAGGGTCAGCGGGCTGAATATTTTGCAGATGACTTAAATACGCAACGGGGAATTGTAAGTGGCAGAGTTGCCTTGCTGCCACTATCCATTGAGATCCAGCCCCTCGTCGCACAGATTCGTCCCTCTCCAAGCGCATCCCCTCTGCAGCCCACGAGCCCCGAGGTGTTGCACCAAAAACTCGGACGGATTTTGCTTCACGAAAAACCCGTACTATGCGCGTTTGGGCAGACAGACAGTTTGGTTAAGGGCGGATGGACATGCCCACGCACCGTGCCCTGCAGGTTTGGGCGTACGGATGGTTTGGTTAAGGGCAGGTGGCCATGCTCGCGCACTGTGCCCTACGGTTTCCGGCGGATGGACGGTCCTGTTGGAGGCAGATGACACGGCTAGGATTGCCCGTGCACAGTGCTGTGCGGGTTCGGGCAGACGGATGGTCCCGTTCGGGCTGTTGGGACTACCCACACACCGTGTCGTGCAGGATTAGGTGGACGAACGGTTAGATTCAGGGCGGTCGAGGCTGCACGCGCACCGTGCCTTGCTGGATCGGGTAGACGGGGGCGGCCGGAACTTAGCTCACCGTGCCGTGTGCGTTCGGGTGGACAGACGGTTCGGTTCGGGGTGGATGGCCATGCCCGTGCACCATGCCATGCGTGTTTGGGCATACGCACGATCCGGTTCGGGGCGGATGGCATGGACAGGGCTGCCCGCGCACAGTGCCGTGCGGGTTTGGGCTTACATATGGTCTAGTTCGGGGCCGATGGCCACACCCGCGCATCGTGCCTTGCATGTTCAGGCAGGCGGACAGTCCGATTTGTGGTGGTCGGGACTGCCCGCGCACCGTGCCATGCGCATTTGGGTGGGCGGACGGTCCGGTTCGGGGCGGATGGCACTGCTTGCGCACCGTCCCGTGTGGGTTCGGTCACACGCATGGTGCGATTCGAGGCAGATGGCACGGACGGGGCTGGCTGAGCACAGTGCCATGCGGGCTCGGGCGTACGGACGATCTGGTTCGGTGCGGCCGGGACTGCCCGCACACCGGGCCTTGCAGGTTCGGGCAGGACGGATCGGTTCGGTTCGTTTCGGACCGAATCGGTTCATTTTAGCCATAACAAATTACTTTTCAAAATGGACTGAAGCCGTTTCCCTAATCGAAGTAAAGTCATTGGACATTATCAAATTCATCAAGCACTATGTGCTTTCTCGCTTCAGAGTGCCCAAGAAGATCATTTATGATAACGGGCCTCAGTTTGTAAGCCAGATATATTCTAGATTCTGCAACAAGTACATAATCGAGGATGTAGTTTCATCACCATATTACCCTGCAGCCAATGGTTTAGCAGAAACTTTCAATAAGGCCATTGTAAAACTTCTCAAAACATTTGTGTCATCCAATCAAAGGGATAGGAATGAAAAGCTCAGAGAATGTCTCTAGGCATATCGCACCACGGTTCGAACCCCCACTAATGCCTCGCCCTTTTCTTTGGTATACGGGTCAGAAGCAGTTTTGCCTTTGGAAATTCAAATCCCGTCGTTACGAGTTGCATTAACAACTAGAATGACACAAGAAGAAAGATATCAGCAAAGACTCCAAGAATTAGAGGCCTTGGACGATAAGCGCTTGGAAGCTCAACAGAGTATTGAACTATACCAGGCGCGGATCTCCAGAACTTTTAACAAAAAAGCCAAACGAAAAACTTTAAGGAAAGGTGATCTGGTCCTGTCAGTCAGAAGACCGATCATAACTAGCGAAAAGCCTAGAGAAAAGTTCCAGCCGAAATGGGAGGGACATTTTATCATTGATACGGTCTACTCCAACGGCGCATACTGGTTGGTGAAGCCGAACGGTGACAAGATTATGACGCCAATCAACGGCAAGTTTCTGAAGAAATATTATTCTTAGCAAAGTTGCGGAACACCAGTTGTAATGTGACATGCGTAGTTCGACACAAACCATGAACTAAAGTTGGTCTATAATCGGAAGTTCATTAATGAAGATTTATGGTTCCGGACTAAAAATCTTTAAAGCCGCAAATAAAATTTTCTTTCTATCAAATTTGCCAAGTTAAATAATACCTCTGGTGAATCAAAAATTTCTTCCTTTCAAATTTGCCAAGTTAAATAATACCTCTGACGAATCAAAAATTTCTTCCTTTCAAATTTGCCAAGTTAAATAATACCTCTGGCGAATCAAAAATATCCTTCTTACAAAGTTTCCAAGTTAAAAATAACTCTGGCGAATCAAATTTGTCAACTAGAAGTTCTTTCATTCACAATAATTTGGGGTATTTAGAAAATTTTGATTCATTTTGAGATTATCAAGTTAACAGTTACCTCTGGTAATCAACATCAGAATCATCCTTTAGATACTCTTAGTTACGTAAAAAGAAAGAACTTCTTTAATCATCATCAGATCAAAATTACAGAGAATTCTCTTGTGTTGTACAGTCAACAAGAGTGGATACAAATCTCTGATGAAAAAAAAGCGGAAACTTGCTTTTATAGTCGTTTCTTTCAGTATGGCTCGGATCAAAATGTTTTCTCCTGTCGGCTCTTCTTCTGGAATGACAGACTTGCTTCTGTAGCTGTCTCATTCAGCATGGCTCGGATCAAAAAGTTTGCTCCATGGTTTCCACTTCCAATTTGCTCTTGTAGCCTCCTTTTTAAGGACGGCTTAAAGACATAATCTTGTTTCTTCTTTCCGACCACAATCAGGGACCTCCTGGTTGGTTCCCTCAGTGATGATGCCAGCGACTTGATTAGTTCAAAACTGGGCATACCAAGTGCACACCCAGACGTACAATGTGAGGGGTTGCACAAATTCAAGGTCCTGGTCATTAGTACCCCAACCTTGTGGGATACTAGGAAAGAAGAAAAAACAATGCCCCAGACCCGAAATCTTTTCTCTCATGAAAAATACATGAGATCTTCCAAGACCCTCGAGGTATTGGATGCAATTACGAGCCTATCGGGTCTGGGTCATTGTTAAGGAGAATGACTATGGTTATCTCATGTAGCCAAGTTAAATCCCTGTTAAAAAGGGGGAGGAAAAAGAAGGAAGAGGAGGATATAAATCAGTAGAAGAAGTTTACCTTAATTAAGGAAAATGACTATGGTCAGAAGAACCTTTTCGGTGCAACACACCGCTGAATTGAGCTAGTCTGGAGGTCTTGTAACATGCCAACTCTTATCCATCACTTCGGTTGGAGAAGAGGAAAATATGGCTGCACAAATAAGTTGACTACAAAAGAAATGAGGAGAAGAGAGTCGGGAAGAAATTTTCTCACAACTGAATGATCTTCTATTGAAGGAATCATGCATCTTATATAGATGGTCTGGTGACTGTGATCTTCAATTTGGAAAAAATAAAGCCGAAATCTTCAGCTAAGATTTTTAGTTCAGATCTCAAAAGAATTTATTACTATTGCATGGGACGTTTAAATATCGCAGCCCAGAGATCTCGTCATTAATAAAGACATGCAACACTTATGATTCCCTGCCCGACGGCTTTGTCCTAAGGCTCGCAGAAGTCTCTACAAATTCCGAGGAATTTTGGATCATCCCGCGAAGTTTCTAGGCACAACATCGTGAGCTTAAATTCGCAGTCCTCGGGGGCCAAGAAAGCAATTTAGTATGAATCCACGGACCTCCAGATGAAAAATCACAAATCTGACAAAGGCTCATGAAAGTCACGTGACAGATACACGGATATTGGGATTATACGGAGACTCTCAAATCTCAAGTATAAAATGGCAGGTTTATTGCAAGTCTTTGAAGACAAATGATGAAGTCATGCCGTAGAAATACAAAATTGAATTCAAGACTTTCTACATAAGCAAGATGTCATACCATGCACAACGAATGTTAAGGGAATTTCTGGTCTGATATATATATATATATATATATATATATATATATATATATATATATATATATATATATATATATATATATATATATATAAGTTTCTACAAAAGAAGGAACAACAAAGAATCAAAAAATATATATATTTCTACAGTTCAATAATTCATGAGAGCTTTAATCTTCTCCTCGGCATCATCAATATCTTGTTGAAGGACCTCATAAGCTAGGACAGTGGCTTGACGACGCAATTCATCGTCACTAGCAATGACATTCTGCATCGTAGCAGCCTCAAGCATATCCAATTCAGCTTGTATCGCCTGCAGATCTCTGATCGTATTATCCTACTGGCACGATAAGTTGGTGAGATTCCTCATTGACTCATCACATTCATTGGTGATCTTGGCCAAGAAAGCCTGAGCTTTGGCAATGGTCTCCTGGGTCCTGACAATAGCCTGGTCATGGCCCTTGACAATTGAAGCAACAACCTCCACTTGAAGAACTAGAGACTGATGATCTGATTGACCCTTTTCTAAGGAGGCTTTGCAAGCATTGGCCTTCTCTTGGGTCTCCTTCTGAAACCTAAGTTGTTCCTCTTTCAGCCTCTAAAAAATGGCTTAGACTACCTCAGATTTGTCCGCACTTCTGGCTCTCGACAGGAATTTAGCCTGCTTTTAAAGCTGAGTTATCATAAGTCTGAAGGGAGCAGCTTTCTCTTCTCCACCAATGCTGACAATACCAGTCAAGTAAATATTGAGAACATTGGCAAGCGAAGCAAATGAAGCCCCCTTTAGTACCTTGTCAATACAGCGATCAAGGAAATGGAGGAAAGTTTCCACCATGTCCTTCAATAAATCAACCTCAAAAACATCAACTTCTGCATGAGAGAGATCAACACTGGCTGGGGCAGAGACGGTTTGAACCATACTCTGCTGCACAGAGGCAACAATGCTAACATCAAGAGGAACGGGACCTCTGGAAGCTTCAGTAGAACTACCAGCTGCAACACCTTGAACTAAAGTATCGGATGGAGCAGCTATGGCCGAGACCATGGATGTAGTAGTCTTTGGAATTACTGCTTCTGTAGTACCAACAATAGAAGTAGTAACCTTGGTCACTTCACCAGCATCAACTTCTGTGATAGTGTCATCTGGCGAAGTTACCTTTGCACCCATGCACTCTAAATCGGGGGTCGAAACTGGAGCTGGCAAAAAAGGAGAAAGTTGATAGTTAAATGTTACGGTATCAGCTGATGATAACACAATTGTTACAAAAAAAAGATGCAAACCTAAAGGTTGAACACTTGATTCTCCAGGTCCGTATACTTCAGGTACGAATAACTCAGGCCGTACACTTCGGTCTAAACGTCTTTGCTTAGATAGACATACTTACCATGGTCTGATGGAGGAGTGGAAGAACGAAGATTGCCACTGCTAACATCGTCATCATCACCCCATTCATCCTGATCTTCCAAAGGAGATGCTACTTTTGGGGGACCTGATGCATGAATCTCTCCAATGATTTGTACTTCGTCATCTATAATAGCTTGACGAACAGGGTTTGCGGAACCTTCTTGTACAGTAGAAGAAGAACCAACTTCAACAGTGGCCTGGTGGGTGAGAGTCACGGGATCCTCTTGAGTGGCGGGAGTAGTATCACCATGAAAAATGGGTCCTTGACTCCAACGCCTCTTAAAAGAGCAAAGAATTAAGGATGAGTCATCTTCATCCTCCTTAGGTTCCTTCACGAGGGTCTTGGAGACCAAATTGGGTGTCGTAGTATTAGCCCCAGATGGGATATCTTGCGGATCAACGCCTCGCAGATCAATAGGGAAGTCACTAGACTCCTCAGCCTCTTTCGCTTATGCGAAATCTTCTTTGGAGGAGATTGTGGTTGAGAAGAAGTTTCCTTCAAAGTTGGGAGAGGAGAAGCATCAAGGGAGGCAGGTTGAATTGATAAAGCCAGTGCATTATTAACCTTCTCCCTTTGTTGAGTCACCGGTTCTGACTCATCAGAGGACTTTATACCCCAAAATCTTTCATCCCTGCTACTTTCATACTGCCAGCCTTCTTCTTCTGAGCATACCAAGCTCTGATCTCTCTCAGGCATGTATGATTTACACTAAAGTTCTGAGGAGCGGAATTAGCTTCTGCAAACCATTTATAGAAACTGAAACTCATATTCGAGTTCGGGTTCTTTAGAGGAAGATCAAATCTAGCCTGGATTCCACCTGCGATGAAATAAAACCAGGCTCGAGCTCCTTCAAATACATTCCCAACGAAACTCATTTCCCTATTTGGATTACCAACATAAAGCTGAACATACTCGAACTATCAAGCGAAATGGCTCGGGTAATAAGGCTTTATATAACAATGGTTCCCCAAACGAAGAACCAAATGTCCTGGGCGGATGTTTATCAACCACCAGAAACACCCTGTAGACAGAACGGTGAATTTATCAGCTCCAGCCATGTCTGCAAATTCTTTCCCGTACCCAGCATTTGGAAAGTACGGAAAACATCTGAACAATTCAAAACTCGAAAATTGGCGAAGGGTCTTGCGAATCACAGCCATATAGCCCCCTTTCCATTACGACCTCTCATAGTGCTGCACTTTGGGAGCACTTAAGTCTATCTGCGGATCAGCAGGACTCATCAAAGAGGGGCAATGCAGAACCAACCAAGCCATCAAATAAGTATAGGGGAGTTCTACGCGTGGATTAGGAGTCTGAATGACTAGATCTCCTTTCTTCCTCTGCTCCTTCTTCACATGGCATAATTTATTAGATAATCTCCTTAGCCTGCTTTGGATGCTGCAAACCATCGCGGCAACAGACCGAGTCGCCTACCAAATGCTAGTAGGACGGCTGGGTATACGACCCTAATGGGTATGTTTTCCTGCGAATGAATAATACACTTCTTCAGCCATACCATCAAATAGCCCGCTAAGAAGCCAGGATCAGATAAAGGCTGGAGGGCCTGATAGTGAAAACTTTCAAAGGATGTTCCAGCTTTGAAAACATCCTCATCAGATTCGGTGATATAAGCATCTGTCCCGAAACTTGCAATTCTTCTCTCAACCTCCTTTTCAGAAACTGGAGGAAGGCGAGTAAAATTAGAATTACTCTTAGAAAAGTTAGGCAAAAGATATTGCAACCATTTCTTTGGCTTCAAACTGCGAGTGCCGGACGTATGGGTGCAAATATGATAATGTCAGAGCAACTCCCAGTTAGTATTATAGACCAAAGGGTCCCGGATCTTCAACAGATGGAATTATTCCCTAGTTGGAACGTACTCTTCATACGGGATGTCTCCCACAGGCAGTCCCAAAATTTCATACATCTCATGAAGGGGGAAATCCATTTCGCCTCGAGGGCAAAAAATTGTACATGTATCAGAATTGTACAGTTCTAGTTGAGCAGAAACATGGAATCTGCTAGCGGAAATACCATGCTGAACAGCCCTGATAGCACGATACAACCCCGCATGATGAAGCTGATCTCCAAATGATCTCATAAAGAAGTCAGTCAAGACTGCCCACTCTCCTTTTGAAGAACAGTGAACCCATCTGGTGGGACGAAAATTTTGAACAAGAAATTCCCTTGCGCATCGACAAAACGATGTAAGAAGGTCTGCAAGACTATGGGTGTTTCACCTCTAGGGAAGTCATGATTAAGCAGCTTTGGGAGCAATCCACAAAAGTATTTTCCAATAGAATGAGGGAAAGCACCTTGAAAGTTAAATCCTCCCAATAAGATGTCGTCCTGCAGCCTGTTTATGTGCTAGTTCATTCGTCTGGCACGAAAAGGGATTGGAAGAATAAGAACGGGTAAGATTTCTCCATGATAGGGAGGAATAAGTAGCGGCCTTCGACTTGACGAAGCCTGTTTTAATCTCCATCTTCCAAACCGCTATCGGGCACTGAAACATGGTCCTCGAACAAAAATGTGGGTTTTTGTAGCAAGGACCGATCATATCCTTTAAAGGGCGCATTGGTCATTAGTTCTAGCAATGTTGAGTGAATAGGATGGAGGATTTTATCTTCTCTCTCTTGGCTATCAGATGGTGTACAATGCAGGAAAACTTGACTGAATCCAAACTCTTTCTCCCCATCGTAACATCCGAGTATCCAAAGTAATGGTCCTTAGGCCAAGGATTCAAAGTGTAATCAACTACAGAAGGACATATTCAGATTTAAGACAAAATTTTTTTAAGAAAGGGATTGCCTTTTGAAAGTTATTATTATTACATCCAATCAAGAGTTCATGCCAAACCACCATCGAACTGGAGGTTGCTTGAGGGTTTTGATGACCACTAGCAGCAGCACCGGATGAGGAAACGTTCTTCGGTATCTTTTGCAGAGTAAGGAAATCCTTCGCAAAGAGTATCAAAAGCTAGAAGAGGTTGAAGACGAGAAGTCTGAGGAACTCTAAAGAAAAACTTGGACTTCAAATTTCTTGAGATGAGAATAGCCTCTCTCATGAAATCGAGATTATATAGCATATGATTTGACGGCCGAGATCTTTGGATAGACATGATCCCTAGCCTGAATCTCGTGAGTACCTTTTCATTTAATGCGGCTTAGAGAACGTCTCAATTCCTAGCCATAGAAAGCAACCGCCTTCCGACTTTTCCGCAACCAAAAAAGTAATAAGTTTGTGCCCCAAATACAGAGTTGCATTCCTTCCGAAATAACAGTTTGCGACCCTAACACAAAGTCGTTTTCTTCTCCAAAAAGTGAAAAGTTTGCGCGTCTAATACCGAATCGCGTTCCTTCAGAAATGACAGTTTGCGACCCTAACACAAAGTTGTTTTCTTGTCCAAAAAGTGAAAATTCATGCCCCTAATACAGAGTCGCGTTCCTTCAGAAATGACAGTTTGCGATCCTAATACAGAGTCATTTTCATGTCCAAAAAGTGAAAGTTCACGCCCCTAATACAGAGTCGCATTCCTTCAAAAATGACAGTTTGCAACCCTAAACAGATTCGCTTTCTCCTCCAAAATGAAAGATCGCTCCCCTAATACAGAGTCACGTTCCTTCTGAAAAGCAGCAATTTGTGGCAGTAATACAGAGTCACATTTTCCTTCAAAAGCCGCAAATGATGGCTTTAATATAGAGTCGCATTTTCAGCAGTAAATTCACGACGCTAATACAGAGTCATATTCCTTTCAAGATGAGAGTTCGAGATATGGAGACAGGTTCATGCTGTTGGCAATCAAAGAAAAATTCTAATACAGAATTGTACTCTCAGAGATATGAAAAATGGAGATTCTAATATAGAATGATATATCCAAAGTATTCCAAAATATCTCAAAAATCATGAGTGTTTTAAAAACTTTGGAGGGGGTTTTGTCAGTGAAAAATTCTAGAAAACAAAGCAGATCCGCAAATTTAGAGTTGGAAATCCTCTACTCAGCGGATTTGCGAGCCTAAAAATTGAGGTTCGCGACCCAGTGATGACAGAGTAGATTCGCGAGTCTAAAATTGAGATTTGCGATACTACCCATATCTTCCAGGTAGGGGTTTAATACAAAGTCACCCAACCTGAACAAAAGAGTTGCCACCTTAGATCGTGGAGCTAACTGCCAAACAAATTCAGCATCATTACTTCGATCGTGGGAGCAACCACCTAACGAATATGATGGCACTTCTCGAGTAGTAGGGGCTAACGGTCGAGCAAATGAGGCGAGACGTTACTCTAAAACCCCTATAAAAGGCGGGAGAACGAAAGAGAAAGTAGATCGAGCATCTTCTTCTAAAAATTACCCTTGTGATCAAAGAGTCTAGAGCCTTCCTTTCTTCTTCAGCCAACTAAGAAAAATTGAACGAAGTGTCAACGGAGAGCAGGATCGTCCTCCACAGCTACATCAGAACCCAGCTTTAAACAAAGAGGAAATCCATTTTCCTCATCTTCTGTAAATGGAAAACCGTTGGATTGTAATCTTTTATTGAAAAAAACTTCAATAGAGCGTCATTTGCAATTTTTATGGCGAACAACTGTTAACTTGATAATCTTAAAATCAATCAAAACTTTCCAAGCACCCAAAATTGCTGTGAATGAAAGAACTTTTTGCTGATTTCGCTGATCAGATTGAAACTCGCACTATCTAGTGACTTTCAGTACAAAGAGTTTGATTCGCCAGAGGTATTCTTTAACTTGGAAAATTTGAAAGAAGGAAAATGTGATTCGCCAAAGGTGTTTTTAACTTGGCAAATTTAGAAAGAAAGAAATTTTGATTCGCCAGAGGTATTTTTTTTAACTTGGCAAATTTGAAAGAAAGAAAATGTGATTCGCCAGAGGTATTTTTAACTTGGTAAGTTTGAAAGAAAGAAACTTTGATTCTCCATAAGTATTTTTAATTTGGCAAATTTGAAAGAAAGAAAATGTGAGTCACGACTTAAAGATCTTTAGTCCGGAGCCACGAATCTTTGTTAATGAACTCCTGATTATAGACAAGTTTTTGTTCATCATTTGCATTGAACTAACTAGATCACATTACAACTGGTGTTCAGCAGTTTTACTAATAATAATATTTCTTCAGAAATTTGCCGTTGATTGGCATCATGATCTTATCACCATTCGGTTTTGCCAATCGATATGCGTTGTTGGAGTAAACTGTATCAATAACAAAAAGTCCCTCCCACTTCGGCCGGAACTTTCCTCTAGGCTTTTTGCTAGTTATGATCGGTCTTCTGACTGACAAGACCAGATCACCCTTTTTGAAAGTTCTTCGTTTGGCCTTTTTGTTAAAAATCCTGGAGATCCGCACCTAGTACAGTTCAATACTTTGTTGAGCTTCAAACCGCTTATCATCTAAGGCTTCTAATTCTTGGAGCCTTTGCTGATGTCATTCTTCTTGCGTCATCCTCGTCGTTAATGCTACTCGCAATGATGGAATTTGAATTTCCAAAGGCAAGACTGCTTCTGACCCATATACCAAAGAAAAGGGCATGGCATTAGTGGGGGTTCTGACTGTAGTGTGATATGCCCGCAGACATTCTCCGAGCTTCTCATCCCAGTCCCTTTGTTTGGATGACACAAACTTTTTGATAAGTTTCACAATGGTCTTATTGAAAGCTTCTGCTAGACCATTGGCTGCAGGGTAATATGGTGATGAAGCTACACTTTGATCCTGTACTTGTTACAGAATCTAAAAAATACTTGGCTCACGAACTGAGGCCCGTTGTCATGAATGATCCTCTTCGGCACTCCAAAGCGATAAAGCACATGGTGTTTGATGAATTTGACAAAATCTGACGACTTTACTTCGGTTAGGAAAATGGCCTTAGTCCATTTCGAAAAGTAATCTGCTATGGCTGATATGAACCGATGTCCTCTTGTTGATGGAAGAGAAATTGGCCCGACAATGTCCATAACCCACTGCTCAAACGACCATGATGTAGCCGTTGGGTGGAGATATTCTGGTGCTTGATGTATAAAGTCTGCATGTATTTGGTAGGCCCTACACTTCTTAGCATTGTTAACCACTTCTGTCATCATCTTAGGTCAATAATATCCCATTCTTAGGATCCTATCCTAGAGTTTCAACCCTGGCTGGCGTGCTCCGCAAATGCCAGTATGAGCGTCTTCAAGTACTTTTCGAGCTTCTCGGTTAGAGAGACTGCGAAGTAAGATTCCATCATAAGATTTCCTATACAATGTCTGGAGCTCCGCATTATAGTAGAACTGGATAGCCCTTCTTTTAATTGCCATGGCTTCCTTTGGATCTTCAGGTAATATACCGTAAAGGACATAATCTATACAAGGGAAGCGCCAATCCCTCGGCTCTAGACTTGACTCAAAAACATCAGCCTCGTCTTCCTGTGGTTCCCTCATTTCCTCTTTGTGTTCATCCTTTGGACAAAATAATTCTCTGCTCCCTACTATAATTTGCTTTCGAGCATGCTTGGGTAAGGCTACTGTAGCAGCTAAGGAAGCTAGTGAATCTGCATAACTATTTCGATGGCGCTTTACGTGGCTGATATAGAAAACATCAAAACCATTGGCTATCTTAATCACCGCACGATAATACGGCAAAAGGTCATCATGTTTTACCTCATACTCCCCTTTTACTTAATTCACAACGAGTTGAGAATTTCCATATGCCTCTAAATATTTGACCCCTAGTTGTTTAGCTATTTTTAAGCCAATTAGGAGGGCGTTATACTCTGCGACATTGTTGGAGCACAGACTTGTTAATGAGTAGGCTCGCGGAATGATATGGTTGTGAGGAGAGACGAAAACAACTCCTACCCCCACTGTCATTCTTCCCTCGGATCACATTCGGGAGGCCCATCAAAGAAAAGTTGCCATACACCTTTCGCGACTGCATTTGCCTCCGGAGACTCTTGCGAGCCGTCTTCTTTTGGAGTCGGGCTCCATTCTCCCAAGTCTTCAGGGATTTATTCGTATAACTTCGAGAATGCCAGGATTGGGTGTTCGGCAAGGAAGTCAGCCATGGCCTGTCCTTTAATAGATTTATGCGGGATAAAATGCATATCATATTGTGTAACAAAATAGCCCAATTGGATAGCCTCAAATTCAACAATCCGGATTTAGTCATTAGTATTCTTAGGGGGTTAACTGATGTGTTATATTTACTGCAAGCGCACAGTATCGTTGTAGCGCTGTATAGGTCGTCTCACATGGATCTAAGATGTTTCTGCGTTCTTACTTTCTCTATAGTTCAACAGACTAACCAAAGGTTTTAGGTTGAAGTCGGATTAATTTAAGTAGCCTAGGATCTATAATCCACTAATTTCCAACCATGTTCTTACTTCTATTATTTTCTTCTATCATAAAAATTCGATCTTTTTAGTTTAATTTTTATTTAAAGTACCCTAAGCATGAGTTATCAAATGTTGTGCAAGTATAACTTATCAAAGATGCGACTTCTCATAAAAATAAACTAAATATTTTAGATAATTTAAAGAAAAAGATAAAACCAGCGACTCCAAACCCTAACTAAGTATAGATTATCAAGAAGCCTAATTCAAGTATAATCTATCAAAGTCCTAATCTTCGAGTCCTTGTATTTTAATCTTTTCAATGAAAAATCATGTCTTTATTAATTTTATTTAAGAAGAAAAATATTAGAAAATAATTACATGGTGGATCTTAACTTCATCTACATCCTATAGCTGATCTAATTAGCTACTCATGATTTTTACTAAGAAAGATCAAATTTTTATTCATAAAATGATAAACCCTAATCTAGAAAGCGGTAAAAACTAAACTAGAAAGCAATAAACTTTATCTAGAAAGCAATTAAAAATCTCAAGAACAATGGTTTACCTCTGGACACAGTGTTGTGGCCGTCGACCTTCAGCAAAAATCCAAACTTTATTGGTCAGAAAAATCGAATACAAAAATTCCAGAATCCTCTTTAGAATACAAGGATAGGCCCATTTATAGGCTTCGGAAATCAAACCCTAATTCTAACAGAACCAAAAAATTACTAAATTACAACGACGCCACGGGAGAAAACCTGAAGAGGGGGCCCCACACTGTACCGCCAAATGGCGGTAACAACCGCTAAATAGCAGCCAAAGTATGCTAAATATTCTTGAAATGCTTTGCACGTGACAATATTGCCTTGTACGTTTAGATTTCCTGACTGTATTGAGCTCTGCGTCTCTGTAGAATCGTAGTCTCGTAGTCTTGCCCACTTTAGAAACTTTTCGGACTTTGATTTCTGACTCCAACTCTGATTTCATGCCATCTCCTTGTACGAATAAAATTCCTGAAAAACATACTAACAATACCCGAGTAGCATTATTTATATTCAAAAATAGGTAATATGAAGGCTATAAATATGCAATATATGGCACTTATCACACCCCCACACCTATCTTTTGCTAGTCCTCGAGCAAAACCTAAACCTAAAAAGAAAAATAAAAATCCTAACTCACTTTCGCAGGAATCGCCATTGCACTTAGCATGTGCAATAAGCCATTAAACCCCTAGGTTACTCGAGTAGACGAGTTGTATCTCGTGAGGGTTTGCAGTGAATATACCCATAAAATTCATGAAGAAAATAGACTAAGGAATAAAGAAAAAAAAATAAGGATAACCGAAAATCAAGAAAAATAAAAATTTTGTACAAAGGAAAGAAAAAATCTTTTTTTTCATGATATTTTCATCAATTAGTCTCACTAATATACAAACTCAAGAACGCATTTAGATTATCAATATTCAAATCGAGCGTCATATCAGATACACTTATCATTTTAATCAAAAATTTAAATTCTTTCTTTCAATACCCACTAACAGATAATCTATTGGCTACTATGCATCTACGTGTACGTGTGATAGTCTACTTTGGTTTTGGACTCCAACTCTAACTCATGATTCATCTCCTTTCTCATAACAAGTTTTTCTTTTTTTAATTTTTTTAAAATAATATTTCACCTTTCATGCGAATATTCACGCTTGCTTAGGCGCAACATACCCGATTACTCAGTTCATACTCTCTTCTTTTTTTAGAATATTTCACCTTTCATGCAAATATTCACGCTTACTTAGGCGCAAAGTATCCGATTACTCAGATCATACTCTTTTTTTTTACTCTCAAGGCTATTGCCTTAGGCTCACCCCATTATTTTACTCTCACTTTTTTTTTCTTTTTTTTTAGATAGAGAAAACTTACTCAATCGTTATCATCTTTGTTCTTAACCTAATAAACTATTGTGAAGTGAAAAAACTAGATGTATACTTGCCTCAAAACTACTATTAGTGGTATTTATTTTTCAGATTTTAATCTTTTTCATAAAATTCAAAGTGTATCATCCAATCTACTCTCCTATCCAATTTCAAATCTAAATTTATCCCTTTATCTTTAATTAGTTTGATCTATTAATAAAAATGCATAAATTTGTTGTTAAATTTATTTTTTATTAATTTTTTTCAGTTTTTTTCAGCTAGTTACCCTAAAATACCCTAAAAACTACCCAAAGTGTAAAATAAAAAAACCCAAAAATAAAAAAATAAAATCCTAAAAAAATAAAAATACAATCCTAAAAAAAAATAAAAATCTCCTAATCCACCCCCCCACACCTAAACTTGTGTATGCCCTCATACATAAACAAAGGGTGGTAAAATAAATAAGAAAACTATTACACAAATACAAATAATGAGAGTCGTAAAAAGTTACGATCTCAATATCCTCACCCTATTAATGCATGTAAAGCGGTTACGACCTCTCGATCACTTCCCTCTTTCATATTGTGTGCGTTTTAAATGTGAAGTTGATGCATTATTATATCTCATCAATCTCTTACAAGTCACGAAATTACCTTCCTGCTTCTTATACCGTTCTCGCTTTTTCTTTGTCCACATATAAGCATTAACAATTGGGTTAAAGAATTCTTTATTATAAACCTGCCAATCATCGTTAGTAACAAGCATATATGTAGAAATATCATGAGGTGAGAAGAGTGTAATATGACCAAGTGAACGTGGTGGTGGCTCTTCTAACTCATGAAGTAATGCGAGCTCCTCTGCAAATAAATCCTCAAAAGTTTGCTCATAATTCAATGGCACACTTGCACAAGTATCATCATATATAAAATCAGTATGTGTCAATTCTTCTAATAGTATGAGCTTGTCTTTGAATATTTGCTCATATGAGGGTTCATTATCAGCGCAAGAGGTCGAATGAGAGTGCAAACCGTGAATCATGTTGACCTCAATGAGGGAGCTTGTTGCGTGCTCATTCATATTAAATATGTTCAATGCCACAGTCATATTCCCAAATGATAACCTCATGAGGCCACTCATGCAATCAATTAATGCATTTGATGTTGCAAGGAATGGTCTACCCAAGATAATGGGAATTTGATTCCGTGGATTGAAGATTGGCTCAGTTTCTAAGACAATAAAATCTACAGGAAAAATAAACTCGCCGACCTTAATGAGAACATCTTCAACCATACCAAGTGGTCTCTTAATTGAACGATCCGCTAGCTACAATGTGACCATGGTAGGTTGAAGTTTTCCTAACTCCAGTTGCTGATAAACAGTGTAAGGAAGTAAGTTGACACTTACCCCTAAATCAAGCAACGCACTATCAAATGTAGTGCTCCCAATAGTACATGATATTGTAGGGGAACCTGGATCTTTGTACTTGATAGGCAAGGAGTTAGAGAGGATATGTGATATACTTGTAGCAAGAAAAACTTTCTCAGGAACGTTTCTTGCTCGTTTCTTAGCACACAAATCGTTGAGGAACTTAGCATAAATAGGAACCTGTTGTATAATGTCAAGGAGTGGAATATTAACCTTTACCTGCTGAAATGTTTCAAGAATTTTTTCTACTTGCGGTGAAGGCTTCCTAAATCGATTGGGATATGGTACTTTCGGCTTAGGAACATGTTCTTCCAAATGATCATGTGACGATGATGGAGGTGATGGAGATAGTCGTGGAGAAATGGGTGGAAGAGATGATGTAGCCTGAAGATAGTAGGAGTGGGATCAGCGGGCATGGCTACATTATTGTCCACTTACTTGCCAGATCTAAGCGTGTGAATGGCATTGCATTGGTGGACATGCGACTGATTGGAGTTTAAGGAACTGGCATTAGGGTTCATTATGGGTTGACTTGGAAAGGTACTCTGGCCACGTTCACTCATCTGACTCGCTAATTGTCCAACCTGCTGCTCTACATTCTTAATAGATTGAGAGTTCACGAGCAGGTGTCGATCTGTTCTTTGAATAAAATCATATGACACTTCCATAATATTCTGCATGTATGTGTCAAGGTTGGACTGAGACTTGAGAAGATTTTCAACATTCTTCTCAAGTGATTGAAGTCGCTTTTCTTGATCATTATTAGACCCCTTTTGTGGATATGAGTGATTTTGTGCAGGTGGTCTATTCTGGTTGTTCCCATGGTTGAAAGCATTTGGGTGTTGATAAGCACCCATATTTGGTCTTGGGAACTGACCAGTAGCTGGAGGCTGCATATTGGAGTTCGGGGCTCCCTGATATTGCCCTTGACCCTATGAGAGATTTGGATGGCTCCTCCAGCCAGGATTGTATGTCGGAGCGTATGGATTATTAACGGGTCTTTGATACATGGCGTTAGCTTGCTCAAGTGTGGGACCTATAGGATTTACTAACAATGGACACTCCTTCGTAACGTGACTGGGAGTTCCGCAATTAAAGCATGTGGGACTTTGGATTTGATTCACTTGACCCACTGATGGAGCACTAGGAGTCTCCAGTGCCTCAATTCTTCTTATAGGGCTGCGATCTTTGCTTCAGTAGCTATAGAGCTGTCGACGCTATGGATCCCACTCTTATGAGCAGAAGTTGATGTACTGGGCTTCTCAGTGGAACTCTCCTACTGCATAGTCTTCCATGATAAGTCCTCAAGAAAGTCCCATGCTTCATCCTCATTTTTCCTCATAAACTCCCCTTGACACATGGATTCTAGAAGAGTTTTGGATGTGTAATCAAGTCCTTCGTATATGATTTGACACAACCGCCACTTTTCTATTGCATGGTGGGGGCACTGAGCTAATAAATCCTTAAACCGTTCTAAGTATTTCCAGAAGGGTTCTCCTGGCACCTGACGGAATTGATTAATTTGATTTATGATTCTTGCCGTCTTATGCGTGGGATAATATTTCTTGAGAAACACTGTAACGAATTCATCCCAAGTAGTGATTGAATTAGTAGGCATACTGTACAACCACTTCTTGGCATTATTCTTAAGTACAAAAGGGATGAAGTGGAGCTTAATTGCGTCCTCCGATAAATTTTGCAATTTAATCATTACGCATACTTCTTGAAATTCACTGATAAAGAGATATGCATCTTCTGAATCTGAACCTGTGAATTTAGGAAGCATACTAATGTACTGCGACTTCAATTCATAGTGATTAGCCGCTACGTGTGGAAGTTTGATGCATGATGGTAATGATGTACGCAACGGGTAACATCGATCCTGAAGGATCGGGATCGGCTGGTCCATCTTGTCTCCCATGAACAAATCTAATCTCATAAGTCGACCAAATTGATCACGGGTCCAATGTGGCATGAACCAGCGACCGTGAGTGTATGCGTGAACTTCCTAAACTAATGCAAGAAGTGGGGTGTGGTGGAGAGATAAAACGGTGGAATGATATGATCAAATAAAAATGTGATTTCTACTGTTCCTAATTTTTTTATTATTTTTTTTAGTTTTTCTACAGAACCAGGAAACAAAACTACAGAAACGGAGAAATTTGGGTTTAGAATGTACCTTGTGGGCCGCTAAATAGCGGTGATAGCCGCTGAATATCGGCTAAACTAAGGAATTTGACTTTTTGCTTTTTTCTACTTGGTCCAGAGGCTCTTTCAATCCTTTAAATCTTCCTGTATCTGCAATGTCTATTTCCTTCACACTCACACACACTGTTAACCCATAAAATGCTAGAAAAGTAAGAAAAACACCGTCGATCCCCGGCAACGGCGCCAAAAACTTGATGTGTTATATTTACTGCAAGCTCACAGTATCGTTGTAGCGCTGTACAGGTCGTCTCACAGAAATCTAAGATGTTTCTGCGTTCTTACTTTCTCTATAGTTCAACGGACTAACCAATGGTTCCAGGTTGAAGTCGGATTAATCTAAGTAGCCTAGGATCTAGAATCCACTAATTTCCAATCATGTTCTTACTTCTATTATTTTCTTCTATCATAAAAATTCCATCTTTTTAGTTTAATTTTATTTGAAGTACCCTAAGCATGAGTTATCAAGTGTAGCGCAAGTATAACTCATCAAAGATGCGACTTCTTATAAAAATAAACTAAATCTTTTAGATAATTCAAAGAAAAAGATAAAACCAGCCACCCCAAACCCTAACTAAGCATAGATTATCAAGAAGCCTAATTCAAGTATAATCTATCAAAGTCCTAATTTTCGAGTCCTTGTATTTTAATCTTTTTAATGAAAAATCATGTCTTTATTAATTTTATTTAAGAAGAAAAATATTAGAAAATAATTACATGGTGGATCTTAGCTTCATCTACATCCCAGAGCTGATCTAATTAGCTACTCATGATTTTTACTAAGGAAGATCAAATTTTTATTCATAAAATGATAAACCCTAATCTAGAAAGCGGTAAAAACTAAACTAGAAAGCAATAAACATTATCTAGAAAGCAATTAAAAATCTCAAGAACAATGGTTTACCTCTGGACACGGTGTTGTGGCCGTCGACTTTCAGTAAAAACCCTAACTTTATTGATCAGAAAAATCGAACACAAAAATTCCAGAATCCTCTTTAGAATATAATGATAGGCCCATATATAGGCTTCGGAACTCAAACCCTAATTCTAACAGAACCACAAAACTACTAAATTACAACGACGCCACGGGAGAAAACCTGGAGAGGGGGGCCCACACTGGGCAGCTAAATGGCGGTGAACACGCTACATAGCGGCCAAATTATGCCAAATATTCTTGAAACTATTTCCACGTGACAATATTATCTTGTACGTTTAGATTTCCTGACTGTATTCAGCTCTGAGTCTCTGTAGAATTGTAGTCTCGTAGTCTTGCCCACTTTAAAAACATTTCAGACTTTGATTTCCGATTCCAACTCTGATTTCATGCCATCTCCTTGTACGAATAAAATTCCTGAAAAACATACTTACAATACCCGAGTAGCATTATTTATATACAAAATAGGTAATATGAAGGCTATAAATATGCAATATATGGCACTTATCATTAACTCTCGATATAACGTGGATGGTTTGTCCAACTAAATAGTGTCGCATTTTCTGCACTGCAAACACCAAAGCTAAACATTCCTTCTCCACTGGGTTATATTGGTGTTCCGCCCCGATCATCATTCTGCTAAGTTAATAAATAGCTTGTTCATGACCCGACTCATTCTTCTGCTCTAACAAGGCTCCCAAGGAGTGGTCCATAACCCTTACATATAGTAGGAAAGGTACTCCCGAGACTGGGGCTACGAGCACTGGTGGTTTCATGAGGTATTGTTTGACTTCTTCAAAAGCCTTTTGGCATGCGTCATCCCAAACGAATGACACTCCTTTCCTCATTAATCTGGTAAAGGGCTGACATATACTGGAAAAATTTGATATGAACCTGCAGATGTACGCCAGCCTACCTTGCAGTCCCCTTGGGGAAGTGGCATATGTTGGATAGCCTTAACCTTGTTTGGATCGAGATAAATCCCTTTGGAAGTTACGACAAATCTGAGGAAATTTCCACTAGAGACCCCCAGAAAAGATTTAGTCGGGTTCATCTAGAGCTAGTGTTTCCTCATGAGGTCAGACACCGTCTTCAAATCTTTCAAGTGATCACCTTTATTCTTGCTTTTAATTGCTAGGACATCTACGTAACATTCCACTGTCTTCTGGAGATGCTCTTGGAATATTACATTCATGGCACGTTGATACGTGGCACCCGCATTCTTCAGGCCAAAGGGCATAACTGTATAGCAGTATATTCCGAGTGGTATTCTGAAAGACTATGCTTCTCATCATCAGGGTGCATCTTTATTTGATTATACAATGAGAAACCATCCATGAATGTCATACGTTCGTGCCCGCAAGTATTATTTATCATAACATCTGTGATGAGTAATGAGAATTCATCTTTAGGGAAGGCCTCATTCAAATCCCTGAGTCAATGCAAATTCAGATTTTTCCATTCTTCTTGGTTATAGGAACTATATTCGCAATCCAATCAGGGTGCTGTTCCTCCCGAATAAAGCCTGATTCAATCAACTTTTTGATTTCGACTTCAATAGCCTCCATGATCTCTGGGCAGAATCTTTGTTGCTGTTGCTTTACTGGCTTAGCATTTGGCCGAATGTTCATTTTATGAACCGTAACACTTCGGTCTAACCTTGGCATCTCCTCATAACTCCAGGCGAAAATATCGATGTACTCGCGAATGAGGGATATCAATTCTTCTCTCTCCTCTGAGGATAGGTTCTCACTTATAAATATGGGTTTAGGATTCTTTCCATCTTCCATATTTATTTGGATTACTTTATCTTTGGTTGGAGGCTCGCGTTGTTCAAACTGAATCTCCCACTTCGCATTAGGATGCTTGGCCCAGCAGTCATCTTTTATCGGCGAAGCTTCATCTAGGTCTTCGTCTTCTTGTATCGCGGAGGCCATGTTCGTGGACACCTAACAGAAAATCATGTCAATACTGACATCTAAATCCCAGCAGGACGATTCTGACAAATGATCGAACTGCCTTTCTTTGGTTCTCTCACTTGAGGAACCTTCAGGAATGGTGACGTATCCTAACCCCCTGCCGATTTTTTGATAATAATCTTGCATTTTTCCTTTCTAGGAAAAAGGGTTGAAGAATTGTTCTTCTTCTTTTTCAAAAGTTCAACCCTCTGCCTTTGGCTATATTATATCCCATTTTCTTTATTAATTTATGAGAATTTTCATTGTAATGGAAGAACTCAGAATTTCCCTGTTCTTCCTCAGAATCTAAGCATTTCTTTTTGTTCTTATGACTTGCTCTTCCAAATACTATAGCTTTCTGGGTTCCGTCTTTGGGAGGAACCTCAAAAACGACCTTGTTAGCACTCTCAATGTCATCACTTAATTCGTGTAAGGATGATCAGATAGGTGCTTAGAAGGAAGTCAGAGAGCATATCTTATTTAAATAATCACTGAATGCATCAGTGCTAGTGCTTGAGGGCTCAGAATCAAACCAGAAGAATAAGAAACTTTAAATTTCTATTTAATACCCATTCACCATCAGAGTGAATGGTGTTATTTACATCAAGGCCTTCGAGGCTTATCACAATGGGCTCACCGTCCCAAATTACATCCTCGGATTCCAAATCTTCGGATCCTAATTCTGTGTCGGCTTCTTCACCGCTATCAGAGTCGTCTAGAATAGGCTGATCTAAAATATTGAATGCATCTTGATATAGCAACGCGTCAGTAAAGTAGTTTTCAACTCTTTTAAAGGGTTGCTTTTCTGCGACCAGTGTTCTTACATTCCCATCTCTGTCCACGTACTTCATGCATTGATGTAACGTGGACGGCACAATGAGGTTGCTATGAATCCAGGGTCTCCCCAGTAGCAGGTTGTAAGATGTGTCCGCATCTATTACATAACACGTGACTTCTGTCTTCAGGTCACCGATTTGGCATTTAAGCTTTATCTTACTCAACGGTCTACTACTATTAGCATTGAATCTAAAGATAGTAGTGTTGGTTGCTGCTAATATGTTCATTGGAACTCCAAAGTACCGTAGCATCCTCCGTGGCATGATGCTTAAGGCCGAGCCTGGATCAAAGTGAATGCGATCGATCTTCGCAGACCCTATGTATCTTTTGTAATACAAAGGGCGGTGATGCTTATTGCTTTTAACTTGCATGTCTTCTGGAGAGAAGTGATGCAAGGGACGTTCTTACCAGAGACCTGGTGACAGTTCGTGCCAAGAGATTCTTCCTTCTCAATCATTTCTAGTATCTGTGCTAAGTATACCTCCGAATCTTGCAGAGCTTCTCTTAAAGCTTCTCTAGTAGATTTAGAAAGTTTTAGGAGCTCGTACAAGGTTATCCTCGCGGGAATATTGACCAACTGCATTAAGACGTCTAATTGAAATGACTTCTGTAAATCTTCCGCAGGCTCTTTTCCCTTCTTCATCAAAACTTTATTAAACTTGAGCTCTTTTTGTTTGATCTTCTCTAGAGACAGCCAAGAATCTTCGGCCTGACCATAGTGCTTCAAGTAATCTTTTTCCGAATGGGTCCCTGAGGGAGGAGGATCTGCGTCAGCCACCAAGAGTCTCCAATTTCTTCTTCCGAATCTGTTAGAGTAGGAATGCCTCTGCCATCTTTGGGAATTATGGAGATGACATTAGAGATAAGGATCTTCCCTTTTTGCCTTCTTCCAGATGAATTAGAAGTCCATTGTTCATCATTAAGGAGATCTGGATGAACCCATATTATCTCCCCCCATCAGTTTTGAAGGGGGACAATCCTTTCTCCTGCTGTTGATGCGAATCAAAATTCATGACCTGCATTGTGCCTCTAGGAATGAGCTGCACTCCATCTTGAATTGTTGACTCTATCCAGTCGGGTGCTTTACCGAACCTGACAATCACCATGTTCGTTGTCATCTTTTTCTGGTGCTCTTGGAGCTTGATTACCTTGTCGTCCACTAAGGTTTGAATCTTATCCTTAAGGATGTAACAATTTTGGATAGGGTGTTTAATAATCCAATGGTAGACACAGTAATTAGGATCATTAACTATCCTTGCTTCTTCCAGACGTTTAGATTCTAGTAGGTTCAGCATCTTCTTTCTCATGAGGAGGTTGAAGATGGTTTTCGTGTGCTCGTCCTTGAAGGAATATTGTTTTTTATGCATACGTGCCTGAGAAGGGAGTTTCGGAGAAGACTTTGCGGGCTGCGGAGTATCTGCTACCATTGTCTCGTTCCCCTTATATCCTCGGGATCAGGACCTATGGTTGTTCACCTCTGTTTCTCCTTGCCTCCTTCTTCTTCAAGCCTTTGCGCGATCTCTTCAGCCTCCTCAGCTTGTAGAGTGAGATCTTAACAAGTTGAGGACTTCACTCTCCTATCTTGGCTAGAATATTAGTCGAGGATTCTGTCGACAGGTTTCTACCAAGGTCTTTTCTGGCATCCCGTGTAGGCATCTGAGAGAATCATTCAGAATCTTTTAATGAAGTCCCGAGCCGATACCCCTTTCTTCTGCTTAGTAGTTAGAAGCGCCAGCATTGACACCTCCATAACGTCTTCATAGAACCTAGTCAAGGAGGCTTTTTCTATATCGTTCCATGAATTGATGGTTTCCTGTTCTAACCTCCAGAACCACTCAAATGCTAGCCCTGTCAAGGTACTAACAAATAGTCGCACAATGATGGGGTAGTTTTTGGCTAAATGCCCAATCTACGACTTAAAATAGTAGAGGTGCTGATTTGGTGATCCTTTACCATCAAAATATTTGAGCTTCAATGGCTTGTAGTTTTTCGAGAATGGCATGCTTTCCCACTCTACGGGATATGGCCTTACAACACCTAGCTCTTGCAGGTCACTCTTATGCATGAGGGCATTCAGTTAATTTTGGAAGCTTTCCATCTAGACAGCATTCATGTTTCCTTCCTGATACATGGAGCGATTGTCATCGTCTTCATGATGTTCTGTTTCTTCTTCATTATTGTGAGGTCCATGACCTTCTTCTTTCGCCTTCTTTCCCTTGTCAGTTTTCGGGTCATGTGGTGGCGTCTGCGAAGATGCATTCTTCAACCTAGTCTTTTCCAGTTCCAACAGAACATGCAGCATGTCTTTAAGTTCGCTGATAGCGTTCTATTGTCGCTGCATATTTTTGTCTCGTTCATACATCCTCCGCATGAATTCCTCCGGGGTACTTTTCTGAGCCATATATGTGGAGGCGGAGTATTCCAGGAACGAATTATAGACATTTGCGACTCGGCCATAACAGACTTGGTCATGTCATCTCCTCGAAGGAGACTCCCGCCATTTGTTTATAATTCATTGGGATTGCCATCCAACTTTTGTATCGAGTGTTTTGGAAAACTCCTCGCTCTTCATTGAGTATGTCCTTCAGGCCTGAAGAGAGCTCTGAGTTGGAAGCAACTCCTTTGAAGACTTTCTTCGTCTTCTTTTTCTTCTTCTTTTCCCCGACACTTATCATATTGGATGACACTTCGGGGTACTTGGGCTCAAAAAACTCGAGCCTATTTCGTCGTCTCCTCTTTGCCGGTTGGGATAAGGATGTTGATGGAGTTGACAGTCGATGGAACACCGACAGTCTTGTATTTGCTAAACAATGACAATGAGATAGTACTGCATTGATTAGTCGTTCGCAATGGCAATGAGATGCGTGTGATTCTTCCCTCTTTTTTTTCAAAAGTTCCCGAAGATCTCCTGCATTGGAACTCTTGGCGTCATTTGTGTAAGATGGCCTTGGGACCGGCCTTCCTCTTTCGTCGAAGGCTCTTGGAGCAGGTCTCACCCTTGCTGGGACAATGAGTGAGATAGTCTTAGCCTTTGAGATAGGCGCATGTCTTCCGCGAATTTGAGGTTCGCTGGCTCTTTCAATTGTGGGATCATGCTTTCCCCCCAGAACACGAGGGACGCGGATGTAGGCTCTGCATTTGTAGTCATAGATAACTTTGGAAGATTTACTCCTTTTTCTGTAGGAAACGCGAGTAAATCCTTCCGCGTCTTGATCTTTTGTTAGCTCGCACTTTGGTCTCCATACTTGTACAGTAGGCCTTTGCGATGATGAGTTAGCGGTTTCCTTTTGCTGCGTGGTCTTGTGAAGAGCACGAGCTTTACTTCTTCTTAGGTTCCTTCTCATTGTGCGAGTGAGAAGAACCTCCTTCTCCACGTCATAAACTTGCGGAGTAGGTAGTGGGCGTTTCCCCTTGTTGAAGTGGGGACCTTGATCCACTTTGCTTGAGAGATCAGGAGTCTTAGCTGAAACTGGCTTAGAGCCCAATGTTGGTGAAGAAGAGGATTTCGAACCAGTTTGGTCTACTGATTCAACCGGTTGAGTTGTTGCCCTTGGAGTTTCCTTGGAGATTAACCCTTTGGAGATGGTGAGTGAGTTGACCAGGCTGCCAACTAGAATGTTATCGGATTGAGCTAGTACCATATCACAGGAGGCGATGGCAGTCTCTAGCGGAGTCGCCAATCTTTTGTTCGCCATAAAAAAATATAAATGATTCTTTATTGAGATATTTCAATAAAGGATTACAATTCCAACGGTTTTCCGTTTATAAAAGATGAGGAAAATGGATTACCTCTTTGCTTAAAGCTAGGTTTTGAGGTAGCTGTAGAGGGCGATCTTGCTCTCCATTGACACTCTGCACAAACTCTTTCAATTGGCAGAAAAATAAAGGCTGTGGACTTCTAATCACAAGGGGTAATTTTAGAAGAAGATGATCGATCCCTTCTCTTTCTGTCTTCCCACTTTATATAAGGGTTTTAGGGCAACGTCCCCGTTTCATTCTTTCGACCGTCAACCCCACTCCTCGCGAAGTGCCGTCATTTTCGTTAGGTAGTTACTCCCATGACCGAAATAATGCCGCTGCATTCGTTTGGCAGTTGGTTTCACGATTTGTGGTGGCAACTCTCTTGGTTGGCTCGGGTGACTTTGTATTAAATCTCTCTCCTGAAGCTATGGATAGTATTGCGAATCTTAATTTTAAATTCGCAATCCTGTCTATTTTAGCTTGGTCACGAACCTCGATCTTTAAGTTTGCGGAACTGCTGAGTTGCGGATCTCCAATTCTAATTTCCAGAAGTTTTCGTCGACACAGCCTGCACGAACCGGCATGACACGGTGCACCGGAAGTCGCGTCCACCCCGAACCGGGCAGTCCGTCCGCCCGAAATGGCACGGTACGGTACGTGGGCAGTCCCAACCAAGCAATCCACCCCGAACCAGACCGTCAGTCATCCCATACGGCATGGCATGGTGAGAGGACAGTACCATCCGTGCCATCCTCTGCAAACCGGGCCGCCGGTCTGCCCGAACCCTCACGGAACGGTGTGCTGGCAGTCTCGATCGTGGCATCGACCCCGAACCGGACCGCTCCGAACCCGCACGACACTGTGTGCGGGCAGTCCAGGCCGTGCCATCCGCTCCCCAAAGGACAGTCCGTACGCTCGAACCCTCATGACAATGTGCGTGGGCAGTCCCGGCCATGCCATCCGCACCCCAACGGACAGTCCGTACGCCCGAACCTGCACAGCACGGTACGCGGGCAGTTCTGACCACCCCGAACCGGACTGTCCATCTGCCCGAACCCGCATGGCACTGTGTGCGGGCAGTCCTGGCCGTGGCATCTGCCCACAACAGGACCGTCCGTACGCCTGAACACGCACGGCACGGTGCACGGGCAAGGCCATCCACCCCGAACCGAACCGTCCGTTCGCCCGAACGTGCACTTCATGGTGCGCGGGCAGTCCTGGCTGCCCTGAACCGGTCCATTTGTCCGACCGAACATGCAAGGCACGGTGCGCGAGCAGTCCCAACCGCCCCAAACCGGACCATCTGACCGCCTGACCTCGCAAGGCACGGTGCGGGGGATGTTCCGACCGCCTAGAGTCAGACCGTCCGTCTACCCAAACCACGGCACAGGGCGCGGGTGGTTCCTGCTGTGCAGCCGCCCCGAACCGGGCCGTCCGTCCGTCGGAACCCGAATGGCACGGTGCGCGAGCATGGCCATTCGCCCCGGACCGAGCCGTCCGTATGCCTGAACCTGCATGCCATGGTGCGCGGGCATGGCCATCTGCCCCGAACCAAACCGTCCATCCGCCCAAACGTGCACGGCACGGTGCGCTTGCAATCCTGGCCGCACCGAACCGCTCTGTCCGTCTGCACGAACCAGCAAGACATAGTGCGTGGGCTGTACCGACCGACCCGAACTGGACCGTCCGTCCACCTGAACCTGCACGGCAAGGTGTGCGGGCGATTCCTGCCAAGCCATCCGCCCCGAACTGGGCCATCCGTCAGCCGGAACCGACCCATGCGGCACGGTGCACGGGCAGTGCCAGCCTGCCCGAACTGATCCGTCCGACCGCCCGAACGCGCACAGCACGGTGCGCGGGCTATCCGAACCGCCCCCAGTCGGTCTGTCCGTGTGTCCAAACCCACACGGCATGGTGCGCGGGCAGCGCCATCCATGCCGAACCGGTCCATCCGTCCGTGCGAACTCGCAATGCACGGTGCGGGGCCAATTCCGACGTCACCGAACCGGACTGTCCGAACCCGCAAGGCACAGTGCACGGGCCATCCCGACTGCCCCGAACCGGACCATTCGTCCGCCCGAACCGGTACGACACGGTGCGCGGGCAGTCCCGTCCACCCCGAACCGAGCCATCCATTCGAGCCGACACGGCACGGTACGCGAGCAGTCCCGGCCCTGCCATTCGCCCCGAACCGGACCATCGGTCTGCTCGACCCGCTTGGCACTGTGCACGAGCAGTCCCGGTCAGGCCATCTGACCTGAACCGTACCGTCCGTCCGCTCGAACCCGCACGGCACGGTGTGCGGGCAGTCTCGACCGCCCCGAACCGGACCGTCCGTACGCCCGAACCTACACGGCACTGTGCACGAGCATCCCCTTCCGTGCTATCAGCCCAGAACCCGACCGTGCATATGACTTAACCCGCACGGGACTATGCGCGAGCAGTGCCATCCAACCCCAACTGGACTGTCCGCCTGCCTGAACGCGCAAGTCACGGTGCGCAGGCAGTCCCGACCGCTGCGAACTGGACCATATACCGCCCGAACTCACAAGGCACGATGCGCGGACATGGCCATTGGCCTGGAACCGGAACGTCCGTGCGCCTGAACCTGCTCGGCACTATGCACGGGTAGCTCCGTCCATGCCATTCGCCCCAAACCGGACAGTGCGTACGACAGAACATGCAATGCACGGTGCGCGGGCAGTGCAATCCTCCATAAGCTGGACCGTCTGCCCCCCGAACGCGCAAGGCACGATGCACTGGCAGTCCCGGCCACACTGAATCAGTCCGTCTGTTCGTCAAATTCCGCACGGCATCGTGCGCGGGCAGTCTCGGCCATGCCATTCGCCCCAAACTGGTCCGTCTGCCCACATGAACTCGCATGGCCATTGCGCGGGCAGTCATGACCGCCCCGAACCGGACCGTCCGTACGACCGAACCCGCATGGCACTGTGCATGGGCAGCCCCGACCATGCCATCCGCCCCCAACCAGTCCGTTTGTCTGCCCGAACCTGCAAGGCAAGATGCGCGGGCAGTCCCGACCTCACCGAACTGGACCGTCCGACCGGCCCCAACCGGACCGTTCGTCTGGCCAAACCAGCATGGCACATTGCGTGGGCAGTCCCGACCGCCCCCAAACAGATCCTGCACGACACGGTGTGCGGGCAGTGCCATTCGTGGAAAATCGTCCATCGGTCTGCTCGAACCCACGAGGCAAGGTACACAAGCAGTCCCGACTGCCCGGAACTGGACTGTCCGACCGCCCGAACCCGCAAGGCATGGTGCGCAGGCCGTCCCGACCGCCTCGAACAAGACCGTCCGTCCGCCCGAACCAACACGGCACGATGCGCAGGTCATTCTGTCCGCCCTGAACCAGGCTGTCTGTCCGTTCGAACTGGAAGGGCACGGTACGAAGGCAGTCCCGGCCATGCCATCCGCCCTGAACCGGACCGTTGGTCCACACATACGGCACGGCACAGTGAGCGGGCAGTACCGACCCTGCCATCCTCCCTGAACCGGGCCGTCAGTCTGCCCGGACCCACTCGGTACAGTGCGCAGACCGTCTCGGCTGGGCCATCGGCCCCGAACTGGACTGTCCATATGCCCGAACCCACACGGCACTGTGCACGGGCAGCCCCATCTGTGCCATCCGCCCCGAACCGCACCGTGCGTATGGCCGAACCCGCATGGCACAGTGTGAGGGCAGTGCCATCTGCCCCGAACCGGACCATCCGCCCGCTAGAACTGATCGCTCTGAATCGGAACGTCCATTTGTCGGATTCTGCATGAGACAATGCGCGGGCAGCCTCAGCCTGGTAATCCACCCTGAGCCAGTTCGTCTGTCTGCCCGAACGAGAAAAGCACGGTGCACGGGCAGTCCCGATCGAATGGAACCGGATCGTCCGTACGCCCGAACCCGCACGACATTGTGCGTGGGCTACCCCGTCCATGCCATCCACCCCGAACCGGACCGTGCGTATGCCAAAACCCGTAGGGACGGTGTGCGGGCAATGCCATCCGCCCCGAACCGGACCGTCCGCCTGCCGAAATGCACACGGTACAATGCGCGGGCAGTCCCGACCACCCCGAACCAGACCACCGCCCTCCCGAACATGCAAGGCATGGTACGCAGGCATGGCCAACAGCCCCGGACTGGTACGTCCGTATGCCCGAACATGCACGACACTATGAGCTGGCAGCCCCGTCCATGCCATCCGCCCCAAACCGGACCGTGCGTATGGCCGAACCTACACGGAACTGTGCGCGAGCGGTGCCATCCGCCCTGAACTGGACCATTCGCCCGCCCGAACGCACAAGGCACGATGCACGGGCAGTCCTGACCGCCCCGAATCGGACCGTCCGTCCGCCTGATCCCACACGGCACGGTGCGCGAGCAGCGCCGAACCGGTCCTTCCGTCCACGCGAACCTACAAAGCACGGTGCAGGGGCAGTCCCGACAGCGCCCAACCGAACCGTCCGAACCTGCAAGGCATGGTGCGCGGGCCATCCCGACTGCCCCAAGCCGTACTGTCCGTCCACCCAAACCAGCACGGCACGGTGCGCTGGCAGTCCCGTCCGCACCAAGCCGGGCCGTCTGTCTGAACCAGCATGGCACGATATGTGGGCAGTCTTGGCCATGCCATTCGCCCCGGACCGACCACTCTGAATCGGACCGTCCATTCACCAGATCCCGCATGACACTATGCACGGGCAGTGCTATCGCCCCTAACCAAACCATCTATCATCCCGTACAGCACAGTGCGCGGGCAGCCCCGGCCACGCTATTCGCCCCCAACTGGTCCATTTGCTTGCCCGAACCCACAAGGCACGGTGTGCAGGCAGTCCCGGCCGCCCAAACCGGACCGTCTGACTACCTGAACCCACAAGGCGCAGTGCGCGGGTAGTCCCGACCGCCCTGAATCGGACCGTCCATCCAGCCGAACGTGCACGGCACGGTGCACGGGCAGTCCTGACTGCCTTGAACCTATCCGTTCGTCTGATCGAACACGTAAGGCACGGTGCGCAGGAAATCCTGACCGCCCCTAACCAGATTGTCTGACCACCCGAACATGCAAGGCATGATGCGCGGGCTGTCCCGATGGTACCGAACCTGACCGTCTGTCCGCCCGAACCCGCATGGCATGGTGGCGGGCGGTCCCGACTGGGCCATCCGTCCTGAAACGGATCATTCGTCCGCACGAACCCGCACCGCACGTGCGCGGGCAGCCCATTGCCATGCCATCCGCCCTGAATTGGTCCTTCCGTCTGCCCAAACCTGCAAGGCACAGGGCGTGGTCAGTCTCAACTGCCCCAAATTGGACAGTCCGTATGAACCCGCACGACACTGTGTGCGCCCAGCCCCGTCCGTGTCATCCACCCCAAAACTGACCATGCGTACGCCCGAACCCGTATGGCACGATGCGTGGGCAGTGCCATCCACCCTGAACAGGACCGTCTGCTCGCCCGATCCTGCATGGCACGGTGCACAAGCCGTCACGACCGCACAGAACCGAGCCGTCTATCCGCCCGAACTGGCGCAGCACGGCACGTGGGCAGTCCCGTCTGCCCTGAACCGGGCCGTCTGTCCGTTTGAACCTTCACGGCACTGTACGCGGGCAGTCCTGGCCCTGCCATCTGCCCCAAACAGAACCATCGATCCGCACATACGGCACAACACAATGAGCGGCCAATACCGGCCGTGCCATCCACCCCGAACCGAGCCATCGGTCTGCACGAACCCGCTCAGCACTGTGCGCGTGCAGTTCTGGCCGGGCCATCGGCCCCTATCCGAACAGTCTGTATGCCCGAACCCGCATGGCACTGTGCGCGGGCAGCCCTGTCCGTGCCATCAGCCCCAAACCGGACCGTGCGTACGGCCGAACCCGCACGGCACATTGCGCGGACAGTGCCATCCGCCCCGAACTAGACTATCCACCCACCCAAACGCACAAGGCATGGTGTGCGGGCAGTCCAGACCGCACCGAATCAGAACGTCCGTCCGCCGAATCCCACACGGCACGGTGCGCGGGCAGCCCCTGCCATGCAATCAGCACCGAACTGGTCCGTCTGCCCACCTGAACACGCAAGGCACGGTGTGCGGGCATGGCCCTTAGCCCCGTACTAGACCGTCCCTATGCACAAACCTGCACGACACTGTGCGCGGGCAGCCCCATCCATGCCATTTGCCCCGAACCGGACCGTGCATATGACCGAACCTGCACGGCACGGTGTGCGGGTAGTGCCATCCACCTCGAACCGGGCCGTCTGCCCATTCGAACACACAAGGCACGTTGCGCGGGCAATACCGACTCCCCAAATCGGACCATCTGTCTGCCAGATCCCGCATGGCACGGTGTGCGGGCAGGCCCGGCCATGCCATCCGCCGCGAACTGGTCCGCCCGCTCGCCCGTACCTGCAAGGCCCGGTGCGCAAGCAGTGCTGACCGCCCCCAACCGAACCGTCCGTACGCCGAACCCGCATGGCACTGTGTGCGGGCAGCCTCGTCCTTGCCATCCGCCCCGAGCCGGTCCGTCTGCCACCCAAACACGCAAGGCACGGTGCGCTGGCATTCCTGACCACCCCGAATCAGACTGTCCATTCACCGGAATCCGCACGGCACGGTGCGCGGGCCACCTCGGCCATGCCATTCGCATCAAACCGATCCATCCGCCCGCCCGAACCCGCAAGGCCCGGTGCGCGGGTAGTCCTGACTGCCCCGAATTGGACCGTCCATACGCCGAGCCTGCACGGCACTGTGCATGGGCGGCCCGGTCCGTGCCATCCGCCCCGAACTGGATAATGCGTACGGCCGAACCGCACGACCCGGAGCACTTGCAGTGTCATCCGTCCCGAACCGGTCTGTCCGCCTGCCCGAATACGTAAGGCACGGTGCACGAGCAGTCCCAACCGCCTCGAATCGGACCATTCGTCCACCTCATCCCGCACGGCACGGTGCGCGGGCAGCCCTGGCCATGCCATCCGCCCCCAACCGGTCCGTCCATCCGCCCGAACCCCCAAGGCACGGTGTGTGGGCAGTCTCGACTGCCCCGAACCGGACCGTTCGTAAGCTCGAACCCGCACGGCACTTTGTGCGGGCAGTGCCATCCCACCAGAACCGGTCCGTCCGCCCGCCCGAACGCACAAGGCATGGTGCACGAGCAGTCTCGTCTGCCCCTAATCGGACCGTCCATCCACCACATCCCACAGGGCACGGTGCGCGGACAGCCTCGGCCATGCCATCCGCCACAAACCGGTCCATCCGTCCACCCGAACTTGTAAGGCACAGTGCGCAGGCAATCCCGACCGCCCCAAACCGGACCGTCCGACCGCCCAAACCTGCAAGGCAAGGTGCACAGGCCATCCCGACCGCCCCGAACTGGACTGACCATCCGTCTGCTTGAACCAGCACGGCACGAGGTGCAGGCGGTTCTTGTCATGCCATCCGCTCCGAACTGGGCCATCCGTCCACCAGAACCCACACGGTATGGTTTGCGGGCATGGCCATCCGCCCCGAACCAAGCCATCGGTAAGCCCGAACCTGCACGACACGGTACGCGGGCATGGTCATCTGCCCCGAACCGAACAGTCTGTCTGCCCGAACACGCACAGCACGGTGCGCAGGCAGTCTTGGCCAAACCGAACCGGTCCATTCGTCTGCACGAACCCGCAAGGCACTGTTTGCGGACTGTTCTGACCGCCCCGAACCGGACCATCCGTCTGCCCGAACATGCACGGCACGGTGTGTGAGTAGTTCCTACCGTGCCATCCGCCTCGAACTGGCCGTCTGTCCGTTGGAACCTGCACGGCATGGTGCGCGAACATTGCCATCCGCCCCGAACCGAACTGTCCGTCCGCCCAACGTGCATGACACGGAGCGCGGGCAGTCTCGGCCCCCTCGAACCGGTCCGCCCGTCTGCACAAACCTGCAAGGCACGACGTGTGGGCAGTTTTAACCACCCCAAACTGGACTATCCGACCACCAGAACCCACAAGGCACGGTGCGCGGGCTATCTCAACCGCCCGGAACCTGACCGTTTGTCTGTGCGAACCCAAATGGCACTGTGCGTGGGCCGTCTCGGCCGCCCTGAACCGATTCGTGCATCCACCCGAATGCGCACGGCAAGGTGCGTGGCTTACACGGGCCGTCCTGACCACCCCTAACCGGTCTGTCTGTCCGCCCAAACCCGCACAGTACTGTGCGTGGGCAGTCCCGGCCGCCCCGGACCATCCGTCCACTCTAACCCGCATGACATTGTAAACAGGCAGTCTTGGCCATGGTCCGTCTGTATGCCAAAACCTGCACGGCGTGGTGCGCCCTGCCCCGAACCGTTCTGTCCGTCCGC
>JAYEPQ010000018.1:24410775-24713275 GCA_036321105.1 Dracaena cambodiana
ATGCTCTTAGACAATCAGGTGTGAAATTGAATGGTACTTCCTTGGCTAGTAGATGTGTCAAAGGCCTAGCAATTTTGCTAAAGTCTTTGATAAATCTTCTGTAAAAACTAGCATGACCAAGGAAGGATCGTATATCTTTCACTGATTGCGGAGATGGCAGATTATTGATGAGGTCTACCTTGGCTTTGTCAACCTCGATACCATTCTTCGAGATGACATGCCCTAGCACTATGCTATTTTTGACCATAAAATGACATTTTTCCCAATTGAGAGTCAAATGCTTCTCATGACAACGCGTGAGAACTAACTCTAAATGATCTAGACACTCTTGGAATGAATCTCCAAAGATAGAAAAATCATCCATGAAAATCTCAAGAAATCGTTCAACCATGTCAGAGAAAATACTTACCATGCACCTTTGGAATATGGCAGGTGTATTGCATAACCCAAAGGGCATGCGTCTGTATGTAAAGGTGCCGAATGGACATGTAAACGTGGTCTTTTCTGGATCCTCTGGAGCGATGGAAATTTGGTTGTAGCCAGAGTATCCATCTAGAAAACAATAGAACTCATGTCCGGCCAACCGTTCCAACATCTGATCAATGAATAGTAAGGGGAAATGGTCCTTCCTAGTTGCAGCATTAAGCTTCCTATAATCAATGCAGACTCGCCATCCCGTCTGCAAATGCATCGGGATAAGTTCATTTGCATCATTCTTGACTACAGTGATTCCGGATTTCTTAGGCACTACTTGAACTGGGCTTACCCATGCGCTATCAGAGATATGATAGATAATCCCGTTGTCAAGACACTTAAGAATATCCTTCCTCGTAGTTTCTTTCATTACCGGATTCAACCTACGCTAAGGATCTCTTGTAGGTCGTGCATTGTCTAGTAAATGAATTCTATGTTGCACTATAGAAGGACTTATCCCCTTAATATCGGCCATACTCCAGCCTATGGCTTCCCTATGTACTTTCAACACTGATATGAGTTTTTCCTCCTGAGCGTCAGTCAATTCTGCAGAGATAATGACTGGTAGTGTGTCGTGTTCACCCAAGAAAGCGTACTTGAGATGACTCGGAAGGGTCTTCATCTCAAGCTCAGGTGGATACTCAATAAATGGTCGTAACTGAACACGTGGTTCAGTCATCAATGGCTCAGGTGGAAGTTTCCATTGAGTGGAAGACACATAATTAGACGATTCATTGAGCGTCTCCAAGAATACACTCTCATCAACTAAACCATTCAGCTCATCAAAGAATTTCTCCTCTTGGTGTTCACTGGACAACCCTTGGATCATATTCACTTCTAGCGGCTCGTCATGTGGATCACTTGGTTGGCGCCCTAGATTGAATATATTCAAGTCAAGTGTCGTATTTTCAAAGGAAAGTCTCATAGATCCACTCCGGCAATTAATAACAGTATTAGAAGTAGCCAAGAATGGACATCCCAAAATAACTGGGATACAATGGTGTGGATTCACCACAGGTTGAGTCTCGAGGACTATGAAATCAACTGGGAAGATAAACCCCCAATCTTAATCAAGACATCCTCAATCTCTCCCATAGGTGTCTTCACAGATCTATCAGCTAGCTGTAACGTAATCCTTGTAGGTCTCAACTCTCCCAGTCCTAACTGCTAGTACACTGAATAAGGAAGCAAGTTAACACTTGCTCCTAGATCTAGAAAAGCCCTTTCAATCACTGTAGTCCCTATAGTGCAGGAGACAGTAGGACTTCCAGAGTCTTTATACTTTATAGGTGCTGACTGAGAGAGGATGCTGGATATGTTAGCAGCTAGAAAGACTTTCTTTGGAACATTGGCTGTTCTCTTCTTTGTGCACAAATCCTTTAAGAATTTTGCATAAGCAGGTACTTGTTGGATTGCATCAAGAAGAGGAACATTGACCTTAACTTGCTTGAATAACTCAAGAATGTGCTCCACCTGAGGAGAATTTTTCTTCAATCGATTTGGATAGGGAGCCTTTGGCTTATAAGTATAGTCAATAGGAGGATCAGAATTAGAAGGATTAGATTCTTCTGTCGTGCTAGTGGGTAGATCGTGGGATGATGATGATGAATCATGAGATGATGATGGAATCGTGGTATCAGGGAGTGTAGCTTGCCATGCAATAGGAGTGAAATCAGGTGGCATGGCTACATGATTGTCAACCAGTTTGCCAGATCGAAGTGTGTGAATGGCATTAATTTGGTTGATATGTGACTGATTCAAATTTGAAGAACTGGCATTAGGATTTGTTATGGGTTGACTTGGAAAAGTGCCCTTGCCACGTTCACTCATTTGATTTGCTAGTTGTCCAACCTACTGCTCTACATTCTTAATAGATTGAGAGTTCACGAGCAGGTGCTGATCTGTTCTTTGAATAAAATCAGTTGACACTTTCATAAGATTCTGCATGTATGTGTCAAGGTTGGATTGAGACTTGAGAAGATCTTCAACATTCTTCTCAAGTGATTGACGTTGCTTTTCTTGATCATTATTAGACCCCTTTTGTGGATATGAGTGGTTTTGTGCAGGTGGTCTATTCTGGTTGTTCCCATGGTTTGAAGCATTTGGGTGTTGATAAGCACCTATATTTGGTCTTGGGAACTGACCAGTAGCTGGAGGCTGCATGTTGGAGTTCGGGGCTCCCTGATATTGCCCTTGACCCCATGAGAGATTTGGATGGCTCCTCCAACCAGGATTGTATGTCGGATTTGGATGGCTCCTCCAACCATTATTAATGGGTCTTTGATACATGGCGTTAGCTTGCTCAAGTGTGGGACCCATAGGATTTACTAACAATGGACACTCCTCTATAACGTGACTGGGAGTTCCGCAATTAAAGCATGTGGGACTTTGGATTTGATTCACTTGACCCACTGATGGAGTACTAGGAGTCTCCAGTGCCTCAATTCTCATTATAAATGCTGCAATCTTAGCTTCAGCAGCTATAGAGCTATCGACGTTATGGATCCCACTCTTATGAGCAGAAGTTGATATACTGGGCTTCACAGTGGGACTCTCCTACTGCATAGTCTTCCATGATAAGTCCTCAAGAAAGTCCCATGCTTCATCCTCGTTTTTCCTCATAAACTCCCCTTGACACATGGATTCCAGAAGAGTTTTGGATGTGTAATCAAGTCCTTCATACATGATTTGACACAACCGCCACTTTTCTATCGCATGGTGGGGGTACTGAGCTAATAAATCCTTGAACCGTTCTAAGTATTTCCAGAAGGGTTCTCCCGACACTTGACGGAATTGATTAATTTGATTTCTGATTCTTGCCGTCTTGTGCGTGGGATGATATTTCTTGAGAAACACTGTAACAAATTCATCCCAAGTAGTGATTGAATCAGAAGGCATACTGTACAACCACTTCTTGGCATTATCCTTAAGTGCAAAAGGGATGAAGCAGAGCTTAATTGCGTCCTCCGATAAGTTTTGCAGTTTAATCATTACGCATACTTCTTGAAATTCACTAATAAAGAGATATGTATCTTCTAAATTAGAACCAGTGAATTTAGGAAGCATACTAATATACGACGACTTTAACTCATAGTGATTACCCGCTACGTGTGGAAGTTTGATACATGATGGTAATGATGTACGCAACGGATAACATCGATCCTGAAGGATCGGGATCAGTTGGTCCATCTTATCTCCCATGAACAAATCTGATCTTACAAGTCGACCAAATTGTTCACGGGTCCAATGTGGCATAAACCAGCAACCGTGAGTATATGCGTGAACTTCCTAAACTAATGCAAGAAGTGGGGTGTGGTGGAGAGATAAAACGGTGGAATGATATGATCAAATAAAAATATGATTTCTACTGTTCCTAATTTTATTATTATTTTTTTATTTTTATTTTTTTTTATTTTTATACAAAACCAGGAAACAAAACTACAGAAACAAAGAAAATTTGGGTTCCGAACGTACCTTGTGGGCCGCTAAATAGCGGTAAAAGCCGCTGAATAGCGGTTAAACTAAGGAATTTATGTTTTTACTTTTTTCCACTTGGTCCAGAGGCTCTCTTAACCCTTTAAATCTTCTTGTATCTGCAATGTCTATTTCCTGCACACTCACACACACTGTTAACCTGTAAAACGCTAGAAAAAATAAGAAAAACACCGTCAATCCCCGGCAATGGCGCCAAAAACTTGATGTGTTATATTTACTGCAAGTGTACAGTGTCGGTGTAGTATTGTACAGGTCGTCCCACAGGGATCTAAGGTGCTTTTGTGATTCTTACTTTCTCCTCAGTCTAACGAACTAACCAAAAGTTCTAGGTTGAAGTCGGATTAATCTAAATAGCCAGGATCTCGAATCCACTAATTTCCAACCATGTTCTTACTTCTATTATTTTTTTCTATCATAAAAATTTGATCTTTTTAGTTTAAATTTTACTTAAAGTGCCCTAAGTATGAGCTATCAAGTGTTGTGCAAGTATAACTCATCAAAAATACTACTTCTTATAAAAACAAACTGAATCTTTTAGATAATTCAAAGAAAAAGATAAAAACAGCGACCCCAAACCCTAACTAAGTACAGATTATCAAGAAATCTAATTCAAGTATAATCTATCAAAATCCTAATCTTCGAGTCCTTGTATTTTAATCTTTCTATTGAAAAATCATGTCTTTATTAATTTTATTTAAGAAGAAAAATATTAGAAAATAATTACATGGTGGATCTTAGCTTCATCTACATCTTAGGGCTAATCTAATTAGCTACTCATAATTTTACTAAGGAAGATCAACTTTTTATTCATGAAATGATAAACCCTAATCTAGAAAGCAGTAAAACCTAAACTAGAAAGCGATAAACTCTATTTAGAAATCAAGTAAAAATCTCAAGAACAAAGGTTTATCTCTGGACAAGGTGTTATGGCCGTCAACCTTCAGCAAAAATCCTAACTTTATTAATCAGAAAACGAGTACAAAAATTCCAGAATTCCGTCAGAATACAAGGATCGGCCAATAGATAGGCCTCGAAAACCAAACCCTATTTCTAGCAGAACTCAAAACACTACAAATTTACAATTAAGCCCTCGAAGAAATATTCTGTGGAACGACCACTGTTTGGCCGCTATTTAGTGGTAGAAACAACCAATTGGCGGTTAAACAGTGGCCAATTGGCCTGACATTTCGTCTACAGGAGTATCTTGTCTTGTAATCATTATTTGCTTGATTGTATTTGACTTTTACTTCCTGCGGTAATTTGAGGTTGTAGTCTCGCCCACTTTAGAAACTTTTCGGCTTTTGATTTTCCAGTCCAACTCTGATATCATGCCATCTCTTTGTATAATTCTGATTACCTGCAAAAGACACAAAAAATACCCGAGTAGCATTTATTTATATACAAAAATAGATAAAGTATAGGAGGAAAAATACAATATATGATACTAATCAAAGGCCAAAATAAACTATCACACATGCATGTAGATATATAGGAGCCAATAGATTATCTGTTCGTAGGTATTGAAAGATAGGATTAGAGTTTTTAATTGGAATGATAAGTGTATATGATATGACGCTTGATTTGAAAATTTATAATCTAAATGCGTTCTTAAGTTTGTATATTAGTGACATTAATTGAAGAAAATATCATTAAAAAAAGATTTTCCTTTTTGTTGTATAAAATTCTTATTTTTCTTAATTTTCGGTCATCCTTATTTTTTCTTTTCTTTATTCCTTAATCTATTTTCTTCATGAATTTTGTGGGTATATTCACTACAAACCCTCACGAGACACAACTCTTCCACTAGGATAAACTAGGGATTTAAGAGCTTGTTGCACGTATTAAGTGTAATCGTGATTCCTACGAAAGTGAGTTAGGATTTTTCTTTTTCTTTTTAGGGCTAGATTTTGCTAGAGAACTAGCAAAAAATAGGTATGGGGTGTGATTAGCATCATATATTGTATTTTTCCTCCCATATTTTATCTATTTTTGTATATAAATAAATGTTACTTGGACATTTTTAGTTGTTTTTATGGTAATCCTATTCATATAAGGAGATAGTATAAAATCAGAGTCGGAATAGAAAACAAAGTCTATAAAAGAATTTAAATGAGAGCAAAGCTAAAAGATTAAGAAATTGTAGAGAGTCAAAGTGCAATACAGTCAGAAAAATTAAGAGTACAAGATAAGAAACTCATGTAGAAGAAATATCAGAAAATTTCACCATAATTATGTCACTATTTGGCGGCATTTTGCCCCCAATTGGCGGAAAAAAGAGGGGCCCACATGGTGATTTTTCTGCGATGGCTTCAACATAATTTTATGGTTTTTTAGTTGTATCAAAATTATGGTTTGATATTTCGAAACCTATTTATTGGCCGTATACTTGTAACTAGGAAAAAAATCCTATAGTTTCGTACTCGAATTTTTTAATTAATAAAAATTAGGATTTGCTGAAGTGGTGACGGTCACAATACCGGTTCCAGAGGTAACCTTTGTTGTTCTTCAATTTTTTTTTTGTTAATTCTCTTTCAATTGTTTTCTATTTTAGATTTATATCGCTTTCTATATTAGATTTCTTCACTTTCATGAATAAAAATTTGATTTTGCTTACTAGAATTATGAGTAGCTAACTTAGCTTTGCTCTAGGATGTAGATGAAACTAGGATCCACCATGTATTGCTCTCTAGTATTTTCTTCTTAAATAAAATAAATAAAGATAAGATTTTTCAATGAAAAAATTAAAATACAACAATTCGTAGATTAATACTCTGATAGGTTATACTTGACTTAAGTTTCTTAATAACCAATGCTTAGTTAGGGTTTGGAATTGTTATTTTTTTTATCTTTATCATTGAGTTATGGAATAATTTAGTTTGTTTTTATGCAAAGTTGTATCTTGATGTGCTATACTTGCACACCACTTGATAACACTACAAGAAAATAGGGAATTCGTGACAACTATAAAAGTTGTCACGAAAGAAGGGTATTTTGTGACAATAAAGAAAACTTGTCACGAAAAATGATTTTTTTGTGACGATGATAAATATTCGTCACATAATCTTCGTTTTTAGTGACAACGTATTAAATCTCGTCACTAAATATCTGTTTTTAGCGATGCTAAATATTTACTGTCCCAAAAAAGATCTTTAATGACGATTTTTTTGTGATGAAAGTAAATATTGTCACTAAACTAGAGTATTTTGTGACAACAAATAAATTTTGTCACTAAAATTTAGGATTTTTTGTGACGAAGATAATTATTCGTCACTAAACTGGAGTATTTTGTGACAACAAATAAATTATGTCACTAAAATTAAGGATTTTTTGTAACGAAATTAATTATTACTCACGTAATCCTAATTTTTTACTTACTACGTACTAAAAATTGTAATTAAATATTTGATTTTAGTGACGATTTTTTTTAATTGTCACAAATTTGTTCTTCATTTGAAAATTTTTTGTGAGAAAAGTAAAACTTGTCACTAAAAGAGAGCATTTTGCAACAACAAATAAACTTTGTCACGAAAAAATTCTAATTTTTTAGCTACGAAATTAAATAGTTGTCACAAAATTCAATTTACATTTTAATATTTGTGATAATTATCTATATAATATTCATTAAAGGGTTTTTGTAATGATAAGAATGTTATATAATTTGGTTTATTTTTAAATTAAATATTGGATATCCCTTTTGAGGGAAATTCTAAATGCGCACAACATTTACTAGTGAGCACCACATATACTATATAGTAAATGATTTACAATAGGGGAAAATTGTGCTCAATAGTTAAATATGGTGCGCATTTAGAATTCTCCCTTTTGATTATTTTTCCGTACTTAATTAACCGTGTGATATCTCGGGAGTCTCTAAATGCGCACAGTATATTACTAGTGAGCACTTTCCCCTTTGTTGTAAATCACTTTACTATGTAATATGTAGTGTTCACTAGTAAAATGTGGTGCGCATTTAGAACTTCCCCGCGTATCCGAAAATAACTCGATCGACTGTTCATCTTCCCACATCCGAAAATAACTCGATCGACTGTTCCTCCAAAACCCTAACTCTTTTTCTCCCACCACCGCGAGCCCCAACCGCAACCTCCATTGTCATCCCCCGCCACCACATCCGACTGCCCCCACGACACCGGCGCACCCTCGCAAGCTACGAAGCAAGCACAAGCTTGATCGCCCTCGCAATCCGCCGGCGATCGAGACCGCCCTAACTCCGACAGCGAGCCCAGGCGAGATCCGCTCCTCGCTCAAGCCACCAAGAGAGAATATCCGACTCCAGCGATTCTCCATTCGGCTGCCACCTTGCTCAAGGCACGAAGACAGATTCGGTCGCTCTCCCAAGTCGTCGACGAGACTATCCAACTGCAGCGAGACCAGCCAGGCGAGACCAGCCCCAACTGCAGCCGTTCCTCGTCCTCTCTCATTGAATCGCCCTCAAGGTAAGCTCTAAACCAAATGCAACCAACTTGTTTTTTTTCCATCAAGAAGACTTGTAACTCTGCTGTTATTCTCCCTTTTCCCTTTTTTATTTTTTATTTTTTTATTTCACTTTGTTTTGGTTTTTTTCTACCTCTTTTACTAATGAGTATATACAGACCTAGAAATTAGAATCTAGGGTTTTTAAATAATTGCATATCGATATGTATTGCAACTATGTTATAGACTTTTTAGATATCCGTTATGTTATAGGCCATGATAATATCGATATTGATGTTGTCAATATTATTGATATTTTTTGATATTGTGGACATGTTTAAAGTTTGACAATGAATAATTTTATGGACTGTAATTGAGCCTTGATGATCTTGATATTTGTATGTTAGTATGATTTATTAGTGTTTCTTACTAGGGAGTGAACATATAGTTCATATATAAGTCAAAATAAATTAAACACTAGCCTCCTTGAATAGTGTAATAATAGTGTAAAAATTAAATACACAGGAATAGTGTAATACATTCATGGAGGCTGTGTTATACATAGGCTGTATACATAGGCTGTGTTACACACAGGAATAGTAATAATAGTGTAAATTAAACACAGGCTGTGTTATACATTCATGGAATAGTATAATAATTCTATCATGTGAGGTATTTGAATTAATATTCCTATCCATGAGGGAATATTCCAGTATCCTGGGGTAGGTGAGCATTAGATCTTGTGACCAGTGGCCTATAAAGCCTTTTTATATAATAGATGAAGTAGTTGTGATGGCAAATGCATGGTTGTTAAACATAGCTTTTAAGACGTGCCACAAAGACGGGTACTACCATAAGAAAAAGAGCAAAATCTGAATGTGTTATTAACTGTTCAAATTTTATTTTGAGCAAAAGTTAAATTATTTTCATTTTATATCAAATTTTTAATCTACTTTTGCTATCCTCCAATAGTAAGATTCTTCCTTTGAAGTAATAAATATAAAGTAGTTCTTCTTATTTATAATATTTCTTTCATCTTGATTAATATGTAATATGGATGTATTTGAACTTATGTAGGAAATGATGGGAGATAAGAGATGGATAGACATTAGCAATAGAGCAAATATAGAATACATAAAAGGAGTTGATGAGTTTCTCAACTATACATTTTCTCAACCTGGAGTTAAAGACAAAATTCATTGTCCATGTAACAAATGCAGGAATACAATTTACAAAAACAGACATGACGTGAGAGCTCACTTATTTCAGAAGGGATTCGTAAAAAGTTATAAAGTTTGGGTGGTTCATGGGGAAAAGTTTGAAGAAACACTGAAGTCACCAACTATTAATAATAATGTTGATGAATCAATAGATAATAATATGGATTGTGATGATATGATTGGGATAATTCATGATGCATGCGGTTACTCGAATAAGACAGTTGAAGCAAATGATGAAGATGGTTATCCTCAAGAGCCAAATGAAGAAGCCAAAAGATTTCCGGTTACTCGAAGAGACCGCTGTTCCATTATATCCAACCTGTGAGAAGTTGTCCAAACTATCCTTTGTAGTAAAATTGTTACATCTAAAATGTCTCCATAACTTAAGTGACGCATCAATTGATGATTTATTAAAACTATTCAAGGAAGCTCTTCCAGCTGATGCTGTAATTCCCGATTCATATTATGAAGTAAGGAAGACTGTTCGGGATTTAGGTCTTGACTATATAAAAATAGATGCATGTAAGAATGATTGTATCTTGTACTGGAGAGAGCACGAGAGTGCACAATCATGTCCCACATGCAGTCTTCCTCGGTGGAAAGATGTTAACCAACGCACAAAAATTCCTCATAAAGTTCTGTGCTACTTTCCACTAAAATCAAGATTACAAAGAATGTTTATGTATAGAGATATTGCCAAGCAAATGAGATGGCATAAAGAGAAACGCCTTGATGACGGCAAAATGAGATATCCAGCAGATTCGATTGCTTGGAAATCATTTGATGATCGATACTCTGCATTTGCTTCGTATCCAAGAAGTGTTAGGCTCGGTTTGGCAAGTGATGGGTTTCAGCCATATGGTAATATGAGTTCTTCACACAGTATTTGGCCAGTAGTTCTTGTTCCATATAATTTGCCACCATGGTTGTGCATGAAACAACCTTACTATATGATGTCACTTCTAATTCCAGGGCCAAAGTCTCCTGAAAATGATATCGATGTTTACTTAGAACCACTCATTGAGGAGTTAACGGAATTATGGGAAAAAAGAGTTGAGACCTATGATGCCTATACGCAACAAAATTTTAAATTATATGCTGCTGTTATGTGGACTATCAATGATTTCCCGGCATATGGCAATTTATCTGGATGGTCAACCAAAGGAAAGCTGACTTTCCCTTGTTGTCATAAAGATACTTCATCTCTTTCAATTCAGAGCAAATTATGTTATATGGATCACCGTTGCTTTTTACCACATGATCATCCGTGGTGAAAAAATACAAGTTCTTTCAATGGAAAAAAGGAGAATAGACTTCCTCCACAGATGTTAATAGGAGAAGATGTTCTTGATCAGCTATGTCCCTTTAATAATATTATATTTGGTAAGGGACATAAAAGAAAGAGGAGTGATCTCAATATTATCTATAATTGGGAAAAGAAAAGTATATTCTTTAGATTGCCTTACTGGAAAACACTTATGCTACGTCATAATATTGATGTAATGCATACTGAAAGAAATATATCTGATAATATTTTGAATACAGTTATGAATATAAAAGGCAAGACAAAGGACACTTTGAAGAGTCGGTATGATCTTGTGGATTTGGGAATATGAAAGAAGCAACATCCTTACATCGATGATATGGGTCATTTGTGTTTACCACATCCTTCCTATGCTTTGTCTTCCAATGAAAGGATGGTATTTTGTAATTTTTTGGCAAATCTAAAAGTACCTGATGGATTTTCATAGAATATATCTCGATGTGTTAATGTTAATGGGAAAAGCATATCTGGACTAAAATGTCATGACCATCACATTCTTCTGCAGCGAATACTCCCACTTGCCATACGTGGATTATTGCCGAAGGATGTATGTGAACCATTGATTGAGCTAAGTAATTTTTTCAAGTGTCTATGCTCAAAAACCTTACAACATGATGACATAGATCGACTTGAAAAGCAGATTGTGCTAATATTGTGTAAACTTGAGACAATATTTCCTCCTTTCTTTGACGTGATGATTCATCTACCAGTCCACCTAGCAAGGGAGGTTAAAATTGCTGGACCAGTTCAATATCGATGGATGTATCCAATTGAAAGGTAAAATACTTTTTTTGAAACTTAATTTCAGTAATACATAATTCAAAGTTATAAAATTAACCATATATTGATTATAACATTCTACTTTAGGTATTTACGGACACTTAAATCATATGTTCGTAATAAAGCTCATCCGAAAGGTTCAATTGCAGAAGGATATATTGCAGATGAGTGTTTAACATTTTGCTCAAGATACCTACACAGTGCTAGAACTAAATTCAATAGAGTGCCTCGAAATGATGATGAACATATCCACAACAATGAGTTATCAATTTTTTCAAGAAATGGATCCGCAAAAGGAGCTTTCAAGTCTTACTATCTTAACAATGATGAGTTTGAACAAGCATGAATATATGTACTCCAAAACTGTGAAGAAGTTTGGCCATTTATTGAGTAAGTTTAAATTAATATTTTTGAAATATATATTAAAATCTATTAATTCTTCGGTATAATTCTTGTCATTATCTATTTCTTTTGCAGTGAGCATAAAAAAATTATCATGAGAGAGAGTCCGAAGAATGTAGTTGAGAGACATACGAAAGAATTTCCTAACTGGTTCTACAAACGTGTATGTATTTGTAGTTATCCCTTTACATTATAGTAAACTTGAATTCACTATATTTTTCAAATACATGATTGTCTAACTATCATTACTTAAATTTTGTCTTAGATATCAAAGCTTCATTCAGATGGCCAAGCAAGTAAAGATCTTCTACACTTAGCCATTGGTCTAATGAAGTTGAGTCATCGATATACAACGTATATTGTGAATGGCTTTCGATTTCACACAAAATATCGTTCAATGGGTAAAAGAACTCAAAAGAGTGGTGTTCTTATCAGAGGAGATGATAAATCCCCAAATAAGGAATATTATGGGGTTCTGGAAGATATTATTGAATAATTATATGTTGGAGAAAGCAGAGTCACTCTTTTCAAGTGCCATTGGTAGGATGTGGCCCACTTAGGAAGAGGCTACAAGATTGATAATTATGGTTATACAAGCGTAAATATTCATGAGTCTTTGAACAGTAACGAGCCTTTTGTTTTGGCATCTCAAGCAGAACAAGTCTTTTATGTAGAAGATATTTCATGCAAAGACTGGCTTGTTGTTGTTAGAGCCAGTCCTCGTGATCTTTATAATATACCTATAAATAATGAGAGTTCAGGTAATAATGATACAGATTTTTCTGAAGATGAAGAAGATGCATATCAAGAAGAGGAGCTCTATCATTCCATTGAAGTCAATCAAGTCATGGAGAACGATGATATTTCAGTCATGCTTACAAGGGATGACTTAGAACCTGAATATCTTCCAGTTGATAAAGAAAGAGGAAAAAGATGTGCTTTACATGAAGATTTTATTGACGATATTTGTGATGATCTGGACAATGAGTCACTTGATGTAGATGATATCGACCATCAAAAGTTTTCATCTGATGGTTATACATCCACTGAATAAATTTTGATTACAAAATGTGTTGCATATTATGTTTATCATTTATTGTTAGAATGATCTTATGTCATGTTTTTGAATTTTATGATGAGCTCATGTTTTTTTATGTTTAAATATTTCATTGTTTTACTTAGTAGAGACTTATATCTTATACTGCAAATGGTGTACAATCTGGTAAGTTCTTTATTTCTTATGTTATTATCAATTATCTGCTCATTAACCTTTTGTAGAAAGAAATGCGTCTAATTTAAATGATGTTACTAAAATGATGAAAACTTATCAATATGCAGGATATTGGGTCAAGAGGAAGATGGGGATACGGTGCAACTTCTAGACGGGAAAAGGGCAAGGCTCTTCTTAATGAGGCTACATCGCCATTACGACTACGACCCGAACCGCAAATAAGAAGCCAAAGGCTGTTGTTACGACAATCAGTGCAATCTCAAGTTGAACAGCATATTAATAACTCGAGGCATCTCGAAATGGAATAAAATTCTCAACTACCTTAGGAAAACCATATTGAGCAACAAACTAGAGACTCTCCTAGTAGTGCAGGTATATAATTATTACTCTCCTAATAGTGTAAATATAGAAATATTTAGAATTATATGTTTGATCAAAATAGTCATATTTGTTTTGTTCTCATATTTACAAAATTTGTCACAGCCTCTTGTATCGCTAATAAAAGAGCAGTCAGAGGAAAATATAAAAGCTATAGACTTGATGAGAAAACTAAAATATCTGGTCAGAAATTGAAAGTTAATATCGCAGATGATATTCTCAGAGCAGTTGGAGAAAATAGTAGAGATGTTGTCAACTATTGTGGTTTTGTAGTTAGAACTTTGGCTCCAACAACAGTAAACACTTGGCAAGATGTGATTAATACTGTGGGGGCCCAAATGGTACAACAAGTTAAGGTAAAAAATTAACTTTTTTTTTAATTTACATTGGTATTTAGTAGCTTACACATTTTAGAATTTTTTTTTTTAACATGGTGAATAATTTTATAGGAGAAGTTTAAAGTTGACGAACGCAGTGAATTTCGCTTTGAAGCCTTCATCTTGTCAACTATGAAATGTTTACACAAATGTTGGAAGAGCCGGCTATACTTAATGTATAAGCAATTCGAGACGGATGAAGAAAGACTTGCCAATACGCCTGATGACATTTCACCTGAAGGATGGGCTAAGTTGATAGAACATTTTTCATCGGAATCATTTCAGGTTATGTTATTACCTCAAATGATTATATATATATATATATATATATATATATATATATATATATATATATATATATATATATATATATATGTATGTATGTATGTATGTGTGTGTGTGTGTGTGTGTACATACATACATATATATATATATACACACACACACACACACACACACACATACATATAGGGACATATATATGTATGTATGTATGTATGTGTGTGTGTGTGTGTATATATATATATATATATATAAATCAATATTATTTTCGTTATTGATGAATTTATATATATTTTTTAAATGCAGAAGAGGATTCAAATAAATTCAGAGAATAGAGCAAAGCTGCTCACCAAACATACTTGTGGAAATAAATCATTTGTTGAGATTGAAGAATCAACTGTAAGTTTTACATAATAATTAATTTAGCAATTATGTACTCGATTATACTTGACAATTACGATTATCACATTAAGTCAAATGACCTATTGTAGAGGGATCTTGAGAATGGAGAGAAGGCACGACCTGATCAAGTTTGGGTAAAACAACACACTAAAGTGACCAAAGATGGAGATTTACAATGGTCGGATTCGAAATCAAAAGAAATCCATGTAAGTCTTTTTGACATTTTATATAAACTGCATATAGAAAATCATGAACTTTGGGAATACACCTTTAGTGAGTAACACAAAAAAGAAATGAAAAATATTTTTCACTTTTTATTGTTATGTGTTAAGCTAGTCTCATATAAACACATACATTAGATGGAAAAAGTAATATGAATACCCTATTTGCTTCTTCTTCCAAGCTTATAGATGCTTGCTAATAATATTGCATGCCATATTTCTCAATGTCGTTGGTAGGAATATTTGGTACCATATTTGTATTTGTTTTCTTCTTCCAAATACAGTTATGAAACAGATATTGCTCGGATATTAAATTTACTATGTATATTCAACAAAACCTAATAAAGACTTGGATTGGATGTGGATATTAAGTGAATTTTATTAATTATGATAATAGTTGACAAGGAAATACGATACCTATTTTCATGTCTATGTCTATACTACCGAAAAGTCCTCATAATGCATTATGAAACATTAAATCAAATTTATCCTATACATAGACATATAGCCCCATGTATTCGAATAAGTGAGATACAGTTAGCACTCTCCACATCCATACCATATGTTTAAATAGAGCAGATAGCAATATCCATATTCATAAAATACAGATTCGAAGTTGAATACACATGGGATTATTTGTAAGTTTATCCCCGCAGTCATTGGGTACTGTCTTAGTGGGCTCACATATTATCTAAAGGAAAAGACCACTCTAATTCCAACTCCTTGGAGTTCCTTTTGTTAGATTGCATAGAATATAACTAAGAATCTTTGAAAGAGAAAAAATGATTTTTAGGGCAAAAAGATTATTGTCTAACCTGCAGTTGCCGACATTTATGGCATCACAGAAAGACCAAAAATTATGTTGAAGAGGATTTCTTGGATCCACGTCCATCCGAACCCAAAAGTAAAGCGCATCTCCATGCCTTTTCCCTTGAATGTCCTCAAGGAGTGCATATGAATACAAATATGTTGTAGCCATGATATTCTTTGTTGTTTGTTGTATATTTTGTTGAGCATATGATATTATGTCTATATAGTTGTTGCATTCATTAAAATGAACATTATTTGTTGAGCAAAGGTTCAACCCTATTCTTGAAACTTAATGCAATAAATATTGTTGGGCAAAGTTGTGTGCTGTATATGTTGTTGAGCATATGATATTATGTCTATATAGTTAGTACAATAAATAAGTTAGTGCAATAAAATGGACATTATAGTTGTTGCATTAACTAAAATGGACATTATTTGATAAGCAAAGTTTCAACCCTATTCTTGAAAGTTAGTGTAATAAATATTGTTGATTTGTTTCCCAATATAGAAATTATAATTGGTTTTATCTTAATTCAGGAGGAACTACAACAGCTTGTTATATAGCAAACACAGGAGGGTCAACCACAAATGACTAATGATGAGATTTTAATTAGTGTTTTGGTAGAAAAATCAGGTTATGTTCGTGAAAAAGGAGCAGGAAAAAAACTTCCAACTAAAAGGACAAGACAAGATGTGGAAGAGCATGTACAGAGGGCTGTTACTGAAGTCAAAGATTCGATGAGAGAAGAATTTGAAGAAGTCAAGAATGCAATGAGGATGGATTTTGAAGAAAAAATTAGAGAGGTACAAACCGAGGTTCGAGCTCAGACACAAGATGAAATGAAGTCACATATTCGAGCTGAAATACAAGCTGAGTTCGATTCAATGCTTCAAGACCGTATGGCTGTTTTATTCAATTCTATGCAACCACCAAAATCTTAATTGCTTAGTGGTTAATTAGTATTATTTAGTATTTGGACATAAACTATTTGTTTTATGCAATGGTGAACTTATTTAATATTGGGACAAAACTTTTGAATATCTGTAATGAACCTAAACATGTTATTTTATATGCATATTTCTCTTGTTAAATGTGTTATTTTATATGCATATTTCTATTATTATTGGACTTGTTGATTCGTAATATGTTGTTAAATCATATGTGATTGTTATTAGATTAGGTTTTATTATATTAAATGTACTGTGATTCTTGTAAATGTGATGATATTTGTATTTTTGATATATGTTATAACAGAATATGTATATTTGTGACATATGCCATGTGTTGTCACTAATAAAGATGTTTGTGACAAAATTGCTGTCACTAAATCAGTTTTTAAGTGACAAAATTTATTGTGAGTAAATCTCTTCTTTAATGACAATTTTCTATTATTGTCACTAAAAATATATATCGTGACGACAAAAATTGTCACTAAAAAGGAGTATTTAGTGACAACAACAATTGTCACAAAATATGTTTTTAGTGACAACATATATCGCATGTTGCTATTCATTTTTCGTGACAACTAAGTTTCTCACAGAAGAGGGTATCACGTAACAACATGTATATTTTTTTGTGACAATAGTAAATCGTCATATAATGTATATGGTGACCACTACTGTTGTCACGAAAGGAAGCATTTTAGTGATAATGAATAATGTCACAGTAGGCACTTTATAGTGACGATATTTACTTGTCACGTATTGTATACAGTGATAATTATCATTGTCACGAAAGGCAGACATTAAGTGACAACAAAAATCGTCACAGTAGAACCTTTTAGTGACAATTAAATATCGTCACTAAAGATATACTTTTCGTGACGAAATCATAAAGTCGTCACGGATGGCTTTCGTAACGGAGGTATACATAACAATTGAAAGTTGTCACAAAAGTCGTCACTAAAGAGTTTTAGTGACGACTTTCATATTTTTAGTGACTATTTTTCTTGTCACAAATTCCCTATTTTCTTGTAGTCACACATACTTAGAATACTTGAAATAAAGATTAAACAAAAAGATTACTTTTTTATGATAGAAGAGGATAATAGAAGTAAATACATGGTTGGAAACTAGTGGATTCTAGATCCTAAGCTAATTAGAATAACTCTCAATTCCGACTTAGAATCCTTTATTAGTCCATTAGACTATAGAATTAGTAAGAATTGCAAAACACCTGAGATCTCTATGGGAGGACATGTATAGCACTACAACTGACATTGTACGCTTGCAGTAGAAATATCACATCACCCACCTAACAAGTTCCTTAAGATGCCTAATCTGCATCTTGTGAAGACCAATGTTTTTTAGTACGTTCTCTCCTGACGAGCATGGTCATGCACTCAAGGAGAATGTATTTTTCTGTGAATTGCTGAGCAGAGAGGAGTGATTATTGGTGTACCACAATCTCCTTAAGACTTAGCTAGGAGTGAGTGTTTTACCACTGGACTTCTGGGATAAACTAACATTCATGAAGTTAACTAAATGTTTCAATCAGTTGTTGGACTTGATCAAGAATAATGGCCAAGACTGAATGAGAATTGATAAAAATCAAAGTAGACTCTCGGGTGCTGGAATCATCCTATCAAACACCTTGATGGTTATGAGCAATCATATTTGTAGCATCTCTTTGGCGATGTCAAGAACAGCTGATGATGAAACAACATCGTAATATCCTTAGTTCTCACACTCTAATATCAATTTATCTCATGTCATTGATATCAAATCGAGTTTTTATATGGTAAGAGTATTGATATCAATGGATATATTTCATTCTAAGCACTAATTGGGGATTTGCATGGTAGGAGCCAATTATCTCAATTTCTGGATTTTCTGTGATTTTCTAGATTTTTCTAGATCAGTCAGTTTTTTGGGCGGATACGACAATACTATTATTATTTCTTCCAAAATCATAGTTAATTATTGTCATCTCAAATCTTTTTGATAAAGTGAAAATTTGACTCTAGATAGCATTTTGTAAATATCATGAAGTTTAGGGCCATTGTTTCATGTTTTTACTCACTCGCGCATTTTTATCGCCTCTCCCTTCCTCAAATAACTCCCCAAAAATTTATGTTGCTTCCTCTCTTCTCCTCTTCAGCTGATATGAAGAAATCCAACCTTGTTTCCTTCTCTGAGATCCTTAGAAAATTTGTCTAATAAATCAGTTGAAATTCCCATTAAAAAAACACCAAAAAAAACACAAAAGCCTTGCATTATGAGTATCCTCCATTGGATCAAACTCAAATCTTCACCCCCAGCTCAAGACATCTGCTCCAGTAACTAGCCGCCATCCTCAAGCTGATCCAAGCTTGATTCATTGATATTTGAAACTCTAATTGAATCAATTTTGATTTTTTCCACTAATTTAGGAATAAAGCGAGAAATCCACAATTTGTATTTTAATATCATAATTTGGTGCATGATGAATTTGAGACCTTCTAAATAATTTTCTGAAGCATAAAAATAATAGTTTTCATGATGAATAGAGATTTATTAGCATTCGACATTGAATTCATGTCGTTAGTGGTTTTTGAATTAACACAATTACATGTAACCATATATTTTCATGCTACTTTTATAGATTCATGCCTGTTCTAAGCTTAGTTTAGACGAATAAATTATATTAGAATGAGTATATGTGATCCTTAGTAATATATTATTGGGTGGTGCGTGTTTTAGGGAATATTGTGCCAAGTCGCTTGGATTAGTCGACTAACATTAGGCATTAGTCAACTAATCAACCAACCTAGTTTTTATTGTATAGCACTTTATTAAAATGGCCACAATTTTTTGTATCTGAAATCCAGTTGAGGTCATTTAGAATTCATTAGAATGATAATTCATTCCTATATTACTTTCCCCTACATAATTTTTTATATTCAAATTTAGCTATATGAAAATTAGCTTTGAACTTGCTATATTGAACATAATAGAACCTGGACTAGTCTAGTTCACTAACACCTCTAAAACTAGTTGACCAGTTTAGAATACTAATAGATGTAACAACCTAATTTCAACATAACTTATATTCTTGATATCAGATTAATCCCAAAATGAATGTGTTGTGTTTGTCTCATTTTTCTATATTTTTGTGATTTTCTTAAAATTTTTAAGATAGTCACTTAAAATAATATTATTTTAATCACCGGTGGGTCCTACACATATTTTTACTAGTCTCCCTTCTTTTGACTTGTAAAGATGAAATTTGATTTTATTTAGATTAGTTTAATTTAAAACTAAAGCTTTAAATAAGTTTAATAACCTATTATTATTATTAGTCATTTGTCATATTCTTTTTTTGTTTTTATTCACCCATACCTCCTTCACCATACTTGTCCTTTGGTCAAAAATGACAAACCATCATGTTACCCCATATCTCTCCTTTATTTATATCTCTTTCTTCCCCTCCTTTCATTTGTTTTCTCTCCTTTATTTTCATTAATCTCTTCCTTTTATTTTTTTCTACTCCAACTCAAGAGAAGAAGAAGAAAAGAGAAGAAGAAGAAAAGAGAAGAAAAGAGGAGAAAAAGAATAAAAAGAGAAGTTCTTTAGCCTCAAGATAGATTTACCTTCCTTAACCTATCAAGGCAAGTAAAATCACATCCCCTCTCATGTTTTATTTCTAATTCTAATTGTTTATGGTTAACTTAGAATCTTGATTTGTTTAATTTTAGAAATGTGATATTTTTATACAAAATTCTCTATGATTATTTTAAATATAAAAATATGATTCTAACTTTTGTATCAGTATTGTACTTGTTGCTGCTTATCTTAGACATGTATATCTTCTTTTTTATATGGCAGTAGACTAACTTTCAAGATCCTGGTTGATGACTAGTATTCATTTCCATTCATTTCTTCTTTTACATACTTATAGGCCTCGTGCACGTTGACTTACACGTGCCCGCCGGTAACGCACTCCGTTTTCGTATCCCTCCGGAAAATGGGGCGTTACAGAGTGGTATCAGAGCTTTAGGTTAATTTAGGATGTCTTTAGGACTACTGCCATATATAAATATGTCCAAATTTTTCTTTGATCTGAAATCTTATCTTGGTCCTATTATTAGTTAATTTTCTATCTTACCTTCTTCTTTTATCCATACCATATATATCTTTTGATTTTCTATGTACCTAGTCTTGTAATTCTGCTGTTCGAGTCCTATTGAGTTGACGTGGTAATTATAGAGGTTTATTCTCAGTCGACAACAATTACAATCATTCATTAGAACTATAACAAGCGGGTTTATGAGATACTCCATAGTTGATTTTCGACTAAAATCATATGCTTTCCCTATAATGAGTCTTATCTATTGGCGTGGCAATAATTGATTTGCAGGCAATTATTGCAGCTATTCGCAAGGATCTTAATAAGTAAGACTTATAATATTTTTTTTCCATTATATATCTTAGATTATTTATCCCACTAGTTTAGATAGTATGGCAAGTTAGTTTTCAATTATATTCTGATTGGAACTATTTTCTCAATAACCAAATTCTTATCAATTGATTGATATCTTATTCTCCAATCAGTAAAAAAAAAATAATAAAATAAATTAAATTTCGAGGACGAAATTTTTTTGTAAGGAGGGTAGGATGTAACAACCTAATTTTAACATAACTTATATTCTTGATATCAGATTAATCCCAAAATGAATGTGTTGTGTTTGTCTCATTTTTCTATATTTTTGTGATTTTCTTAAAATTTTTAAGATAGTCACTTAAAATAATATTATTTTAATCACCGGTGGGTCCTACACATATTTTTACTAGTCTCCCTTCTTTTGACTTGTAAAGATGAAATTTGATTTTATTTAGATTAGTTTAATTTAAAACTAAAGCTTTAAATAAGTTTAATAACCTATTATTATTATTAGTCATTTGTCATATTCCTATTTTGTTTTTATTCACCCATACCTCCTTCATCATACTTGTCCTTTGGTCAAAAATGACAAACCATCATGTTACCCCATATCTCTCCTTTATTTATATCTTTTTCTTCCTCTCCTTTCATTTGTTTTCTCTCCTTTATTTTCATTAATCTCTTCCTTTTATTTTTTTCTACTCCAACTCAAGAGAAGAAGAAGAAAAGAGAAGAAGAAGAAAAGAGAAGAAAAGAGGAGAAAAAGAATAAAAAGAGAAGTTCTTTAGCCTCAAGATAGATTTACCTTCCTTAACCTATCAAGGCAAGTAAAATCACATCCCCTCTCATGTTTTATTTCTAATTCTAATTGTTTATGGTTAACTTAGAATCTTGATTTGTTTAATTTTAGAAATGTGATATTTTTATACAAAATTCTCTATGATTATTTTAAATATAAAAATATGATTCTAACTTTTGTATCAGTATTGTACTTGTTGCTGCTTATCTTAGACATGCATATCTTCTCTTTTATATGGCAGTAGACTAACTTTCAAGATCCTGGTTGATGACTAGTATTCATTTCCATTCATTTCTTCTTTTACATACTTATAGGCCTCGTGCACGTTGACTTACACGTGCCCGCCGGTAACGCACTCCGTTTTCGTATCCCTCCGGAAAATGGGGCGTTACAATAGACTAGGCAACTCATAAGATATTTTCTCTCATGCATATATTGCTCTTCTAGTAATGCCATACACTTTGTATATATATATTTAATTTCTATTATACATGCCCACTATCATATGTTATGCATATAGTGTTATTCAACATGCTTGGGAAACTATTCATGCTTATTTAGTTTTGTTCATACATGAGTTTTTACACTAATGATATAGGATAATACTTGCTATATCTTACTTAATAAATAATAGGGCTTTTTTTTCATAGATCCCTTAAATCATCTTAGATGTTGATCCCTTAAATCTTTGATTTTTGATATTAGTCCCACAAAACTATTATGTTACTCCACTTTTGTCTCCCTAGCTCAACTCCGTTAAGAACGTTAACTTTTTAGCCTCTTTTTTTCCATTATACCCTTACCCCTTCTCTTACAACTATCAGAATAAAGCATCACCACCCTCACTCTTGCTTTCGTGAAATAAGTTAGAAGTTATGTGAAATGTGCATGCGTATGTACAAGAGTGAATGGACGTTTAGGGTGCATTGGGTGCTTTAGTAGTGCACTTGGCGCTTTGCACGTACACATTGTCGCGAAGAGCTGAGAAGCCTTAAATTTTTGGTGCAATTCGGTTCGGGTTGCCTCTATTTTCCAATTGGGTTCATACTTGGATTCAGACCCGTTAAAAACCAAAGGTTGTTAGACGTTAGGTTTCAAAATGAAAGGATCCGACTGTTAGGATCTAATAGTTATGTTAAACGGTCATATATGTTCACTGTTAGATCAGTTAGCCGTCGGCCTAAATACTTGTAAAAGGGCTTTGTCCAGTCTCATTTGAGAAATAACTTTTTCCCTTCTTCAGACAAGAGTTCTCTGTCTCGAGATAAGAGTTCTCTATCTGTTCAAGTTCTGTCCTGTATTCATGCACAAAAAAAAAACTAGAGAGTATTGTTTAACTTGATTCATCAGAGGCAACATGATTGCTGCTTCTATCCTATTGCAGAAGATTGTTGTATCCTAAGAGACTGACGTCCACTAAAATCCAGAAGCGTATCAGTGGAGGGCGAATCGGTCTTAAGGAGATAGCATTCAACACTAGCCTCGATCATCTTTTGCATTCAATCATCTTTCAATAGTAACATATTCTAACTTAGTTTATATTTATATATACATATACATCGTTTTGTTTCATTATTTAAACTAATATATATATATATATATTTATTTATTTATTTATATATATTAATATATATACATACATGTATTCTGTTTCTTTTCTAAAGTAATAAACTAATTATATTTTATTTAAATTAATTCAGATTTCATATCTTTGTTTTGTCTATATATATATATATATATATATATATATATATAACACAGATACTATACTAGCCTAACAACATTTCTGGTTTAAGTAGTAGACAAGTAGACAATAAGATTTAATCTATTCTAATAATTATAAGAGTATTTAAATCCTATTTTTAAATTTAATCTTATAATATAATAGTATCTAATCTATCAATATTATCAACAAACATAAGACCAATTTTAGATAGATTTAAATACTGCTATAAACATTCTTGTACAACTATTTTAAAAAAAAAAAATTAGATCTCTGTCATAATAGTGTTTAACCATAGATTATTTCATATTTAAATTTACTTGCTTTTTAAAGATAGAAAGTTGTTAGATTCTGTTAAGAAGAAGAAAAAAGATATGTTCTAAGAAATCTGGATTAATATTCTTGTTAATCTGATTCAAACAATATTACCTGAGTAAAATTTTTTTTTAAAGTTGTTCTATTAGAGAGTTAAAATTTATTACAAAATTAAAATAGATAAATTTGTGTCTGTAGATGGCCACTGTACCTACATCTGATGTGCCTATTGTGGTAACGCCTATCATGGTTACTCTGACTGTGCGCTCAAGTTAGTACGAGAAACCACAAAAATTTAGTGATACTGATTTTAAAATATAACAATAAATATAACAATAGAGAATATTATTCTATCTCACTATACTAAATCTGGCCAAGTATCTGAAAGAGATTGTGCTAATTCTTAATGAAGATGACCAGCAGTCTGTAAAAGCGGTTGATGCATGAAAACATACTAATTTTTATGTATGAATTATATCCTCAATGGATTGGACAACATACTATATAATCTATATAGTTCAATTCCTACTGCTAAAGAACTTTAGGAGTTCTTATATAAGAAATATAATAATATATAAGATGTTGTCTCTAAGAAATATGTAATCGGTACGTTTCTGGATTATAAAATGATTGACTCTAAAAATATGATCAACCAAGTATAAAATCTTCAAGTGATAATTCATAAAATTAATGCTAAAAGTATGACTATTAGTAAATCATTCCAAGTGGCTGCAATTATTGAAAAATTGCCACCATCTTGGAAAGAATTCAAATATTACCAAAAGTATAAACGTAAAGAAATATCACTTGAAGATCTAATTGTACGTTTGAGGATTGAAGAAGACAACCCCATTTTTGAAAAGAAAATTAAAAATCCATACTCTATTTCTAAAGCTAATGAGATTGAATAATCCAATAAGTCTAATGATAGGAAGCATAAATACACTGGTGAAGGCTCTAAGAGTGGTGACTCGAAGAGATTCAATAGCAAGTGGTACAACTGCGACAAGTCTTGATATCGTGAAAAGGATTGCCTTTTACGCAAGGCACCAGACTCTTCTAAGAAGAAGAAGAAGCATCCTAATGAAAATTTGGCCGAAGTGAACAATCTTTGTGCAAATGTTGATGTGAATATTAAATTTGTTATCTCAGAATTTAACATAGTTGGTGTCAATTCTAAAGAATGGTGGGCGGACATTGGAGCCACATGCTACATATACACTAACAAGTGGATGTTCTCTACATATTAACCTATGGAAGGAGAACTACTCTATATGGATAGCTCCGCAACCTTCAAGGTTAAAGGACGAGGAAAAATTGTACTAAAGATGACTTCGGAAAAAAAACGTACTCTAACTGATATACTTCATGTACCAGATATCTGCAAGAATCTGGTTTCTGGTTCAGTTTTGAGTAAAGAAAATATTTAGGCTTGTATTTGAGTCTGATAAATATGTACTTACGAAAAATGGTGCGTATGTAGGCAAGGGGTACATGACTGATAACATGTTTAAAATAAATATAATGACCATTGCCCCTAAGACCAATAATAATAATAATAATAATTCTTCTGGTTATGTGATTAAGTCTCCTTATATCTGACATGGTAGATTAGGTTATGTTAATTATTATACTTTGTATAGATTGGTTAATTTAAATATGTTTCCTAATTTTAATATAAATTTTTATGATAAATGTGAAATATGTGTTAAAGTCAAAATGGTTAAGTTTTGTTTCATTCTCTAGAATGAAACACTGAACCTCCAAAATTAATTCATACAGATATATGTAATTTAAAATTTGTTCAAATTAAAGGTGAGAAGAAATATTTTATTAATTTATTAATGATTGTACTAGATATTAATATATATATATATATATATATATATATATATATATATATCTGATAAGAAGCAAAGATGAGGCAATTAAAATATTTATACAATACAAAAATGTAGTTGAGAATCAACTTAGCAAGAAGATAAAAATTCTAAGAAGTGATAGAGATGATGAATATGAGTCACTATTCACATAAATTTGTGTAGAATATGGAATTATATATCAGACAAATGCTCCTTATACTTCTCAACAAAATTGAATTGCTGAGTATAAAAACAAAACCTTAAAAGTGTTAGAAATTGGAAGTCGCAGCGGAAGAATTAAAATCAAAATTTTCCAATTCCGATTGTGGATCTGTCAACGGCGTTTAAATTGAGTAATAGAAAAACGTACCTTTTCTTGCATGTTCGTCCTTTGCGTTCGATCTCAAGGAGCTAACGACTCGGATCAGCTCCCTCTACTGGTATCCACACGAATAAGAACCCAACACGAACAGCGTGCTAGCGCTTTCCACGTTTGTCTGTACGTCAGCCTTGAAGAGATCACGATCTCCTTCTCTCGGCACTTGACGTCTCGCTTTCTCTGTCTAGGGTTTCTGTTCGTGACTCTCAATCTCCCAAAAAACCCACAGAAAGCTACCGTCTCCTTTTCTCTATATAGGCTACGGTACTTTCTAATTAGTTATAGGATTATTGGATTTTCGAATTTAAAAGGATTAATTCAAAATCCTTCATCTTATCAATTAACATTTAATCAATAAGATAATAAATTAAACAAACCTTATTTTAAATCTGTCCAACAGATTTAATTCAAATTATTTATTTAATTTAAATAAAGAGCCATTCGAAATTAATTTAATTTATCTTATAAATTAAATTTAAGATATCATATCCTATTAGTTTTAATTTGATATTATCTCATAAATTCAAATTTCAAAACTAATATGATATCTTTCTAATTATGTTAACTGTAAAATCTAATTTATCACATAAATCTGAATTTTAAGATTAACACAAAATTATAATATTATAATATATATATATATATATTATGATACATATATTTATCAAATAAATATATTATATATATATATATATATATATATATATATATATATATATATAATTCATTAACCCTAGAATAAAAGATGCATTCATTGAATCTAGACATATCTTTAGATTCAATGAATATGGACACCATAGCTCGTGTTGGGCTATTCTTGTGTGTGACCCTGTAGGCCCATATGAAGTTGGTAGTGGGCCAATGACGCCATTAACCCACAAGTCGCAAGTGGCCTCTAGCAAGACATTGCAACTACCCAATTCATATAAGGATCGATGATCCGTTGCAACCTGTAATGTGACCATATCACGTCCCCTTTGTCACACGATATTCTGGTCAATCATGAGGCACGAAAAACGTCATCCTCCTTCCGTTGACCATTACTTTTTCGATTCTTGAGTAGACTGACTAATATAATGAAAACTCATTTCTATCGTAGTATGGCCATACATTTTCTCAGCCTTACTCATCAGGGAGCCAAGTAATATCTCTCTACTAATGTGAGAGACAAATTCCATCTTGACTACTCACATTCCTTTGCATGCAAACCACTAAACTCGATCATAGCCTTTATGATCATCCGGTTAAAGATGACTTTTGACTATGTCAAAAACTAATGATCTTCATGTAGGAATCTATGATAGTCTCAGGTCTAAGGGCATAGTGACATGGTTACATATGAGATAAGCTTATGACTTGATCCATGCAGCTTTCTCATAGCGGGTCAGTCCAGCAACTTGAACCCTTTCAAGTGCCTGTGACTTTGACTCGTATCTCTATAACTAATCAAAGTCACACTAGTCTTATTTCATTTCTATTCCCACAGAAATGACCGACCAAGGACATTTAGAAAAAAAACTGTTTTATCCAAGGATACAATTATCATATTGAACACGCAAATTAGATGATAACAATAGGAGAAATTTATTAAATCACAATGTTCAACGTACAATGATTGGCCCTAGGGCACAATTGCCAACAGCTTCCCACTTGCACTAGGTACAATCATTAATTTGCCTAATTCATATAAATTAAATTATTAAATCACAATGTTCAACGTACAATGATTGGCCCTAGGGCACAATTTCCAACAGCCTCCCACTTGCACTAGGTACAATCATTAATTTGCCTGATTCCCATTGTCCTAACATGACGCTCATGTTTAGCCTGTGCAAGTGCCTTGGTAAGTGGATCAGCAACATTGTCTTCTCCTGCTACTTTGCATATTTTTATATCACCTCTATCATTGATTTCTCTGATAAGGTGAAAATGCCTGAGTATGTGTTTGGTTCTTTGATGTGACCTAGGCTCCTTGGCCTGTGCAATCGCACCATTGTTGTCACAGAACAAGTCTATTGGATTTGAGATGGTAGGCACCACCCCAAGTTCAGTGATGAACTTTCTGATCCAAAGAGCTTCCTTAGCTGCATCCGATGCTGCTATATACTCAGCTTCTATTGAAAAATCAGCTATAGTGCTCCGCTTAGAGCTCTTCCAGCTCACTGCTCCACCATTCAACAAGAATACATATCCAAATTGCGATTTAGAATCATCTTGGTCAGTTTGGAAACTTGCATCTGTGTAACCATTTACAAAGAGCTCATCATCCAAACCGCCATATACCAAGAATAAATCCTTAGTCCTTCTTAAGTATTTTAGGATATTCTTGACAGCAGTCCAATGACCCTCACCTGGATCTTGTTGATATCTGCTGGTCATGCTTAAGGCAAATGAGACATCCGGTCAAGTACATAACATGGCATACATGATGGATCCAATAGCCGAGGCATATGGAACCTTGCTCATGCGTTCTCGCTGATCAGGTGTACTAGGACACAGATCCTTGCTGAGATAGATGCCATGAGACATGGGCATATAACCCCTTTTTGAATCATGCATACTGAACCTATGCAGTATCTTGTCTATATATGTACTCTGACTTAGGCCTATTAGCCTCTTGGATCTATCTCTATAGATCCTAATCCCTAGAATGTAAGTGGCTTCACCTAAGTCTTTCATCGAAAAAGACTTTCCTAACCAAGACTTGACACTCTGCAAGGTAGGAATGTCATTCCCAATGAGTAGGATGTCATCAACATAAAGTACTAGAAATACAACTGTGCTCCCACTGACCCTTTTGTAAACACAAGGTTCATCGATGTTTTGAATGAATCCAAACTCTTTGACTACTTCATCAAAACAATGATTCCAGCTCCGAGATGCTTGCTTCAATCCATAAATGGATCTTTGAAGCTTGCACACCTTACCAGAGCCCTCTGGACGCACAAAACCTTCAGGTTGTGTCATGTACACATCCTCAAGCAGCTTTCCATTAAGGAACGTTGTTTTGACGTCCATTTGCCATATTTCATAGTCATAATATGCTGCAATGGCAAGTAGGATCCTGATTGATTTGGCCATTGCGACTGGAGAAAAGGTTTCATCATAGTCTACACCATGAGTTTGGGTAAAACTCTTCGCAACCAATCGTGCCTTGAAGACATTTACTTTGCCATCCATGTCGGTCTTCTCCTTGAAGACCCACTTGCACCCGATGGTTTTTACACCTTCAGGTGGATCGACTAAGGTCCACACCTGATTGTCGTACATGGATTGCATTTCAGACTTCATGGCATTCAGCCATTTCTCAGAGTTTGGTCCCACTGTGGCCTCTCGATAGGTGGTTGGCTCATTCTGCTCAATGAGCAACACATCACGACTTTCAGTAATCAGAAATCCATATCTCTGAGGCTGATGTCGTGACCTATCAGACCTGCGTGGGCCTTGTGCTACTTGAGTAGGCTCAGAAACTTGTTGTGAGCCTTCCCTGTCTTCCATTTGTGGTTCTATGCTATCTTGTGACTCGAGAACTTCTTCGAGATGTACCTTGCTCCCACTGGTTCTTTTAGAGATGTACTCTCTTTCTAGAAAGATACCGTTTCGAATAACAAACACTTTGTTATCGGTGGGATTATAGACATAGTATCCCTTTGTTTCCTTAGGATACCCCACAAAAAGGCATTTTGAGGATTTCGGTGCTAATTTGTCTGAGGCTTGTTGCTTAACATACACCTCACATCCCCAAATTTTGAGAAAAGACAAATTAGGCTTCTTCCCAGTCCATATCTCATATGGTGTCTTTTCAATTGCCTTAGATGGAACACGATTTAGTGTGAACGCAGCTGTTTCTAGTGCGTGTCCCCAAAAAGACGGTGGAAGATCTGTTTGACTCATCAGAGATCGAACCATATCCAATAGCGTTCAATTTCTCCACTCAGAAACGCCATTCCATTGTGGTGTTCCTGGAGGAGTTAATTGTGAGACTATCCCACAACCCCTAAGATGGTCAATAAATTCTTGGCTCATATATTCACCACCTCGATCAGATCGAAGTGCTTTAATTGTTTTGCCAAGTTGATTTTGTACTTCATTTTGGAACATTTTGAACATTTCAAAAGATTCAGATTTATGCTTCATTAGATAGAGATGCCCATATCTACTGAATTCATCTATAAAGGTAATGAAGTACAGATGACCCCCTCTGGCAGTGGTACTTAATGGTCCACATACATCTGCATGTATGAGGCCCAATAAGTCAGTGGCCCTCTCACTATGCCCAGTAAAAGGTGCCTTTGCCATCTTTCCTAATAAACAAGATTCGCAAGTATGATATGATACAAAATCAAATGAGTTGAGAAGTCCATCTTGATGGAGCTTAGAAATGCGTTTCTCATTTATATGGCCTAGACGACAATGCCATAGGTAGGTAGGATTCAAATCATTTGACTTGATCCTTTTAGTAGTTACGTTATAGATATTTCCACTATTAGGATATTCTAAATTTAAAAGATAATGACCAGAATGCAAATCACCATTAGCATAAAAATGTCATTACGATAAATGGAACATTTACTGTTCCCAGTATTGGAAATGTAACCTTCCTTATCCAAATAATAAAGAGAAATAATGTTACTACTCAAAGCAGGAACATAATAGCAATTTTTTAAAATTAACAAAAGCCCACTGGGCAAATTTATTTCATAAGTGCCTACAACTATAGCATCAACTCTTGCTCTGTTTCCGACTCGTAGGTCCACTTCGCCCTTCTTCAGCTTTCTACTATTCTTGAGACCCTGCACATTTGTACAAATGTGAGAACCACATGCAGTATCTAATACCCATGTAGAAGAAGTAGAAAGGTGAATATCTATAACATAAATACCTAAAGGAGTAGCCCCGTTATCCTTCTTCTTTTTCAGATCTTCCAGATAGAGTTTGCAGTTCCTTTTCCAATGACCGGGCTCATTGCAAAAGAAACATACCCCTTCCTTTGGAGGCTTTGCCTTCTTGGCTACAGGCTTGGTTTCGGGCTTGTTTGACTCTTTGATCTTACCACCTGAGCCTTTCCCCTTTCCCTTGCCTTTGCCTTTCTTTTTCATGCCCTTTCCTTTCTGAACCATTAAAACAGTGCTAGGCTTTTTCTTGATACTTTGCTCAGCAGTTTTAAGCATCCCATGCAGTTTAGAAATAGATTTCTCCATGTTGTTCATGTTGTAGTTCATAACGAACTGGTCATAACTTTTCGGGAGTGAGTTCAAGATCAAATCTGTAGCTAACTCCTGGGTGAGGGGAAATCCTAGTCTGTCAAGGTGATCAATGTTGCTCTTCATTTTTAAGACATGAGTGCTAACTGATATACCCTCAGCCATCTTGCAAGCATGTAGAGCCTTTGTGGTCTCATACCTTTCTTGTCTTGCTTGTTGCTGGAACATTTCCTTGAGATGCACAATCATCCCATGAACATCCATGTGTTCCAAATCTCTTTGAAGTTCTGGAACCATGGTAGCTAGCATCAAGCATCCTACATCCACAGAGTCATTAGCATGCTTCGTGTAAGCATCCCTTTGAGCTCTTGGAGCATTGGCTGCAGGCTCCTCAGGAATGGGCTCATCTAGGACATATGCTTTTCTTTCCTGTTTGAGAACAATTCTCAAGTTCCTGAACCAGTCAAGAAAGTTTGTCCCATTGAGTTTGTCCTTCTCAAGGACTGATCGCAACGATAGTGTAGCAGTATTATTGGTCGACATGATTCTACAATGAAAAATATGCAAATATTAATTAATAATCTCCCACTAAATTTAACAACCCTCGAAATAACAATTAGTGGGCTAAGATCCATATTTTGCTTGAATTTAAGTCCGCTTTGGCAGGACGCTTAAAACAAAGTTGCTTTACCAATTACATCACATTAACTCTTAGATTTTATGGGATTTGATCATCATATGATCCGGCATGTTCAATCCCATCTAATGCCTTGAGACCCAAAACCGTTTTGATAATCTCAATTAAGTCAAAACAATAATGAACTTTGTGAGTAGCACCATTACTCACACTTGTCTCACCAAGATAACCCAATTGTATCCACTTTGGTGGAACATACGATTAAGCGATCTAGGCTTTGACAAGTGTTCATTAATTGACGGCATTATGACTTAAGATTTTGATTGGAGGGTTTAATTAATTATTTTAATTATTGTGGAATGATAAATACATATCGCGGTTGTATCTCATACAAACATTCATAGCATATGCATATAATGATATAATAAAAAAAGGCATAAATTAAACGTGATACAATATGACTCACCTAGCCTAAATCCTCCCAAGCCAATGAGAGGACCTTTCTAAATAAGAAAAGAAAAATACATAGAGAAACCTCGTTTGAACATACGAGGGGATTGAGATGAGAAGAGAATGTACATTCAGAATATTTAGAGGAAGGCACGACACGCAGGCTGTATTTAAATTACAACCCTTGTAAACTAGAGCCATATTGTTCACCATACCCAAACAATTTCAGATAAAGGAAAAATAAAATCACAATAAATAAACAATTCATACAATATGAGAAGCAACAAATATTGTGATTAAACTATGTTGCGCTGCGAACAGTTAGCCACGGCGGTCAAGGGGCAGCGCCCCTTGCGGGGGTTGCAGGGGGCAGCGCCCGCGGAGCTTTCAAAAAGCATACTCTTTTGAATGAGTTGCTGCCTCAAAGATCCCATGGATTCATCAATCACATTGATTAATCCATTTAGTTTGAATAAATCCGAACACAGATTTACACCGAACACAAACATGTAATCTGAAAATACAATTAAATCCGTTTTACTAGATTCTAAATTTCAAAAATTCAGATTCTCATACATGTATCACATACATAAAATACCGAAACTAATTAAGGTGAACACACAAAACTTCAACTTAAACGCACAATTGACCTGGCTTTGATACCACTGTTAGGAATTGGAAGTCGCAGCGGAAGAATTAAAATCAAAATTTTTCAATTCTGATTGTGGATCTGTCAACGGCGTTTAAATCGAGTAATAGAAAAACGTACCTTTTCTTGCATGTTCGACCTTTGCGTTCGATCTCAAGGAGCTAACAACTCGGATCAGCTCCCTCTACCGGTATCCACACGAATAAGAATCCAACACGAACAGCGTGCTAGCGCTTTCCACGTTTGTCCGTACGTCAGCCTTGAAGAGATCACGATCTCCTTCTCTCGGCACTTGACGTCTCGCTTTTTCTGTCTAGGGTTTCTGTTCGTGACTCTCAATCTTCCAAAAAACCCACAGAAAGCTACCGTCTCCTTTTCTCTATATAGGCTACGGTACTTTCTAATTAGTTATAGGATTATTGGATTTTCGAATTTAAAAGGATTAATTCAAAATCCTTCATCTTATCAATTAACATTTAATCAATAAGATAATAAATTAAACAAACCTTATTTTAAATCTGTCCAACAGATTTAATTCAAATTATTTATTTAATTTAAATAAAGAGCCATTCGAAATTAATTTAATTTATCTTATAAATTAAATTTAAGATATCATATCCTATTAGTTTTAATTTGATATTATCTCATAAATTCAAATTTCAAAACTAATATGATATCTTTCTAATTATGTTAACTGTAAAATCTAATTTATCACATAAATCTAAATTTTAAGATTAACACAAAATTATAATATTATAATATATATATATATATTATGATACATATATTTATCAAATAAATATATATTATATATATATATATATAATTCATTAACCCTAGAATAAAAGATGCATTCATTGAATCTAGACATATCTTTAGATTCAATGAATATGGACACCATAGCTCGTGTTGGGCTATTCTTGTGTGTGACCCTGTAGGCCCATATGAAGTTGGTAGTGGGCCAATGATGCCATTAATCCACAAGTCGCAAGTGGCCTCTAGCAAGACATTGCAACTACCCAATTCATATGAGGATCGATGATCCGTTGCAACTTTTAATGTGACCATATCACGTCCCCTTTGTCACACGATATTCTGGTCAATCATGAGGCACGAAAAACGTCATCCTCCTTCCGTTGACCATTACTTTCCCGATTCTTGAGTAGACTGACTAATATAATGGAAACTCATTTCCATCGTAGTATGGCCATACATTTTCTCAGCCTTACTCATCGGGGGGCCCAGTAATATCTCTCCACTAATGTGAGGGACAAATTCCATCTTGACTACTCACATTCCTCTGCATGCAACCACTAAATCTGATCATAGTCTTTATGATCATCCGGTTAAAGATGACTTTTGACTATGTCAAAAACTAATGATCTTCATGTAGGAATCTATGATAGTCTCAGGTCTAAGGGCATAGTGACATGGTTACATATGAGAAAGCTTATGACTTGATCCATGCAGTTTTCTCATAGCGGGTCAGTCCAGCAACTTGAACCCTTTCAAGTGCCTGTGACTTTGACTCGTATCTCTATAACTAATCAAAGTCACACTAGTCTTATTTCATTTCTGTTCCCACAGAAATGACCGACCAAGGACGTTTAGAAAAAAAAACTGTTTTATCCAAGGATTCAATTATCATATTGAACACGCAAATTATATGATAACAATATGAGAAATTTATTAAATCACAATGTTCAACGTACAATGATTGGCCCTAGGGCACAATTTCCAACAAAAAGTGATAATGAATGTCATGTTAATAAGTTCTAGTTAACCCCAGAACATGTGGTGGGAAGCTTTATTTTCTGCCAATTATGTTCTCAACAAAATACCCCAAAAGAAATTGTATAAAATATTTTATGAATTATAGACATGTCAAGTACCTAGTTATAAATTCTTAAGAGTGTGGAGGTGTCTTACAAAAGTTGCAATTCCTACTCATAAAAGGACTAAAATTGGATTTAAAACAATTGATTGTATATTCATTGGATATGCACATAATACATAATAGCAATGCATATCGTTTCTTTGTTTTCCAATCAAATAATCCAGAGATATATAAATATTCTATTGTTGAATCTATAAATGCAGCATTCTTTGAGAATATTTTTTCTAATAAACAATACGAACCAAGTTCTCATGAAAGGACATGTGATAATGCAATTAGAGAAACATAATTTTATTCTAAAAAAGAAAGTAATAAGGATGAATCTAAATGGAGTAAAAAGGTTAGGATTAATAAATCATTTGATCCAGATTTTTTGGCATACTTGTTAGAAAGGAACCTCAATATTATAAAGAGGTTATGTCTACACCTGAAACTTTATTTTGGAAAGAAATCGTAAACAGTAAAATTGAATTTATTATTCAAAATCACACCTGTAAACTTATGGATTTTCTTCAAGGAAGTAAATCTTTATGTTATAAATAGATTTTTAAGAGAAAGATAAAAACTGATGGGTTTATAGATAAATACAAAGGTAACTTATAGTAAAAGGTTATACACAAGAAAAGGTGTAGATTATTTTGATACATATTTGCCTGTAACAAGAATAATATCTATAAAATTAATAATTGTAGTTGTAGCAATATATAATTTTGAGTTTCATCAAATGGATGTATAAATAACTGATGTGTTATATTTACTGCAAGCGCACAGTATCGTTGTAGCGTTGTGCAGGTCGTCTCACAGGGATCTAAGGTGTTTCTGCGTTCTTACTTTCTCCATAGTTCAACGGACTAACCAAAGGTTCTAGGTTGAAGTTGGATTAATCTAAGTAGCCTAGGATATAGAATCTACTAATTTCTAACCATGTTCTTACTTCTATTATTTTCTTCTATTATAAAAATTCAATCTTTTTAATTTAATTTTTACTTATAGTGCCCTAAGCATAACCTATCAAGTGTTGTGCAAGTATAGCTCATCAAAAGATGCTACTTCTTATAACAATAAACTAAATCTTTTAGATAATTCAAATAAAAAGACAAAACCAGCAACCCCAATCCCTAACTAAGCATAGATTATCAAGAATCCTAATTCAAGTATAACCTATCAAAGTTCTGAACTTCGGGTCCTTGTATTTTAATCTTTCATTTGAGAAATCATGGCATTATTAATTTTATTTAAGAATAAAAATATTAGAAAATAATTACATGGTGGATCTTAGCTTCATCTACATCCTAGAGCTGATCTAATTAGCTACTCATGATTTTTACTAAGGAAGATCAAATTTTTATTCATAGAATGATAAACCCTAATCTAGAAAGCGGTAAACCCTAATCTAGAAAGCAGTAAACCCTAAAATAGAATGCAATCAAATCTATGCAGAAAGAAAATAAGAATCTCAAGAACAATGGGTTACCTCTGGACACGGTGTTGTGGCCATCGACCTTCAGCAAAAACTCCAACTTTATTGAACAGAAAAATTGAATACAAAAATTCCAGAATCCCGTTAAAATACAAGGGTCGGCCAATATATAGGATTCGGAAATCAAACCCTAATTCTAGCAGAACTGAAAAGTTACAAAATTACAACGAAACCACAGGAAACTTCTCGGCGCATGGGACCCACATTGGGCAGCCAAATCGAGGTGAAAACCGCTAAATAGCGGCTCAAATTTGAGATAAATTCATGAAATGTTGTCCACGTGCAACCCTTGTCTTCTAAGTTTAATATTCCTAACTGGATTCAACTTTTAGTCTCGGCAGCATCGTAGTCTCATAGTTTTGCTCACTTTAGAAACTTTTCGGACTCTGATTTCCGACTCCAACTCTGATTTCATGTCATCTCCTTGTACAAATCGGATTATCTGAAAAAGACATTAAAAATACCCAAGTAGCATTTACTTATATACAAAAATAGATAAAGTATGAGAGGAAAAATACAATATATGATATTCATCACATCCCCACACCTATCTTTTGCTAGTTCTCGAGCAAAACCTAAATCTAAAAAGAAAAATAAAAATCCTAACTCACTTTCGCAGGAATCGCAATTGTACTTAGCACGTGCAACAAGCCTTTAAACCTCTAGGTTACCCTAGTGGACGAGTGTTGTCTCGTAAGGGTTTGCAATGAAGATACCCACAAAATTCAAGAAGAAAATAGATTAAGGAATAAAGAAAAGAAAAATAAGGATAACCGAAAATCAAGAAAAATAGAAATTTTATACAAAGGAAAAAAAATCTTTTTTTATGATATTTTCATCAATTAATCTCACTAATATACAAACTCAAGAACGCATTTAGATTATCAATTTTCAAATCGAGCGTCATATCAGATACACTTATCATTTTAATCAAAAATTTAAATCTTATCTTTCAATACCTACTAAAAAATAATCCATTGGCTCCTATACATCTACGTGTATGTGTGATAGTTTATTTCGGTCTTGAACTCCAACTCTAACTCATGATTCATCTCCTCTCTCATAACATTTTTTTTAAGAATATTTCACCTTTCATGCGAATAATCACGCTTGTTTAGGCACAACTTACCCGATTACTCGGTTCATACTCTTTTTTTTTAGAATATTTCACCTTTCATGCGAATATTCACGCTTACTTAGGCGCAAAGTACCCGATTACTCAGATCATACTTTTTTTTCATTCTTGAGACTATTGCCTTAATACCAGACACACCCCATTATTTCATCACTCTCGAGGCTATTGCCTTAATACCAGGCTCACCCCATTATTTTATTCTCACTTTTTTTTCTTTTTTTCTATTTTTTTCTCTTTTTTTTTGTTTAGAGAGAGAAAACTTACTCAATCGTTATCATCTTTATTCTTAACCTAATAAACTATTGTGAAGTGAAAATAGATGTATACTTGCCTCAAAATTACTGTTAGCGGTATTTATTTTTCAGATTTTAATCTTTTTCATAAAATTCAAAGTGTATTATCTAATCCACTCTCCTATCCAATTTCAAATCTAAATTTGTTCCTTTATTTGTAATTAGATTGATTTACTGATAAAAACACATAAATTTGTTGTTAATTTTTTTTAATTTTATTTTCAGTTTTTTTATTATTTTTCAGTTTTTTTCCTTCTTTTTTTTTTATTTTTTTTAGTTCTTATTCAGTTTTTTTTTAAAAAAAGAAATTAGTTACCCTAAAAACTACCCAAAGTGTAAAATAAAAAAACCCAAAAATCTAAAAATAAAATCCTAAAAAAATAAAAATAAAATACCCTAAAAACTATCCAAAGTGTAAAATAAAGAAACCCAAAAATCTAAAAAAAAATCCTAAAAAAAGTAAAAATAAAAATCTCCTAATTCACTCCCTCACACCTAAACTTGTGTATGTCCTCATACACAAACCAAGTGTGATTAAATAAATAAAAAAAACTATGATATACATATTATACATTTACTAGAAAATTCAAACCGGTTATGACTTCTTGATCGCTTTCCACTCTCATAGTGTGTCCTTTTATGTTTTGATATGGATAAACTTAGCCTTTTTGTCAATTTTGCATTTAATCTCTCCATCTTATTTTTTATTTTTCTCAATTTATTTCTACCCTTCTTTCTTTTATTCAATAGTAAAGTTTTGAGGTTAGAAAGCGTACCTGTAACGTTCATATTCGACCCACGAGCATCTTTCATGGCAGTAAGTATTTTGGTTTGATCAACATGTGAAATAACATACTCACAATGATGTAGCAGAATCATGAGCTCGATTTTGGATCGTCCTTTCAAATCATTAGGTACCATGACCTCTGTCTTCTGATGTTTCTTCCATTCTTCAATTATTGTGTGCTTGTCATGCAAATTTTCTTCAATCCTGTCATCAAAATTCTCAAAAGAAAATGGCATACTAGTGGACTTATCATTAGTCAAGTTATTATGAAGGGATAAAAATTGTTCTTCACAAATTTTTTCACAATTTCCATCAAAAGAATCAAATGATAATGTGTCACTAGCAAGCTCACCATGAGATAAATCATCAAGCAAAAAATTTTCTTTATCATCAGTTTCATCAAATTATCTTCACAATAGTCTAAAATAGGCTGATCACAATGTTGAATTATAGACTCATCATGCACAAAACTATTTAATTCATTTTGAATCATATCTACTTCAGAAGATGACTGAAGTAATTGCTCGTTGGAGTCAGATATGCTCAAACTATTAGATGGTTGATCTACAAAAAGTTTAGTTTGAGAAATCGCTTTGAGAAGATCTTCCATACAAGCTGCAGTTTTAGAGGATGAATTTTGAGAGGATGATTTTAGCAATCCTTCTATACCTTTCTCAATTCTACGTTTTCGTTTCTCAGACTCATGATTATAATTTTCCTTATTTTTTTCAAATGATTGCATCTCGAGATCATGAGTGAAATTTGAAGGTGAATATGATGGATCCGTATATATATTTGATGACAGATATGAAGCGGTTGTAGCTAAATTCTCATGACATGCATACTTTTCTTCTAATCTTTTTAATCTTTCATCTAACATGTTCAATTGAATATCTTGTTCATGATTAAATACAGAACATGAAGATGAATAGCCCATAAAGAAAGGATTAGATGGAGGACTCTCTAGGTATGGCTCTTGATTATATGCATAATTAGAATTATTCATCCATTCATAATTATAATTTTGTGTATAAGAAGCGCTCGTAGGTTCATTATATGTGTTGTGAATTTGATTATGACCTAGTCCTAGCGAACTTCCTATCCATGGACACTGATAATAATTATGATATGGATCACGACAATGATAGCAACCAGTTTGATTTTGAAACATTTTTTTTAAAAAATTTTTTTTTTTTTGAAAAAGGTGGAGAGGGAGAGTGATGGAAAAGAAATAAAAATAAAAGATACATTTTTTTTTATTTTTTTACTGAACCCGAGACATGAAATACAGATACCAGGAAAATTTTGTGGCATTTCGTACCTTAAGTACCGCTAAATAGCGGTATATGCCGCTAATTAGTGGTGAAAATAGAGAACTTGGTTCTCTACTTTTTGTAGTGAACTAAAAACGCTTAGTTCGTCCTTTTCTTTTTATGTATTTGTACTTTCTAGTCTCTACATACTCAACACACACTGTTAACCCGTAAACGTCAGAAAAAGCAAGGAAAACATTGTCGATCCCCGGCAACGGCGCCAAAAACTTGATGTGTTATATTTACTGCAAGCGCACAGTATCGTTGTAGCGCTGTACAGGTCGTCTCACAGGGATCTAAGTTGTTTCTGCGTTCTTACTTTCTCTATAGTTCAACGGACTAACCAAAAGTTCTAGGTTGAACTTAGATTAATCTAAGTAGCCTAGGATATAGAATCCACTAATTTCCAACTATGTTCTTACTTCTATTATTTTCTTCTATCATAAAAATTTAATTTTTTTTGTTTAATTTTTACTTAAAGTGTTCTAAGCATAAGCTATCAAGTGTTGTGCAAGTATAGCTCATCAAAAGATGCTACTTCTTATAAAAATAAACTAAATCTTTTAGATAATTCAAATAAAAAGACAAAACCAGCAACCCCAATCCCTAACTAAGCATAGATTATCAAGAATCCTAATTCAAGTATTATCTATCAAAGTTCTAAACTTCGGGTCCTTGTATTTTAATCTTTCATTTGAGAAATCATGGCTTTATTAATTTTATTTAAGAAGAAAAATATTAGAAAATAATTACATGGTAGATCTTAGCTTCATCTACATCGTAGAGCTGATCTAATTAGCTACTCATGATTTTTACTAAGGAAGATCAACTTTTTATTCATAGAATGATAAACCCTAATCTAGAAAGCGGTAAACCCTAATCTAGAAAGCAGTAAACCCTAAAATAGAATGCAATCAAATCTATGCAGAAAGAAAATAAGAATCTCAAGAACAATGGGTTACCTCTGGACACGGTGTTGTGGCCGTCGACCTTCAGCAAAAACCCCAACTTTATTGAACAGAAAAATCGAATACAAAAATTCCAGAATCCCGTCAAAATACAAGGGTCGGCCAATATACAGGCTTCGGAAATCAAACCCTAATTCTAGCAGAACTGAAAAGTTAAAAAATTACAACGAAGCCACAGGAAACTTCTCGGCGCATGGGACCCACATTGGGCCGCAAAATCGCGGTGAAAACCGCTAAATAGCGGCTCAAATTTGAGATAAATTCATGAAATTTTGTCCACGTGCAACCCTTGTCTTCTAAGTTTAATATTCCTGACTGTATTCAACTTTTAGTCTCGGCAACATCGTAGTCTCATAGTTTTGCTTACTTTAGAAACTTTTCGGACTCTGATTTCCGACTCCAACTCTGATTTCATGCCATCTCCTCGTACGAATCGGATTACCTGAAAAGGATACTAAAAATACCCAAGTAGCATTTACTTATATACAAAAATAGATAAAATATGAGAGGAAAAATATAATATATGATATTCATCAATAACATTTTTAAATTGTGAATTAGATGAAAAAATTTACATGGAACAACCTGAGGGTTTTCGGGTTTGTAGTTCAGGATAAGAAAAAACGTGTGTAGACTTGTTAAGTCACTGTATGGGCTTAAACAAGTATCTAAACAACAACAACAACAACTAAGCATTTTATCCCAAGTATTTGGGGTAGGCTACATGAACCAAAAAATGAATCACGCCGGATTGATCACTTTAATAGTCTTTCTCCATTCATTTTTATCAAGTAATATCTCATCATTTAAATTTCTATAATCTATATCTTTTCGTATCACCTCCATCCATGTCTTCTTCGGTCTTCCCTTCGTTTTTTAAGTTGTTCTGTATTGATAAACTCCTCTCGTCAAACTGGTGCATTTGTAGGCCTATGTTGCACATGACCAAACCATCATAAGCTATTTTCTCGCATCTTCTCATCGATGGGAGCTACACTTAGTTTAGTACGAATATCTTCATTTCTCACTTTATCTCTCCTAGTGTTGCCGCATATCCAGCGGAGCATGCGCATCTCTGCTACACTTGTGAATGACGTTTCTTTATAACCCAATATTTCATATTATATAATAAAATTGCCTAATAGCAGTCCTATAAATTTTTCCTTCAATCTCAACGGAATGTTATGGTCACATAAAACTACCGTTACCCTCCTCAATTTCAACCAGCCAGCTTGTATTCTATAGTTAATATCATTATCGATCTCTCCATCATTCTGAATAATAGAACCCAAATACCTAAACTGACGACTCATTTGTATCTCTTGCCCATCCACTTTTACAGTATTATAGTCTATGGTCCGTTGTTTACTAAATTTACACTCCATATACTCTTTTTAGACCTACTCAATCTAAAACCTCTAGATTCTAATGTGTGCCTCCATAACTCTAATTTGATATTTACCTATGTTCTTGTCTCATCAACTGAGACAATATCATCAGCAAATAGCATATACTAAGGTATCTCATTCTGAATAGTTCTAGTAAGCTCATCCATCATTATAGCAAATAGGAATGGGCTCAATGCAGATTCTTAATGTAATCCAATTGTGATAGAAAAATCACTTGTTAAACCACCACATGTTCTGATATTGGCCACTACTTCATCATACATATCCTTAATTATATTGATATACTTGATGGGAACTCTTTTCTTTATCAATGTCCACCAAAATATCTCTCGTGGTACCTTATCATAGGTTTTCTCTAAGTATCAAACAAGCATCTAAACAATAACATAAAAAATTTGACCAATTATATTGTCAAATGGATTTCGTTATAATGAATGCAATAAATGTGTGTATATAAAAGTGGATATGCACAACTATGTCATTGTATGTCTATATGTGGATGATATGATTATCACCAACAGCACGGTCGCTCTAATTATGGAGGTAAAATTATGTTAACACAGAACTTTAACATGAATGACTTAAGTATTGCAGATGTTATTCTTGGTGTTAAAATCACCAAAATATCTAATAGATATGTCTTATCCAATCATATTATATTAAGAAGATACTCAATAAATTTGATAAGGAAAATAATGATATAGCTAGAATACCTGTTGATATGAGTCTACATCTTACAAAAATTACAGGCTCTAGTATATCACAATTAGAATATTCTTAGAACATTGATAGTCTTATATTTTTAATGCACTGCACAAGAGTTGATATTGTATACTCAGTAAGCAAACATAATAGATTTACGAGTAATTCAAGGAAGAACCACTAGAAAGTAATAGTTAGAGTACTCAAATATTTGAGATACACTGCTAACTATGGGTTGTATTAAATAAGATATCCAGTAATGATTGAATGATACATTGATGCTAACTAAATTATAGATTCTAAAGACGTAAAATCCATAAGTGGATATATCTTTACTATTAGAGGTGCAATTATCTCTTGGAAATCCACAAAACAAATATGTATAGCCAGATCTATATAGAATCTGAGTTTATCGCTTTAGATAAAACTGGAGAAGAAGAATAATGACTTCAAAATATTTTAAAAGATATTCCAATATGGTCTAAACTTGTGTCAGTAATTTGCATCCATTGTGATAGTCAATCAGCAATTAGAAGGGTACATAATATAATATATAATGGAAAATCATGACATATAAGTTGTAGACATGATACTTTAAAACAACTACTTACAAATGGAATAATATCTCTTGATTATATAAAATCAAATAATAATATTGTAGATCCATTAACAAAAAACCCAACCAAAGATCAAATATATAAGTTATCAAGAGGAAAGGGACTATAACCTACTAAATAGAGTAACTCCATAATGGCAACCCATTATAGCTGACTAGAGATCCCAAGATATAGGTTCAAAGGAACAACTGAATTGTGGGGGGACTCGTATGAATCACTGTGCACATAATTTCTATCCCATTCCTATGATAAATAGTGATTAACCTACAATGTATGTAAGGATGAACTATTCTTTTAATGATCATTATATCTTGGAAATCCAAGTCGAGTATGGCAGGATACTCTTAATAAGATATCACCTATATGAGTGTGAAGAGACCGCTTCTATGAGAATGACAAAGGCTAATATCTCTAGAGCACTCATCAAATTACCAAATTGTCCAAGGCTAAAACGGACACAACATAAAAGAACCAGTTAAAATTGAAAGGAATCATGTGAATATTATTGTTTTACTTTATATCAAAAACTGAATAGTTCAAGACATTGTGTTCACTAGTTAGCGAGTAAACTCGATAATATTTTTACCAAGGAAGGTTCAAATCCAAAAGCCACCTCTTCTGATGCGATAACTTTCTATTATACTCTCTGTTTCATCTGCATTAGAGTTTTAAGCCATTTCATTCATGTGGCAGATTGTTGAATTTATGTTTGAATATTGAGACTTTGAGCCAATTTACTAGTGCAAAATAATGAATTAGGTGAATGACAAATGGCTTAAAAGTATGATACATGGCAAGAAAATAAAATAAAAGATAGTCCCACATCGGTAAAAGAGTTGTTAGTTTGTGGGTTTATATAGGATTGTTTATTTCATGGTATTGCTTACGTAATAAGAGGAGAAACTTTGAGCACCACAGGTGGTGCTATGCACTGCCCGCATTCGCATGCACATGTATGAGGGTGAATGAACGTTTAGGGTGCATTGGATGCTTTAGTAGCGCACTTGCCGCTTCGCACGTATACACCATCGCGAGGAGCTAAGGAGCCTTAGATTTTTTTTGTGTGATTCAATTTGGGTTGTCTCTATTTGCCAATTGGGTTCAGACTTAGGTTCACCCATTAAAAACCAGAGGTTGTTAGACATTAGGTTTCAAAATAAAAGGATCTGACTATTAGGTTCCAACAGTTTTGTTAAATGGTCATGTTTGTTAGACGTTAGATCAGTTAGTCGTCAATCTAAATGCCAATAAAAAGGCTTTGTCCAGTCTCATTTGAGAAATAAGTTTTTTCCTTCTCCAGACAAGAGTTCTTTGTCTCCAGATAAGTGTTTTCTATTTCCAGACAAGAGTTCTCTATCTATACAAGTTCTATCCTGTATTCATACACCATATAAAACCAGATAGTATTATTTAACTTGATTTGTCAGAGGCAACAAGATTGTTGCTTCCATCCTGTTACAAAAAATCGTTGTATCCTGTAAGACTGATGCCTAGTGAAATCTATAAGCGTATTAGTGGAGGACGAATCGGTCTTAAAGAGATAAAGTTCAACGCTAGGCTCGACATCTTCCAACCTCGATCATATTTTGCATTCAATCATCTTTCAACAGTAACGTAATCTAACTTAGTTTATATTATACATATACATTGTTCTGTTTCGTTATTTAAACTAATAATATGCACACACACACACACATATATACATACATACATATTTTGTTTCTTTTCTAAAGTAATAAACTAATTATATTTTATTTAAATCAATTCGGATTTCATATCATTGTTCTAAAACTATATATATAACATAGAATTTCTATCTCTAGATTTACCTAACAATATTTCTGGTTTACATAGTAGACAATAAGATTTAATTTATTTTAATTAATATAACAGTGTTTAAATCTTATTAAGATAATAGTATCTAATTTGTCAATATTACAAACAATTTTGAAAGGAAACCTAAAAACCCAACCCTAATGCTCAAACCTTTGAACTAAAATTCTTCCAAGATTTGCTACCAAAAGGTAATTTTTCAGTATCTCTCGAGGAAATGGCCTCATCCACTACTGATTGCATACCACGTTCAAGTGTGAGTGGTGCCAGAGTGATGGAGCTTTTGCAGCTGTGATTTTTTGGCTCAGAAGTGGACATATAGACAAGGGGAAAACAAGGATTTGGATTTTTGGAAATGTATTGTGTAGGGTCAAAGAAGTCCTGGTTGTCAACAATTCTGCTGGGTTGAGGACCCGAAGAACGTCGAGGTATGACTTAAAAAAATAGAAGAACATCTTGTGATGATGGAAAGGAAGATGGATCAGTGGGTAAAGTTGATGAAGGTGGTTGGGATTCTCATGATAATCCTGTTTGTAATAAGAATTATGTAGTGTTGTGTTGTAAGAATTTTCATGTAACAATTAGATAGGAGTGTATCCATGGAGATGTAATAGTTCTACAACTATGCAATTTTGTAATTGAACAACTCTTTGAAGTGCATTTGTATAATTGATCCCTTTTGCAATTTTCAAATCAGCATATGAGTTTACAAATGTAGCTCAATGAGTTCACAAATGAATTTCAAAATCAAACAGATGAATTTCTGCATCATATGAATTTCACAAATGAGCTGAACTTCAGAATTTTACAAATAAGGTCACAACCGAGCATATAAATTTCAGAGGATCATATGAACAAAACATATAAATTTTATAATCATATGAATTTCAGAATTTCACAAATGAGTTCACAACCAAATCATATGAGTTCACTAAAGTGTAGCTCAATCAATTTATCTGATAACAATCAAGGCCTCCATTCACAAACAATTTTCCACATATGCACTATGTACAGAAGATATACTAAACATTTGCCAGATATGATAGAGCACAAATAACATGTGGCAATGTATAAAAGGATACCACAGTGTAAATATATCACAAAACACACAAGATGTATGATGGTGTGTAAACAACTCTGATATGTGACAGTGTACAAATATAGCTCAGAAACACATTTTAATGTCTTACATAGCGTAAGTACATCTCAATGCGCACAAGTTGTGTTATCATACAACTTCAGGAGGATACAGATGAGATACAACATTACCTACTAGTTCACAAATAAAAAAAAATGTCACTTGAGTTAATACTTAACACAACACATGTTCCTATTCAGCCATATCACTTGTTAGTTCACAACTAAACGTATCAATTTCAGTATAATATATGGGATTACATCAGTGGAAATGGATGAGTATAGGATTGCTGTGTTAGAATGTGGCCCGAATTGTTGGGCTTAATAGTGGAACAAATCTCAACCATTTATTTGGGTACTTGATGGACGTACCAGATTAAAATTAGGAATATACAAATTGGTCCTCTCTCTACCTCCTAGGGTTACAGAAAAAAAAATTCCCATCAAAACGTCTGTGACAGAAAAGAAAGGGTCAAGAGAGAGAAACCAATATTTAGAAGCAAAGTGTTGGTGTTTCTCAATCTCTTCATCAAAAATCATGTCTTCCGGATCAAGTATACTATCCTTTCGATCTAATTATTTGTGATGAATTATTTATTCGAAGATCCTGATTTATGTTTATATCATGAAGAATTAAGATGAAGAATTAAGTTCTCTCACATGTAGTATCAGAGCCATGTGTTTATGAATAAATAATTTATCCATTAATTTTATCTATTAAGTTATCCATTATGTTTGGGAGGGAGTTTAGATCCTTCTTTATCATGGGCTTGAATTTTAAGTTATGTTATATAATCCTGAAAATTCTCACATGGCTTGACCGAATGGCTTTTACACATGGATTTTAAGTTATTCCATTAAATCTGATGAATATGAAAGCCGTACGGCTATGCTTGAATGAATAGTATAAAATTGATGTCTGCATGTGAAAATTGATTAATTTTGATTCAATTGTCTGCATGTGTGAAGTACTTCAATCATGGGTATAAAATGATGGTCCACAATTGGACCTTGATTGTGAAAGGGTGGGTCCATGAACATGATTATGGCATTATTCTAAACACAATTGGCCGAATTAAAAAAAACTAATTAATTAAAATTTTTATTGTCTAATTATGATTTTGGGAATATTAATATTATGATTCCCGTGACTTGTTAGATTTACACATGATATTAATGTAAAGGATTAGTTTGTTAGTCACCAAAGTGGCCAAACTAATTAATTAAAATTTTGTCATGTAGTAAATTATAGTCATTTATTCATAGTGTGTTAATGCCTATTATTGTAATTATATGAATAAGTTAGTTGATAGAATTTTAGAATTTACCCAAAGGTAAATTAATATTCTATGACTAATAAACATTATGGATGATAATCAATTTGCATGTCAAATATGTTCATGTGTCCAAAGATACTTTTTATTTGATGAGCCTTATTTGACTACCTAATAAAGCATGGCATAAACTTTATGAAAATATGCTCTGAGTTTACCCAAAGGAAACCCGCAATATATTTTAAATGTTTAATGTTTTGAATTCGATAACTTATTGAGTATTTATATATTTGCAGCTATTACTCTTCATTCGCAAGCTTCTTCTGTTACTGTGTTTAATGGTTTGAATTTCTCTGAATGGTGCGAACAAGTCAATTTCCATTTAGGTGTTTTGGATATTGACTTAGCATTATTGGAAGAAAAACCTGGTGCTATTACATGCACAAGCGGTGAGGTTGAGAAATCAAAGCATAAAACATGGGAAAGGTCTAACAGATTATGTCTTAATTTTATGCGAATAACTATTGCTAACAACATTAAGACTACTATTCCACAAACTGAAAGTGCTAAAGAATTCCTTAAGCTTGTGGAAGAACGTTTTCGTTTTACTGATAAGTCTCTTGCTGGTACTCTAATGGCTGAGCTCACGACCATGAAGTATTATGGGTCGCGAAGCATGCAGCAACATGTCCTCGAGATGACGAATATTACAGCAAAATTAAAGACCTTGGGTATGGCAGTTGATGACTCCTTTTTAGTGCAATTCATTATGAACTCGTTACCTCCTGAATATGAAGCTTTCCAAATTAACTACAACACTATTAAGGACAAGTGGAATGTTAGTGTATTGTCCAATATGTTAATTCAGGAGGAAACAAGGCTAAAGAAACAAGGAGTACATTCTGTTAACCTTGTGGGTCAAGGAGCTAGTAAGACTCACAAGTCAAAAGCCAAGAAATTTAAGAAGAAAGCACCTGCTAAAGTAACACAGGCTGCCACTGATGCTGATAAGAAGGACCGAAAGACAGATAAGTGTCATTTCTGTAAGAAAGAAGGACATTATCAGAAAGATTGTCTGAAACGTAAAGCTTGGTTCAAAAAGAAAGGTACATCTAACCTTTTTGTATGTTCCAAACTAAACTTAACTGAAGTTCCTTCAAATACTTGGTGGCTTGATTCTGGTGCTACTACTCATGTTTCCAATATGATGCAGGGATTCCTTACAATCCAAACCATAAACCCAACTGAAAGTTTTTTGCTCGTGGGAAACTGTAAGAAGGTCCCAATTGAAGGCATAGGGACTTATCATCTAGTGTTGGATACTGGTCACCACTTGGATCTAACACAAACTCTCTATGTATCTTCAATTTCTCAAAACTTGATTTCTGTTTCAAAACTTGATGAAATTGGGTTTACTTTTGAGTTTGGACATGGTTGTTTTAATTTATTTAAACAAAATTCCATTATTGGTTCTGGAATTCTTATGGATGGTTTATATAAATTAAAGTTTGATGTTAATTTTTTAAAATCTCTATTTTCTATCCATCATACTGTTGGAATTAAACGTAGCATGATAATTCTGCTTACTTGTGGCATAAATGTTTGGGTCATATATCCAAAGAAAGATTAGAAAGATTAGTAAAGAATGAAATTCTTCAGAATTTAGATTTCACTGATCTTGGTATATGTGTGGATTGCATTAAGGGAAAGCAAACCAAACATAGCAAGAAAGGAGCCACAAGAAGTACTCAGCTCCTTGAAATTATACACACGGATATATGTGGACCTTCTGATACTCCACCTATTGGTGGGGATAAATACTTTATCACCTTTATAGATTATTTTTCACATTATGGATATGTCTATTTGCTTAATGAATGATCTCAACCTGTAAATGCCCTTGAGGTGTTTGTAAAGGAGGTTGAAAGGCAATTAGACAGAAAAGTGAAAATTGTACGATCTGATAGAGGTGATGAATATTATGGAAAATATGATGAGTCTGGACAATGTCCAGGTCCATTTGCAAAGTTTCTCGAGAAACATGGCATATGTGCACAGTATACTATGCCAGGCACTCCTCAACAAAATGGTGTGGCAGAAAGGCGCAATAGGACATTAATGGATATGGTTAGAAGCATGATGAGTAATTCCACATTACCCAAAACCTTATGGATGCATGCACTCAAAACTGCTGTGTATTTGCTAAATAGGATTCCTAATAAGGCAGTTCCTAAGACTCCTTTTGAGTTATGGACTGGAAAGAAAGCTAGTTTGAGGCACCTGCATGTTTGGGGTTGCGCAATAGAAGCACGAGTTTATAATCCACATGAAAAGATAATAGATTCTCGAACGGTTAGCGGTTACTTTATTGGTTACCTAGAGAAATCTAAAGGGTACAAGTTTTATTGCCCAAACCATAGTCCAAGAATTGTTGAAACAGCCAATGCCAAATTTATTGAGAATGGAGAAGTAAGTGGGAGTGCACAAAAACATATTGTGGATATTAATGAAGTGTTAATGTTCCATCACCCATAAATGTTCCAATATCCACACCTATTCAAATGTTAACCCAGAATTGGAAGAACAAAATGATCCTGGGCAACATTTGAATGAAGAAGCACCTCATGAAGAAACAAACTTCCAACCAACTGACAATAATGAACCACGAGGAGTAGCTTTGAATAAACCTACAAGGACAAGAAGGTCAGCTATTCCTGATGATTATTTGGTTTATTTGCAAGAGTCAGAATTTGGTTATGGCATTTATAAGGATCCTAATTCATTTTCACAAGCCATAGAAAGTGATAAGTCTGATAAATGGATTGATGCCATTAAAGATGAGTTGAAATCAATGGCATAAAACAAAGTTTGGGATCTCGTTAATTTGCCTGAAGGATCTAAACGAGTCAGATGCAAATGGGTCTTTAAGACCAAACATGACTCGAATGACAATATTGAACGATATAAAGCCAGACTTGTTGCCAAGGGCTATACTCAAAAAGATGGCATTGATTATAAAGAGACTTTTTCACATGTCTCAACGAAAGATTCGTTAAGAATAATTATGGCATTAGTGGCTCAATATGATTTAGAGATACATCAAATGGATGTGAAAACTGCCTTTTTTAATGGAGATCTTGAGGAGGAAGTTTATATGGATCAACCTGAAGGTTTTTCCATAGAAGGAAAAGGAAAGGGTCACATGGTGTGTAAACTTAAGAAGTCAATATATGGACTTAAACAAACTTTCCGACAATGGTATATTAAGTTTAATGATACCATTACATCTTTTGCTTTTGAAAGAAACATTGTTGATTGGTGTATTTATCAAAAAATCAGTAGGAGTAAGTTTATATTTTTAGTCCTATATGTTGATGATATTCTACTTGCTGCTAATGATTTAAGCATGTTGCATAAGACTAAAGAATTTCTCTCTAAGAATTTTGAAAGGAAAGATATGGGAGAGGCATCCTTTGTGATAGGAATTTCGATATTCCGAGATAGATCACAAGGACTGATAGGATTATCTCAAAAAAAATTATATCGAAAGAATTCTTGAGAGATTTAATATGAACAAATGCTCTGCAGGAGTTGTTCCAATACAAAAGGGCGACAAATTTAGTCTTATGTAATGTCCAAAGAATGATGCGGAACATAAAGAAATGGAATCTATTCCATATGCTTCTGTTGTTGGCAGTTTGATGTATTTGCAAACATGCACAAGACCCGATATTAACTTCGCGGTCGGAATGCTGGACAGATATCAAAGTAATCCTGATATGGATCATTGGAAAGCTGCAAAGAAAGTATTAAGATATCTTCAAGGAACTAAGGACTATATGCTCATGTACAAAAGATCCAATCCATTAAAAGTGATTTGATACTCGGATTCAGATTTCGCAGGATGCATTGATAGTAGAAAGTCAACATTTGGTTATTTGTTTCTACTGACAGAAGGAGCAATTTCATGGAAAAGTGTCAAACAATCTATCATTGCTTCATCCACTATGGAAGCAGAATTTGTAGCTTGTTTTGAAGCTACCATTCATGCATTATGGCTGCGGAACTTTATTTCAGGGTTTGGGGTTGTCAACACAATTACTAAGCTGCTGAAAATTTATTGTGATAATTCTGCAGCAGTTTTCTTCTCCAAGAATGACAAGTACTCTAAGGGTGCTAAACATATAGAGTTGAAATATTTTGCCATAAAAGAGGAAGTTCATAAACAAAGAGTGTACATTGAACATATTAGGACGGATCTCATGATTGCAGATCCTTTAACTAAAGGCTTGCAACCAAAGACATTTAAGGAATATGTTCAGAGAATGGGTCTTGGTTGTATTGATGATTGACCGTAATGATGTTTTAACACTCTTGAGCTCAATAAAAGGTTTCTACATATTGAAAATTTTTCTTATTTATTATGATTGTGTACACCTAATGTTATTAAACAAGAAATAAATATGTCTATAAGACATTATTGCGGACCTTTATGATATTTATATATCAATTATGATACCTGACATGATGAATATCTAGTGTAGTGGTATATGGAAGGGAGTATGCAATGTTAAAGTGTATGACCGCCATAATCCGTATTAAGTGATTTATTATATTGAGGTAAATTATGAAAAATATTCGAGTGATTTGTTTTGCGCACCTAATGTTTACACTATTAAAGTTGAGTTTGGAATATCGGGCCAAGTGGGAGAATGTTAGAATGTGGCCCGAATTGTTGGGCTTAATAAATATATATTAATAATTATATTAATATTTATATAGTTTCCTAATTGGCTCATATTTTCCATTTAATAGTGGAACAAATCTCAACCGTTTATTTGGGTACTTGATGGACGTACCAGATTAAAGTTAGGAATATATAAATTGGTCCTCTCTCTATCTCCTAGGGTTACAGAAAAATAATTCCCCATCAAAACGTCTGTGACAGAAAAAATGGTCAAGAGAGAGAAACCAATTTTTAGAAGCAAAGTGTTGGTGTTTCTCAATCTCTTCATCAAAAATCATGTCTTCTGCATCAGGTACACTATCCTTTCGATCTAATTATTTGTGATAAATTATTTATTCGAAGATCCTGATTTGTGTTTATATCATGAAGAATTAAGATGAAGAATTAAGTTCTTTCACATGCTGTGATTGCTAGGGGTGGGCACTGGGATCCTAGATGTTCCGAAATTGTGCTTCGACTTCCTCATTGCTGATCTTGAATCACATCCATGCTGATCTTAAAACCATCTCCAAGCATTGAAAAGTGATACTCCTCAGTGCTCTTCTTATCTAATTGCTCTTCCAGTTGAACAGTCCCTGTCAGTTCATCTACAGATGGTGCTTTCATTTCAAGTTTCAAAGGCTTGGTTGCTTCCACCATTTCCTTCTTAGATGTGGTGGGTCGAGTGTATGCTTTGCCTAGGATTGAAGATACAGTGCTTCTCTGCTTTTGATCCCCTGTTAATGTTCGAATCTTTTACATTGTCCTCTGAAAATGATCCCTCTAATTGTATTCATGCCATTTTTCATTCCAGGGTGCATAATACCGGAGTTGCTTTTCTGGAGTTGGCATAATATATCACCAGCCTTGAGCAAATCAATTCCTGCTCTGCATTATGCAAAGGTTATCTCTTGAAGGGTAAACTGGATGGAGGGCATCAAGCAAAGCTATCAGCTCTCTTGTCTCGTCCTCAATTTGTAAAGTGGGTGAACAAGATGGGTCCATGTTCTTTACAAAATTCTTACTTCCTTTCATTGATTATAATAATTACAATGAAAGAAGAACAATAGAAAAACAAACAAGAGAATTTATATTTTTATCGCTCTCTTTTACAGAAAATGTGGGTTCTTATAGTAGCAATAGAATCCATCAAGACTGTAAGATCCGTTGACTTTGTTGACGATCCGACGTTGATATGAACTTCGAAACAGCATAAGGTCGCCATATCTGCTAGATTTCTGGAACGCACATAGGCACGTTAAATTGACCGAATTAACTAGATTGTACGCACTCAAGAGCTCGTCAATTACGCACTAAAGAGTACGGACCTTAGGTCTCCCAAAAAGGTGATTTCCACAATGACTCATGACGCCTATTTATAGGCATAAGTTGGGTGGGTCACATACCTTGTAGATAAGGATTGAAATATAATGTAATCCAATTAGATATTTGATTTAATCTAATTTGATTTGATTCAATATAACTGGACCCGATTTGATCTTAAATATTTATCAGAATTTCTGATTTGATGTGTTTAGTTATGATTTAGATACCCAAGATCGAGCATAATTAGATAAGATTGGATATCCAAATCTAAATCAAATCCGATCTCCAACCAATTAAAGATTCATTGATGTGATCCAACAGTTACACTGGCATATGGGGTTTTTCTATACTTTTTACCCATCAATAGGACTCCCTCCAATGTTTTCGAAATCTTGTCGTCAATTTGTAATGAATTTCGAAATACTTTGGACTCCTTTGTTATTATGAGTTTGCATCATTTATTGACCAACGAGCTGTTCAGTGACCGTAGTATAATAGCAATCGATTCACCAATGACTACCAGAAGCGATCATTAGCATGGTAGTCTTGGGTGATCTTGTTGATGTAGCAAGTTGAGGGCATCCTTTGGTTGATCTTCTTGATACATCTTCTTGTTGGCATCTGATTTTTTTCCTTCATAGAATATGCACACGAAATTATTTGGCTTTATTTCTCGAAACCATTAGTTTCATGCTTCATTGTGCTGGATGACTTAAACTATCAGCAGACTCCGATCCAGTAGGAGGTAATTATGAAAAGTAATACTCTAGAAGACTCTCAAACTGAAACTGACTAGTGAATCAACAAGATATAGCCATATCATCGTGATTGTTGCTTGAAGAAGTTCGCCCATTGAATGCGATTATAGGAGAGACTGAAGGCTCTTAGGAAGGCTAAAACCCCTTATATCATTTTCTTTATTTTCTTAGCTTTCTCTTTGTTTTGCAATGAGTAATGAATTTTGCGCCTGCTCGTTTCTTCATTCCTAGGGTTTTGACGGAGGTGCTTAATTGCACACACCAAGATGATTGGGTTAGGATCATCAAGTTTCGACAGAGGTGCCTAATTACACATGCATGGGATTTTGGCAGAGACGGTTTAAGGCTCTCGCGCGTAATTTGAACCGCACACGCCAAGATGATAGGGTCAAGATCATCGGGTTTCGACAGAGGCACCTAATTGCATATGCCTGGGATTTTGGTGGAGACGATTCAAGGCTCTCACGTGTAACTTGAACTGCACAAACCAGGATGATCGGGTTAGGACATCGGATTTCGATAGAGGTGCCTAATTGTACATGCCAGGAATTTTGGTGGAGATGGTTCAAGACTCTCACGCGTAACTTGAACTGCACACGCCAAGATGATCAGCTCAGGATCATCGGGTTTCGACAGAGGTGCCTAATTATACATGCCTGGGATTTTGGTGGAGATGGTTCAAACCTCTCACGTGTAACTTGAACTACATACGCTTAGATGATCGGGTCCGGATCATTGGGTTACGGCAGAGGCGCCTAATTGCATATGCCTGGAATTTTGGTGGAGACGGTTCAAGACTCTCATGCGTAACTTGAACTGCACAAACTAAGATGATTGGGTCAGGATTATTGAATTTTAGCATAGGTGCCTAACTGCACATACCTGGGATTTTGGTAAAGATGGTTCAAGGCTCTCACGCATAACTTAAACTTACTATCAGAGGTAAGAGTTTAACATGACAGAGTTTATTACATTGAAATAATATTGACAGTAATAATCTAATCTTACTGTTAGGGGTAAAAGCTTAACATGACAGGTTAATCATATCGAGATGATATGGATGAGATGGTTCAAATCTCACTGTCAGAGATAAAAACTTAACATGACAAGTTAATCATATCGAGATGATATGGATGAGATTGTTCAAATCTCACTATCAGATGTAAGAGCTTAATATGACAGGTTCAACCTCACTAAGATGATATGAATGAGATGGTTTAAATCTCGCTGTCAGAGTTAAGAACTTAACATGATATGGTCATAGGATTTTTAGCAAATCCCCAGCAATCAACGGATTTGTCGCGCCTTTACCAATCGCCGTTTGTATTGGACTAGCCATACTATTGCTCTCAGCATGGTGAATTATCGAGGATTTTTTATCTGCTCTTCCCTTATTTTTTTTTTGGCTTCGGATAGTTTATCTCACACGTTTACCCCCAGTATGATAGGATTGGTGAGAAATTTGGTCTCCTCTTCCAGTCGCTTTGATAGCATTAGATAGTTCATGCTTTATCCCCTAAAATGATAGGTTGTTGAGGATTTAATTTCCTCTCCCCTCTACCTTAGCGGTTAGGGTTTTATTGTGACAAATTTTTCATGTAATTTTTAGCAAACCCCCAGCTATCAACAGATTTGTGATGTCTTTAACAATTGCCATTTGCATTGGGTTAACTATGCTATTCCCCTCAGTATGGTGAGTTGTCGAGAATTTTCATTTCCTCTTCCATTAGCTTTTTTGGCTTTGGACAGTTGATCTTATATTTCTACCCGCTATGAGAAGTAGGAATTATAATATGTCCCAACCCCTATGGGCTCTCCAATCTCCGGTTTTATGAAATTTATGTATATTCAGATTTTCTTCCAGAATTGACTGCATTGAAAAGTATCAGAAAATCGCAAAATTTACACCTTTGATAGTGCTATGAGATATTTGCTTCGCATTTAGAATGCAAGCTTAGCCTCATCATTTTTTTAGCTGTGAGCTTAGCCTTGTATTTTAAGATGGCATAGCCTCGCGACTGGACTAGTATAACTTTGCATTATATGCAGGGTTAGACTTGTGTGCTGGCTTAGCCTTGTGTACTAAGTTAGATTCATACGCTGGTTTAGTCTCGCTCACTAAATTACTTTGCATTTTAGCTGCGGACATAACTTCGCGTTCTACATTGGTATATCCTTGCGCCTGAGTAACATTGCAGGGTCAGATTTATGGCTAATTTAGCCTCACCACCAAGTTGGACTTGTGCACTGGCTTTGCGCATTAAGTTGAAATTTTGTGCTGGTTTAGCTTCGCGAACTGAATATACTCGCGTTTTAGTCGTGAGTATAACTTTGCGCTCTACGCAGGCATAGCCTCGCGTTTGGGTTGTCTTTACATGAGTTTAGTCTTGCGTCTTGATCGCTTTATATGGGCTTAGCCATGAGGTTTACTGGATGCGGGTCCCACCCCCTATGTGAGCCTCTTTTGATTGGTTACGAGCCCATTGTAAGTTAATGGACCATCATCTTCTTTATTAAAAATTATGCATAGCTGCTAGCTGACCTGACATCTTAAGTCTCTAATGCAGGCCTTGACCTTCCATTTCTTGAAGTTCATGTGGGACTAAGAGTTAACCTTGTGTTCTGGACTTCTTATGCAGTGCTGAGAGTTAGCCTTGCATTCTGCATCTTCTATGCTAGGTTGGGAATTAGCTTCGCATTCTAAACTACTTTATGCTAACTTAGTATCAGCCTTGTGTCTGGATGATTTTACGCTAGTTTTGCTTCATGTTGTATGCAGGGTTTAGACTCGCATTCAAATAATTTTATGCTGGGTTGGCCTCACGTTATACGCTAGCATAGCCTCACATTCTGGTTTTATACTTATCCTCGAATTATACAAAAAATTCTCTGGATGTGGACTCCACCCCCAATGTAGGACTTGTTCGGTCGCTTTATGCAGAGCTAGCAGTTAGCTTCGTATTTTAAAACTATTACACGAGGCTGAAATACAACTTCACGTTTAGCGCTAGCCTCGTATTTTATGTTGGCTCGACATTTCTGAATAAGTTTAACTTCAAATGATGGTTTAAGCTCGCATGGGGGAGTGCCTGTGCACACTGGCTTAACTTTGCATTTTACGCTAGTTTTGTTAGCTTTGCATTTTACACTATGCTGTTAGTTAACCAATTTTTTTGGTTCTTGCACAGCTACCGTGGGTGCGAAGGCAGCTATATAACCTCATGTTTTGCCCCCAGCCACGGCGGGTTTTGACTGTTCTTCTTCTCTTGCAGTGATTTTAAAAGTTTGCTCTTGAAAATTGTCTTGTGCAACAGCTTTGAAGGGATCATGTCGAAAGTGTCTTCACTAGGCTAGTTGATGCAATTGATGCTGATGACAAGGGCACAAAATTTGTTCCCTCACCTGAATCTTCAAGTACATTAGCTTCATAAATAGTAGTATAACTCACTGGAACTAGAGCTAGAGCCAGTGAATCAATCGGACCGGATGAAGATCGATTTCCAAACAAGTCAACTCCCGAACCACTTGTTGGAGCTGCAGTAGCTGGCATGGAAGCACGGGTCTAACTTATCAAATTCATCATCTTCTTTGTTTGCATGGGAGCCCTGAGATAGATGTTCAGGATTTCAACAAACTAATCTTCCATTTTTTGAAAATGCTCCTCTTATTTTGGAGGCTTTTCTGTACTCAATTTTCTTGTGGCAAAATAATACGCTTCCTTTAAGGCATCTAATTTAGCGGAGACAACTTTATCTGTAAGGAACAAATTTGACGTATTTTCACGCCATCCAAGCCGATGGCAAGGATGTCTATCCTCATCCCTTAGTATGAGGTCCAGTATCAAGACCCTGCCAAGAGCCGCAGCAGTATTTTGAGCAGCTTCTTGTGCACCAGAATTTTCTAACAGAGGTGATCCGTGAACATAATTCGTTAATAGCAGGCATCTACTCATTTCAAGAGCTTCCAACAATCGTGTAACTTCACCAAACTCACTACTAAGTGAAGATGGAGCATCCTTGATTGTTTTTGATTCAAGACTGGTCTCATGGACCACTCTAGCTAGAGGTGTACGAACCCCAAGCCATTTTGCACACTCATAGCCAGTGTTCTAAATATCGGATAGCGGTCACATACCGGTCAGCCAAATTACATATCGGATACCAGATACCGGACGGAATATCGCAATATGACTCTAAATACCTGAGTGTCATATCGGTGTCATACCGGTTAAAAAATAATCATATAATTAGTTATATAGAACATATTAAAACACATAAAACAAATTTATGATACTTACCTTGGTTTATTTGCATTCAACTTACGAATTTGCAAATACTATTTAGAACATTTGCATATGCACAAAGCGACATATAATCATAAAATTAAGAAAAATAAGTTTTCGATATAGTGGAAGTTTTCGATCGTGTCCTCGTGAACGTAGACATATTGCCGAACCACATTAAATCTGCGTGTTCTCTGTCTCTGCTATTTTTCTCTTCGGTTAACTATTTGATTTCGTTGGTTGTTGCATTAGTTTTATTCTGCTATTTTTGCTAACAATAGGTATCAGAGCCCTAGTTCGGGTCAAATTTTACTCAAATCGGTGTTGATTTTGAGTGGGAGTTATGGCGGAAGATAGGAAGGGAAAGATTGAAAATTTTGATGGGACAGATTTCTAATGATGGAAGTTGCAAATAGAAAATTATTTATATCAAAAGAATTTACATCAACCACTCTTTGAAGAAAAACCAGAAAAGATGACAGATGAGGAGTGGGAATTGTTGGACAGGATGGTTTAGGCGCAGATTCGATTGTGCCTGACAAAGCAGGTTATGTTCAACGTCTCTAAGGAGAAAACCACTTTAGCTTTGATGTCCGCGTTGGTTAAATTTTATGAGAAGATGTCTGATTCAAATAGATTGTTTCTAAAGAAAAAGCTATTCAACTTGAGAATGCCTTCTGATAGTTCAGCTGTTAATCATTTGAACAAATTTAATATATTATGGGTACAACTTGAATCCTTAGATTTTGTCTTTGCTGATGACATTAAAACTTTGATGTTTATATATTTGTTACTGGATAGTTGGAGTAATATTATTATGGCCATCAACAATGCTTTCAATACTGCTCTTAAATTTGATGATATTGTGAGTACAATCATGAATGATGAATTGATGAAAAAGAGCATGGGTCAAGTACTTCTCTATCTGTTGATAATGACAGAAGTAAGGAAAGAGATAGAAGTTTAAGCCGGGAGTCGAAGGAAAGAGGAAGATCAAAATCTAAGGAAAAGTTCAAGAAAAAGTTAGTGTGGTAGAAATGTAAGACAGATGGTCATATGAAGAAGGATTGTCCAAACAAAGATAAAAAAGGAGAGAATATGGTGAATCCAAGTAAAGAGTATGATGATTTGTACTTGTCTGCTCATACAAAATCAAGCTCAGATCTGTGGTTTGTGGATTCAGGGGTTTCGTTCCATTGCACTGCTCGCAGAGAATGGTTTGAGAATTATTTCCATGGTGGTTTTGAGCACGTGACTGTTGGTAATGGGCAGGAATGCAAGATTGTCGGTAAAGGGATAATTCAGTTGAAGTTACACAAAGGTGGAAAGTTGCTTTTACAAGAGGTCAGGCATATACCAGATTTGAAGAAGAATTTAATATCTGTTAGCAAGCTGGATGGCGAAAGTTATCAAATCTCATTTAAGAGGAAATAGTAGAATATCGGCAAAGGAGCAATGGTAGTGGTTAAGGGTGAGAGAGTGGGAACTCTATATTTACTCTCAAGCTCGGTGGATCACGTTGTTTTTTTGGCCACCGTGAAAAATGAGAAGGCTATCTTATGGTATCAGAGGCTTAGTCACTTGAGCGAGAGCAGTATGAGGGTGTTGCAATCTAGAAGTATGCTAACAAATATGAAAGATGCTAACTTTGATTTCTGTGAAAACAATGTGTTTGAAAAGCATAAAAGAGTTAGTTTTATGAAGAATGGCAAGGAGAAAAAAACCGAGAGATTGGAGTTGGTGCATGCAGATGTATGGGGGCCTTTTTTGGTGAAGTCTCTTGGAGATAATTCTTATTTTGTCACTTTCATAAATGATGCAAGCAAGAAAATATGGGTATTTGCACTTAAGCAAAAATCTGATATCTTCAAAATCTTCAAGGTGTGGAAAACTCTTGTTGAGAATGAAACAGGTTTGAAAATGAAATGTCTGTTGTCAGACAATGGTGGGAAATTTTGCAATAAGGAGTTCGATGACTATTGCTTTACCCATGGGATCAGAAGAGTGAAACTGTACCGAGGACACCGCAGCAGAATGGCGTGATTGAGAGGATGAATAGAACCATTTTGGAGCGAGCTCGGAGTATGAGACTACATGTAGGTTTGCCTTTGCAACTTTGGGGAGCCGCTGTACATACAACAGTCTATCTGATCAATAAGAGTCCAGCTAGTGCTTTGGATGGAGGAATTCCAGAGGAGGTGTGGTCTGGTAAAATTATGAATTATTCATTCTTAAAGGTATTCGGTTGTATAGCATATGCACATATGGATCATGAGATGAAAAGGAAACTTGATTCTAAATCTCATAAGTGTGCATTCATTGGATATGGTGGGAACGAATATGGTTATCGCTTGTGGAATTATGAGTATAACAAGGTGATTCGTAGTAAAGATGTAGTATTTAATGAGGCCTATATGTATAAAGACCGAATCGAAAATAAGAGCGAGAAAACAGTTGAGAAAGAGCACTTGGAGCTGAATGAGCCACATGATGGGATGGATCCCATGGATAAAAGAATGAAAGAAATACATACATTTGAAGGGGAAGAAATAACTACATCTGAGATTATACAAGTTTTAGATGAGACCGAACAGTACTTCATCAGAGAGTATTCCCACGTTGAGGAGGAGCACGAGGATAAGGAAACCAACCCAAAAACTTTATCTTCTTTCATATCATGTTTTGTGTACTGATGCAGGTGAACATGAGAGTTATCAAGAGGCTATGCAGGATAACTTTCGTCTTAAGTGGGAGCAGCCATGCGTGATGAGATGTCTTCTTTGGAGGAGAATCACATATGGAAATTGATAAAGCGACGAAAAAGATAAAAAAATTACATAATATACAGGGTGAAATATGAGACAGGAGGGACACAAAGTTTTAAGGCTAGACTTGTGATGAAGAGATACGGTCAGAGAAAAGGTATTGACTTCAATGAAATATTTGCACCTGTTGTCAAGATGACTTCTATCATAGCAATACTGGGTATTGTGGCTGTGAAATGATCATATTTAGAGTCGCTCGATGTGAAAACTGCTTTCCTTAATGGTGATTTGGAGGAGGAAATATACATGGAATAGCCAGAGGGATATGAAATTAAAGGAAAGGAGAATTGTGTATGTCAACTGAAAAGGAGCTTGTATGGGTTGAAACAAGCGCCGAGGCAATGATACTTGAAGTTCGACAAGTTTATGTTGGAATTAGATTTTCCAGATGCAATTCAGACCATTATGTATATCTACAAAAGTTTAAGAATAGTAACTTTATTATACTTACTTTGTATGTAAATGATATGCTTGTGGAAGGTATATGCATGAAGAAAATCAATGATCTGAAGAGGAAATTGGTAGAAAGATTCTTTATGAAGGATATGGGTGAGGCTAAACAATTTCTTGGAATGCAAATTACCCAAGATAAGAAAAGTAAGAAATTATGGTTATCTCAGGAAGGATACATTAAGAACGTGTTGGAAAGATTCAACATGGAGAATGCAAAACCCGTAACTACAGTTCTTGGTGGTCAGTTCCAACTGTCAAAAGAGTAATATGCTAAGACAAATGAGGAGATGAGACACATGAAGAATGTGCCTTATTCATCGGCTATTGGGAGTCTCATATATGCAATGGTGAGTACAAGAACAAATATTGCACATACAGTAGGAGTAGTAAGTAGATTCATGAAGAACCCTGAGAAGGAATATTGACAAGCAGTGAAGTAGATTTTCAGGTATTTGAAAGGTACTTCAAAGTATTATTTATGTTTTGGAGGTGATAACATTGATGTGCAAGGTTTAGTGGATTCGGACCATGCAGGTGATAGAGACAATGGCAGGAGCACCACATGTTATGTCTTTACTGTAGGAGGGACAGCAGTAAGTTGGATTTCAAGATTACAATCAATTGTTATTTTATTTTCGACAGAAGCTGAGTATGATGAAACTGCAGAAGTAAGTAAGGAGTTTATTTGGTTGCAGCGATTGATAAGTGAATTGGGTTTTGATAGAGTGGATTGCACGTTATTCAGTGACAGTCATAGTGTAATTCATCTTGTTAAAAAATCACCATATCATTTACGGACTAAACATATTCACTTGAGATATCACTTCAATAGATCCTTATTAGAGGATGGCCAATTGAAGTTGGAGAAAATTGAGAGCAGTAAGAATCCTGCAGATATGTTGACAAAGCCAGATAATGGAAAAATTTTGAGCTATTGTCCAACTTTGTGCATTTGTCTTGAATGCTGAAATTGGGATTTTGAACGATCGAGATAAAATATTTGGACACTAGGAATATCATGTATAGAGATTATAATTTTTACAATAGGTCTCCAAGTGGGAGATTGTTGCTAATGGAGCCCTATTGCCGCAACGGGTTTCGATACACCGAAACGGGTCCAAAATCGGCCCAAACCTATTATGATATAATATATATATATGGGATGTGGTGCTAGGATTTTTGTGATCAGGCGAAAAAACAAGAGAAAAGGTTGTGGCTGAAATTATTTTTGGTCAAGGATATCAAAGGCTGCTGCTATTGATTTTGGCCAAGAGTGCAAATAATTTGGGCGGTGGCTTCTAGGTTTTTGGTGTGCCAAAGCAAAATAAAGAAGACCATTAATTTGTGGCCAAGGGAGGGCGTTGGCCGAAAGCAAAATTTGGTGCAACTGCTGCTGTGTTGTTGCCGCTGCTGTGGAGTTGCTGCCGCTGCTTCTTTGTGCCACAGCGTTTGTTTCTTTGGTTGAGGTTGCAGCCGAAGCACAAAGATAAGGAGATTGAGGTTTGATCTCAATTCTTGTGTAATTCCATTGATTTCTCTTCTGTGATTGAGACTAGAGTATTGTAATCTCTTTTGATATAGTAGAAGTTTTCGATCATGTCCCCGTGAACGTAGGCATATTGCCGAACCACGTTAAATCTGCATGTTCTGTGTCTCTGTTATTTTTCTTTTCGATTAACTATTTGATTTCGCTGGTTGTTGCATTGGTTTTATTCTACTATTTTTGCTAACAGACTGAACTCTGAACCTCACAGTATTCGCATGAAAGTGTTGTCCATTCAATTCTTGCGCAAGACATGAATGAATAGAACCTATTTTACAACACCCTTGCCCTCCTTCCAAGCAACTTGCTGTTCAAAATTAAAGCAACATTCAAATAAAAAAGAAATCCATCTATCATAGCTAAATTATAAATATGCAACCATCTGATATTGAACCAGTGTCACCAAAGACAAAATCTTAAAATATGTGATGATGTTTGAGAGTCATGATGCAAGGATGTTTTCATTTTTGGCTAATAAAATAATGCAAGAATCAATGTCAATCCACTGTTTTACCAAATTACCCACTTATAAGTTAAAATTTTCAATTAGATGCTATTTTGAATAGCAAATTTTCAAGAAATAGAAGAATAGCTAAATATAAGAATTGGCGAATCGAGAAGTATGTAAATTAGCATCGAGATCTCATCTCTCCAGTTTTTCACTCATTTTCTTTTTCTAGTCCCCAAGAATCATATATCCACCAATTATTTATATAGATTTAACAATATATACGGAAATTTGCCACATAATAATGTTCTCGATTGCTCAATCGGATTTACATGATTTCTTAGCAATACGAACCACACATCATGATGTGTGGGGCATTAAAAGCTTAAATTTTACATATTGGGGCTATTAGTAGCCACTTTCAAACCTAAAAGGATGCAATTACCTATGCAATTAAGAGGAACAAGAATCATGCTTTCTTATACTAGAGAAAACTTTCCAATTAGAGTAGTCATGAGAAGAAAAAGGCAGCATACTATTAAACAAGATCTTAAGTTGCCAATACCTAATTTCGAGTAATCAAGAAATAGAAAGGGAGATAATCGGTTATGATATGTAAAATCTATATTCTATGACAACTCTCTATTCTGATTTTCACTTTTTTTAGCGGGTTGTCATTGTTGGGTTCTCAATAGTGAAAACCCTCAACTTACAAAATAACCTCCACGTTGTGATGTAGATGATCTTGGGAAAGAACAAAATAACTACAACTTTTGGAATTAAAATGATGAGTATGAAACACAATTGGAACCATAATCAATAATGTCTTTAAACAATCGATCATTGTATTTGAATTCTCTTTCAACACATGAACTGAATGTTATTTTCATGATTACATAAATGGAATTCAGCTGCCATTCTCGGTCTTATTCATATCATTGTTTGAAAATCTTAAGGGAAACTATATTGCCAATGAAAATGATTATAGGTAATAGACAGATATTAAAGAACTTAACACAATAAGGGGATGTTGCTTAGGTATCGCATAGCAGATGCTGTGAAAAAGTTGAAGCGGTGTGGCTAAACAAGACTTTTTTGCTCCTATATGACCATCCCTACCTAATCATCTTCCACATAGAAAGGCATATGAGAAGCTCCACAGCAACGCTTGAAACTTCATTAAATTAATTTCAGTCATCTCTAAGTTGCATCAATCAGATAAGGTTCAATCTCTTTCTTAGAAGCTTCACAGCTACACTTAAAACTTCATTAAATTAGTTTCAGTCACCTCTAACTTGCATCAATCAGATATGGTTCATCTCTTCCTATATAAGGCCGTGAACAGGTTCAGTGGCTCTGGAAGTTGAACTCTTGGTCTTTTCTAAGCTTCAACTAGTGTATTACATTAAGTTGAAGAGCCTAGTTCATAATTGGTATTTATCAACAAAGAGCGGGTCCTATCATGTAGAATGAGGCTTGAAGAAAAGATTTTCTCCTCCCCAAATACTTGGCATATTCGTATATGTTGATGACAATTGAAGAAAGATCATGAATGTATTTAGCCTGGGATGCTCAATAAGTATTCTATCCACTTGAGATATTTATTTATTAATAAACGATAGTTTCTATTGATTTTCCTGAAAATGATGTTGAGAAAGAAGAAAAAATTATCGAAACTGTTCTGCTGAAGAAAATTAAGAGATATGGCTCAAAAACAAAAGGTGTTGACCATTCCTTAGTAAACAGCTAACTTTAGCTTGATAAGAACTTCAATTATGATGTACTAGAAGTCGTTATCATAAAGTTACTATGCACATTGATCACTTCAATATTTTCATCAACAATTAAGGAAACTTTTTTTTCAAGAAGTTATCATCCCATCATTATTCATCACCTACTTGGAGCTCAAACTTGCAGCCCGCACTTTTTCAAAGAATGCCAGCAGCAATAAAAAAATAATTATGAAAACTTTCTAGTAATTTAAAAAGACCTAGAATTAACCATTGTATCTGTCCAATGAGACCCAGAAAATGATAAATTTATTGAAATGATAATGAATTAATTCTAAACAACTCCAAAAAATGAAAGAATTCCAAAGTAATAAATAAATATGTATTCAACTTGAAAGATCAAACCAAGCCTAAACAAATATAGCTGATCACATATAAGAAAAATTTCTAGTTAGCTAAACATACACATTATTTCATAATAAAAGACTACGAGATTAAAATAGTAAATCTTTAATATCAGTTAAAGAAATGGAGCATCCAATTTTAAAACTACAAGCAAGTTAAGTAAAGATTATTATACCGCAAAGTTTGAATAGGATGATGAAGAATTGATGACGAAGTTCTCTTGCTAGGGTTCATTAGTGAAGGGGGAAAAAAGAACAAAATTTTGATTCAACTGAGCTACCAATCCCACGCTTTATATATAAACCACCAAAACGGTGTGGCCAATGCAAAGATAATTAATTTTGTGGTCACTCTTTTGTTTGGTTGCTCTTAACCAAGAGAATTGTTACAAAAGCATAATGGTGTTTGTCGCAAAATTCTTTCTTTCTTCCATTGAATAACTTAATTACAATGAAATAAAACAATAGAAAAACAAACGAGAGGATTTATAAATTATTTCTCTCTTTTACAATATTTGTGGGTTCTAGTGTAGCGATGGGTTCTATCAAGTAGTACATTTTGACGATCCGATGTGGAAATCTTCTTCTTGATGAAGATGACGGCCGAACCTAACTTCTTTCTCTGTTGATCTTACGAATTCAAGACTCTCACGCGTAAGTTGAACTCCAGAACGATCCAAAAATCTCTCCAAAGGCTACCATAAGAGGGTATTTATAGTTTTGAGTTGATATAAGAGTTTCCAATCAAATATAATTGGAAAGTATTTGTATTTATTAAGAATTCTAATCAAATATAATTGGAAAGTGTTTGTTTCTACAGTTGCACATATTCAGCTTCTATAAAAAATAAAACAACAATTGATTATAATCTTGAAATCCAACTTACCACTGTCCCTCCTATAGTAAACACATAACCTGTAGTGCTCCTTCCATTGTCTCTATCACCTGCATGGTCAGAATCCACAAAACCTTGTAAATCAATATTTTCACCCTCAAAATACAAATAATACTTTGAAATACCTTTCAAATACCTAAAAATTCGAGCCGACTCAGGGAGAGCTCTGCATCATTTTTGGCAGTCTCAAGCTTCTAGGTGCGCTAACTCCGGCGATCGAGGTAAGCTAACTCCGGCAAGGTAAGAACTTCTTAGGGTATCTTCTTCCTTTCCGATACACTAGCCTCCTTCAGTTCACCCTTTTCATCGGAGAGGATCCCAATTCCCCGGTGGTCGACCACCTCCTCCTCCCTATTAAAAAAAAAAAAAAGAAAAAAAAAAAGAAAAATTTCTGGGAACAGGCAGGAGAGAGAGAAGTTGGGAAACAGGGAACCAGAGTGACTAGAGTAGAGGGTGGTGTGCATTCTGCCTCAGGTATCTCATCACCGACAGTTAATCAGGGGCAAGGTGGGAGGCCGGAGTAGACCTTCAACCACATCACTAACTCCGATGGAGTTTGGATGGGGCTGGCTTGGTCGGGAGACAAAGCGAGAAGAGACTTCTAGTGAGGAGGACAAAAACTCCAAACACCAAAGGAAAACCTGGTCAGAAGTGGTAAGAGAGTCGCCGGTGAAGAGGATCCCTCCCTCTTCCTCCTCAGTGCTCCCTACCAACAAATATCCACACATTAACTGTAACAGTTCCTACTCGGGGGAAGAGGTTCTTGCACTCCTCGCGGCCGCGAGGGGAGAGACCTCTCGTCCTCTCTGGAAAGAAGGTGAACAGCAGGGCAATTGGCAGTTAGTCAAGTCCCGCAACACAATCAGAAAGGAACGAACCTCCACACAGAACATTAGAGGAGGAAAGAAAAGGAAACACTCTCTGTCTAGAAACCTAGCAACTGGAAGTACAGAGGCATGTTGGATTTGTGGGAAATTAGGGCATTTCAAGGATGAATGCCCATTCATCAGATGTAGATTTTGCAAGGTTTTGGGGCATCGAATTGGAGAGTGTCCAATAGCACCAGACAGGAAGGAGGGGATTCAAGGCAAACCAGCTCGAATTGGGGATGGACCAAAACGAAAAGCACCAGCTCAATAAAATTCTCTTCCCCAAAATCTCCAGAAAACAGCAAAAAAGAACCCAAACCAAAACCAGTGACCTATATCTCGTTGTCAGAATTAACCATGGCTGACAAACTACAACTTACCAGGACGGTAGGGGTAATATACCCAGGGAAAGGCAACCCAACGGGGATGGACATCGTAGGAACATTGAAATCCTTGGCCCCCGAATTCACAAATCACCCATGGAGATTGGATAGAAAAGGCAACAAATTTTTATCACAATTTCCATCGAAGGAAGGACTTGCCATTGTAATGAGTAAACAAGTGATTGTATGCGAGAAAACGGGGGCTGAATTCAAAGTTCTCGGGTGGAGAAGGGATGAAGATTCCCAAATTTACCTATTCTCGGTTACGGCCTGGATAGCCATTCATGGCATCCCGCTGCATCACTGGAACAGGACCGATATAAGCAAATTACTTACTAAGTATGCTCATGTGCTAGATATCAGCGATCAAACAACCAGGAGGGTCACCCTAGACTTTGCTAGAGTCTTTATGTGATGCGAGAACCTCGCAAAAATTCCTCAAAACTTCTATGCAGTCATGGGAGAACACCTTTGCCATATCAAAATCGAAATCACTTATAACTTTGATAAGATAGAACATACCTCACCGGAATGTCATCTTCCGATCAGTACCCGGCTCACATTGGAGAAGATAGCAGCACCTTAAATCGGCGTGGGTATTCCTATCAAACTAGGAAAACTTTCGAAACAGGTTGGTACACCCTTCTGGATTGCTTCGAGAAGAAACTAGACGGTTGGAGAGGGGGACTATTATTTTTAGGAGGAAGAGCTATCATGCTCAACGCAGTTCTTTCATCCCTTCCCCTCTACTATATGTCCTTCTTTTTAATACCATGCTGGGTTTGAAACAAAATAGACCATATCAGAAAGAGGTTTTGTGGAATGGGATGACCGATTCCAACAAATATCATCTTGTTTTTTGTAAGTAGGTTTGCAGACCTAAGTCTGCGGGAAGTCTTGGAGTCTTAGATTTGAGAATGTTCATTTTGTCCCTAATGGCCAAGTGGTGGTGGCACTTACTCACTCGTCCAGAGGGAAGCCTCCAGAAACTCATGCATGCCAAATACTGTTCCCGAAATGACACATGGTATAAAACTACTAGAAATTTCCCAAATTCATCCTACTTCTGGAAAGGGGTGATCAAGACCAAACATATAGTCTGGACTAGTCTGCAATATAAGCTAGGCAATGGTCGTAAGATTGCATTTTGGCATGATCGGTGGTGTACACAAATCCCCCTCAAAATTCTATTCCCTGCAGCATTTGAACTACCACTAAATAAAGATGCAGTTGTTGCCTCCCAATGGGGAAGAGCGAGATGGCGACTGAATCTAACACATCCCATATCAATATTAGAGGAGACACAGGTCCGGGAACTAAAATATACCCTAAATGAAATAGCACCACCCGGGACAACCGATGATCAACCTATATGGAAATAGAACAAGAATGGAAAATTCTCAGTAAAGTCTACATATCATCATTTTATGTATAGTGGAGTCAACACTAAAGACATAAGTTAGATATGAAATACAAAATGTCCACTGAAAGTTAGGATATTTCTCTGGCTAGCCCATAGGAATGCACTACTCCCATGGCCAGCATTACAAAGACGGGGCTGGGCATACCCAAATTTCTGTGTCCTATGTAGTAAAAAGGGAGAATCCACCACCCATTTATTGCTAAACTGTCACTTCACTAATCATCTTTGGATCCGCTGTGCAAGAATTCTTGGGATCAACCCAAACATGGAGGAGGAAAATTGCATAGGGGGTAGATTACGCTTAACAAGCCAGAAATCAAATCAAGCCAGAACACTAACTGCAGCTTTGTGTTGGAATGTTTGGATGGAAAGAAATAGTAGAACTTTTAATTCTACTGCCCACTCCCTACATACTTGCACCCGTCTAATCATGCATGATTTTTCTACGTGGACAGATATACCTTCTGATAAGCGCATATATATATCAGAGGGATGCTCGGCGGATGATCTGGATTCACCTGACCACACTTGATCGGCACCCTTCAACCTACAAAGAAGCCAATCTACAAGAAGAATTGCTCTCTGGACCTGGTGCTACATTTATGTATCTTTTCTGTTTATTTCTTGCAAGTATTGCATTATGAATCACTCATTTGAAGTGATCGAACTATGTTATCTTTTTGTATGGTTCTTTATCCCCTTGCTAATGGAACACGGAGGGCTTCCACCTGCCGTTTTATTTCAAAAAAAAAACCTGAAAATCCACTTAACTGCTTGTCAATGTTTCTTCCCAGAGTTCTTCATGAATCTACTCATGACTGTATGTATAATATCTGGTGTTGTACCCACCATTGCATATACGAGATTCCCAACAGCCGATGAATATGGCACATTTTCCATGTGTCTCATCTGCTCATCTGTCTTATCACCTTACTCTTTTGACAGCTTAAATTGATCACCAAGAGTTGTAATTACTGATTTTGATTTCTCCATATTGAATCTCTCCAACACCTTCTTGATGTACCCCTCTTGAGATAATCACAATTTCTTATTTTTCTTATCTCGGGTAATTTGTATTCCAAGAAGTTATTTTGCCTCACCCATGTCCTTCATAAAGAATCTCCTGCCAACTTCATCTTCAGATCATTAATTTTCTTCATGTATGAACCTGTCACAAGCATATCATCTACATACAAAGTAAATATAATAAAGTTACCATCCTTAAAGTTTTGTAGATATACACAATGGTCTGAATTGCATCTGGCAAAATCCGAATACAACATAAATTTGTCGAATTTCAGGTACCATTGTTTCGGCGCCTGTTTCAACCCATGCAAACTCCTTTTTAGTCGACATACCCAATTCTTTTTTCTTTTAACTTCATATCCCTCCGGCTATTCCATGTATATTTCCTCCTCCAAATCACCATGAAGGAAACTAGTCTTCACATCGAGCTACTCTAAATACAATTCTTTCACAGCCACAATACTCATTATTGTTCTAATAAAAGTCATCTTAACAACTGGTGCAAATATCTCATTGAAGTCAATACCTATTCTCTAACTGTGTCCTTTCACCACAAGTCTAGCTTTATATCTTTGTGTCCCTCCTGCCTCATGTTTTAACCTGTATACCCACTTGTTATGCAATACTTTCATCTTGGTCGGTCGCTTCACCAATTTCCATGTGTGATTCTCCTCCAAAGAAAATATCTGATCATGCATAGCTTGCTCTCACCTAAGACGAAACTTATCATGCATTGCCTCTTGGTAACTCATTGGTTCATCTGCATCAATATACAAAACATAATATAAAAAAAGACAAAGTTTTTGAGTTGGCTTCCTTATCCTAATACTCCTTCTCAAATTGGGCACTATCTGATGAAAAACTGGAACCATCTACTTCAGTCAGCGACTCTCTCTCCTGTTCGGTCTCATCTGAAACTTGTGTATTCTCATGTGTAGCGTTTTCTTCTTCTTCACATATAGGTATTTCTTCTTTTCTTTCATCCATAGGATCTATCCCATTCTATGGCTCATTCAGCCTTAGTGCTCTTTCTCAACTGTTTTTACACTCTTTCTCTCCATTCGGTCTTTATACATACAACCCTCATTGAATACTACATCTCTACTAAGAATCACCTTGTTATGCTCATAATCCCATAAGCGATAACTATATTCATTGCCACCGTATCCAATGAATGCACACTTTTGAGATTTAGAATCGAGCTTCTTTCTGATCTCATGATCCACATGTACATATGTTATACAACCAAATACCTTTAAGAATGGATAATTCACAGTCTAACTAGACCACACCTCCTCTGGAATTCCTCCATCTAAAACACTTACTTGACTTCTGTTGATCGATAGACTGTCGTATCTACAATGGCTCTCCCAAGCTGCAAAGGCAAACCTGCATGTAGTCTCATACTCTATGCTCGCTTCAAAATGGTTTTATTCATCCTCTCAGCCATGCCATTCTACTGTGATGTCCTCGGTACAGTCTTCATTCTCCTGATCCCGTGGCTAGAGCAATAATCATCGAACTCCTTATTGCAAAATTTTTCACCATTGTCTGACAACAGACATTTCACATTCAAACATGTTTCATTCTCAACAAAAGTTTCCATACATTGAAGATCTTGAAGACTTCGGATTTCTACTTAAGTGTAAATGCCCATGTCTTCCTACTGGCATCATTTATGAAAGTAACAAAATAAGAATTACCTCCAAGAGACTTCGACGAAGAAGACCCACATACATCTGTATGCACTAACTCCAATCGCTCAGTTTTCTTCTCCTCGCCATCATTCATAAAACTAACTCTTTTCTACTTCCCAAACACACAGTCTCACAAAAATCAAAGTTAGTATCTTTCATATCTGTCAATATACCTCTGGTTTCTAACACCCTCATGCTGCTCTCACTCAAGTAACTAAGTCTCTGATGCCATAAACTACCCTTCTCATTCTTCACGGTGGCCAAAGAAACAACGTGATCCATTGAGCTTGAAAATAAATATAGAGTTCTCACTCTCTCACCTTTGACCACTACCATTGTTTCTTTGCTAATCTTCCACTGTTTCCTCTCAAATGAGATTTGATAACTCTCGCCATCCAGCTTGCTAACAGATATCAAATTCTTCTTCAAATCTGGTATGTGCCTGACCTCTTGTAAAAGCAGCTTTCCACCATTGTATAATTCCAACTGAATTGTCCCCTTACTGACAATCTTGCATTTCTGCCTATTACCAACAGTCACATGCCTAAATTCACCTTGAACATAATTATCAAACCATTTTCTGCAAGCAGTGCAATAGAACGAAGCCCTTGAATCCATAAACCACAGATCTGATCTTGATTCTGTATGAATAGATGAGTACAAGTCATCATATTTCTTACTTGGATTCACCACATTCGCTCCTTCTTTATCTTTATTTGGACAATCCATTGTCATATGACCCCCTATCTTACATTTCTAGTATACTAACTTTTTCTTGAACTTCCCCTTAGATTTTGATCTCCTTCTTTACTTTGACTCCCTACTTGAATTTCTATGTCTTTCCTTTCTTCTGTCACTATCAACAGACAGAGCAGTACTTGTAAGAACTGTACTCTCACCCATACTCTTTTTTATCAATTCATCATTCATGATAGTACTCACAATATCATCAAATTTAAGAGCAGTGTTGGAAGTATTGCTAATGATCGTAACAACGTTACTCAAACTATCTGGTAACGAATACATAAACAACAAAGTTTTATTGTCATCAGTAAAGACAAACTCTAAGAATTCAAGTTGTGCTCATAATATTTTAAATTCGTTCAAATAATTAATAACTGAACTATCAGAAAACATTCTCAAGTTAAACAACTTTTTCATTAGAAACAGTCTATTTGAAGCAGACAGTTTCTCATAAAATTTAGTCAACGCTGATATCAAATCTGAAGTGATTTTCTGCTTGGAGACGTTGAACACAAACTGCTTTGTCAGATACAATCGAATATGCACCAAAACCCTCCTGTCCGACAATTCCCACTCCTCATTAGTCATTTTTTCTAGTTTTCCTCCAAACATTAGTTGATGTAAATTTTTTTAATAAATTTTTCTGATATAAATAATCTTCCATCTATAACTTCCATCATTGAAAGTCTGTCCCATCAAATCTTTTAATTTTTTTCTTCCTATTTTTTGCCATAACTCCCACTAAAAATCAACACCAATCTGAGGGAAATCTGTCCCGAACCAGGGCTCTGATACCAATTGTTAGCAAAAATATAAGAATAATACCAATGCAACAACCAGCGGAATCAAATAATTAACCGAAGAGAAAAATAACAGAGACAGAGAACACGCAGATTTAACGTACTCTGGCAATATGCCTACGTCCACGGGGACGTGATTGAAAACTTTCACTATATCAAAAGAGATTACAGCACTCTAGTTCTCAACTACAACAGAATTAGTAATGAAATCACATAAGAATTTAAATCAAACCGTAACCTCTTGTTACAGTGATTTTTCTTCTCCATTGCTTTGGCCGCAAAAAGAAATCCCAAAGGAAAGCAGCCCCTTTCTTTTTCTTTCTCTTTTGGCCAAAAAACACAAACACAGCAGCAGCTGCAACGCACAAAAATAGAAGCCGCACCTCCTTTTTTTGTTCTTTGGCCGAAAACCCTTCAACCAACCACACAAAAAATTAAACCAGCAGCAACTTGCCCACTTTTATTTAATAGCAGCCAACCAATTATTTTCCTGCAGCCCTTGATTTCTTTGGCCAAAAATTTCAGCCGCCACCTAATTTTTTTCTTCTGCTTTCGGCCAATCCAAACTATAGCCATATATATATATATATATATATATATATATATATATATATATATATATATATATATATATATATATATATATATTATACATATATATATATATACATATATATATATATATATATATATATATATATATATATATATATATACATATATATATATATATACATACATACATACATACATACATACATACATACATACATACATACATACATACATACATACATACATACATACATACATACATACATATATATATATATATATATATATATATATATGGGATTACTGTAAGTGAGCCGCCAGCTCAAGCATTGTTACATGAGCTAGCAGCAAAACTATAATGATCCAATTAATTTTTTTCAATTTTTTTTTACAATTGCTATCTCTACATACTTAATTTCTTTCGGATTAAATTTCATAAATTTTAGAGTTTATTTACTCTTTCATCAAATGCATACAAATGTTTTATTCATTGAAAACCGTTAATTTTGTGTTAATTTAATGGAGAACCAAATCAAAACTAAAACCCAAGAAATTGGGTATAAGTGAATCTTAGAGGGTCGAGATCATAATCCAAAAGATTTTTTTTAAAAAAGATTATTGGAGATAGTAGAAATGAAATAAACTGCAGCTCAGATAACTTGCGTGAGCTGTCAGGTCATTTCCATTTTTCTATATATATATATATATATATATATATATATATATCATAATGGATTTGGGCCGATTTTTAGACCCATTTGGATGGATCAAACCCGCTGTGCAATAGGGCTCCATTAGCAACAAAATTGAGCCAGTTAATTAACGGGAGTTACATTACGTATCGATCACATGAACATTTTCATCAACAACGAAGGAACTGTTTTGTCAAGAAGATATCATCATGTCATCATCCACTTGAGCTCAAAATGATTTGCAATGCACTATTTTCAGAATATAAAAGCTACTAGCAGCAGCAGCAAGAACGAATTTGAAAACTTTCTAGGGAGCTAAACTAATATACATTTAACCATTGTTTCTCCAACAAGACCCACCCAAAAAATGATATATTTATGGAAATAATAATGAATTAATTTAAAACAACTCTAAAGCATGAAAGAATCCCAAGGTGATAAATAAATAGGTATTCAACATCAAAGATCAAACCAAGCATATACAAATATAGCTGATACATTTGGGGAAAATTACTGGTTAGCTAAACTTACCACATGAATTCATAATAAAAATGGAGTATACAACACACCCTTTATGTATAAAATGCCAGATGATGTGTCCAATACAAAAGGTAAATAATTAGGTGGTCACACTGTTTTTCTTGCTCTTAGGATGTGTTTGTTTGCATAGAAGTAGAATGGAAATAGTGGAAGTAAGGCTACTTCCACTATTTCACTTGTTTGTTTGGTCAAGAAGAGAATTGCAAGTTATTTCCACTAGGATGATATGGTTCTTATGTGGCATCCCAACTTCTCCTTTTCTCTTCCCTTCATTTTTGAGTGGAAGTGCTCTTGAAACTCACAGAACAAGGTAATATATTATTTTTTATTAGTTTCTCATTATTACCTTTCAATTCTACTCAATTAACAAATATATTAGTATTATTTTTTATTTAATTTGACAATAAAATAATATTTTTCATATTCCACTTCTTACTTCCAAAAGTGAGCTTACAAACACTTGAACTCCATTGAATAATTCTATTCCTAACTTTCCATCTTGGAAATTATTTCTAATTTTCTTCTCTACTTTTCTCACTTCTAAGAGCCAAACAGGGCCTTAGCCACGATAGCTGTTGAAAAAGCACAATGGTTTTTGCCAAGTGTCTATCCATTTTTGTTTCTATCGTCGTATCCAAGTGTATACATTGGGGTAACATGAACAAACTAAATCTACCCACCGTGGGTTGGGCTGGTTTGGTGTTCAAGCGGTCCAGTACTCATAAAGTTGTACCAGGCTATTATCTAATCGAACCCACCTATGTCAAGCTCACCTACATCCTATCATAATGATGATTTAAGTATTTTACCTGTAGATCATGCTAATGTCCAAAGTGGGGCTATTTATGTCACAGCAATCTAGATCTATGTTGCACATATACCGCAAAACTGAGTCATATACAATATGCCAATACGTAAAAGTTTTCAAAGAAACACAATACACATTTTCATGGTCTCTAATATGACATATCTTGTTCATAAAAGTATATGTAGAAAAATAATTTAGAATTATCCAAAATTAGATCAAGATAAATTAGGTATTTTCAGTTGTGAATTTAGAAAACCATTTTAATCTGGTTTAGATTCCATTTTAAGTCATGTCTTCAGATATATATATATATATATATATATATATATATATATATATATATATATATATATATATATATATGTATTTTGACGATAAACGGCGGGATATATAGCCCTCCGCGTTCCATTAAAGAGAAGATAATAGAATAATAAGTGTTATGGACCTCTAGAAGGAGGTCCTTACATAGAGTTACATCATAATAATTCTAAAAACGGAAAAAAAGAAAAAAAGAGAACAAAAGGAAAATACATGAAATCAGTCATACAAATCACCACCAATTTTGCTTTCGCGCTCTTCTTCTGGAGTGTTCCTCTACTCCTGCTCCAGTGGGCTAGTATCCATATCTTCTTCCGAAAATCCACCAGATAGATGAAGCCTCTTCTCATTCGAAGGGATTCCTGTCCATATAATGAAATCATGAATAATAAGTCTTATACAGTGCTGGATGGAGTGATATTTATCACCAAATAATCTATTATTTCTCTCTTTCCATATATTCCAGCAAAAAGCAGCAATAACTGTTCTAACTCTATGGCTATCATTATCCCCGTGGTAATTCTTCTCCAAATATTAAAATCTAGTTTAATATTGATGTTTAGCCCTAAAGCCGAAGTACATGAATTCCATGTATTTTTGGAAAAGGAGCAATTGCACATGATGTGTTCAGTTGATTCCCCCTCCTGTTTGCACAAAATGCAAATATTGGGACCATTCTAACCTCTTCTTTGCAGTTTCGGCCAGGTAAGTAGAGCCTCCTTACACACCAGCCACATGAATAATCTTATCTTCTGAGGTGATTTTACCATCCAAATCCACTTAGTGTTTAGCGAGGTCACTCCCCCATCTATGAGATGTTGATATGTGGATTTCACTGTGAAATTGCCCTCTTTCTCCCATCTCCACATAGGTGTATCCTCTACTAAGGGTAAGGGTGTCAAGTCGCTCAGGAACGCTTTTAATCTTCTAACTTTGACAAGATCTTGTCCAGACAATGCCATTGAGTTCCACCTCCATCTCGAGCGTCCCCAATAGTCACACACCCTGGCATCTTTATTATTTGCTTTCTGGAACACATCTGCAAATAAAATCTTCAGGGGTATTTGTGAACACCACCTGTCATGCCAAAAGGCTATCTTCCCAGTTTATATGTCAGACTATGGTTACCATTAGCATCTCCCTCCAGAAGCTTGAGATATTATGTCCTTGTCTTGTTTTCCCATGTATTGTACCTCCCTTAGGGCCATATTTATTAATTATTAATTTTTGTAATGAGCCCTGGTTATGGGTGATTAAATGCCACCACCATTTAGTCATTAATGATAGATTAAAGATTCTGAGATCTATCACCCCCAAACCCTCGCCTCTTTCAGTCTACACACCTGTCTCCACGGAACCAGATGGTATTTTTTGGATGATTCCTCTACTCCATTCCAGAGGAACTTTTTCCTAATCCTGTCAATTTTGTCTCTGACCCATTTCGGCATTATAAAGAAGGACATTAGATATAGCGGTAGAGCGGAGAGTACCGTATTGAGCATCACCATCTTCCCTCCTAATGACAGATATTTTCCTTTCCAAGCTTCCAGTTTCGTTTCAAAGCAATCTACCAGGAGAAGCCAATCTCTTTTCGAGGGTTTTCCAGAATTTACCGGTATACCCAAGTATGTGATGGGGAGCTGCTCCTCCTTACAGCTAAAGACCTCCCTGATGATTTGTAACGATAAGTTTCTTGTCCTAAGGCACACCAATGAGCTCTTGGTGAAGTTTATTTTCAATCCCGACCATGCCTCATAGCAACAAAGAGCCCATTTGATAATTATTGCTTCTCTTATGTTACATCTACAAAAAAATGAGTGTGTCATCTGCATATTGTAGATCAACAAAGGACATGTAATGGGCTCCAGGAAGTCCTTCGATATCCTCTTTCTCCTTCAACTTCTGTAACATGGAATTCAAACCATCCGCCACCAAAACAAATAGTAACAGTGAAAGGGGTCTCCTTGTCTCAGACCTCTCTTGAGAACTATTTCTTTTCCCAATTTACCGTTGCATAATATCTGAGTTTTAGCTTAATTTAGCCAGGTCTCTATCCATGCTCTCCATTTTGCTCCAAAACCCCTGAGTCTGAGCACTTCTATTAGGCAATCCCAATCTACCATGTCGTATGCCTTTTCGAAGTCTAATTTCAACATGAAACCATTTATGTTGGACCTCTTACACTAGTGTATGACTTCATACGTAGTGGCTACCCCTTCCAAAATATTTCTGCCTGCAATAAAACTCGTTTGATAATCCTCCACCAATAATTTCAACTTCGGAGCTAGTCTGTTTGCCAAAATTTTGGAGACTATTTTAATTGTATTGTTTAAAAGCGCAATGGGTCTGTAATTACCAATCTCCTCCGATGAGCACTTTTTCGGGATTAAAGTAATGATTGAATAATTTATTCTATCCAATCTACATGTCCCTTAGAAAACTTCTTCCAATAACCAGGCTACGTCTCCTTTGATATCTTCCCAGAAATGTTTATAGAAGAATATCGGAAAACCATCCGGACCTAGAGTTTTGTCCTGACCCAATTCCCATATGGCCGCTTTAATTTCCTCCTCCCGAAATTCCATATCCAAGTCTGATAGATCCACTTCCTTTTCCCAGGCTTCCTCCTTCAAGTGAACACGAGATGTTTTTCTTCTACCGAAGAATTGTTTGAAGTGTTGGTATACGTGTTCCTCCATGGCATCTCCCTTTACATGCCCATCATTCACTTTTAGTTGCCGTATCTTGCTCATTCTATGTCGCTACTTGCCCATCTATGAAAGAAAGCAGTGTTCGCATCCTCTTCTTTCAGCCAATGAGCATGCGCTCGTTGCTTCCATCTTATTTCCTCTCTTTTATATATTCCTTCCAGGTCTCTTCTCGGACGCAGTAATCTGCTATTCTCGTTTAAAGATAAATTCCTTATTTCTTCCATTTTTTCTAACGTGTCCATCTCCTTCAGAATGATCTCCTTATCATACCTCCCTTCGCTTCTGAAACGCCTCTCCCACCTCCCTAAAATCTTTCGTAGGCGGCGAAGCTTGATACACATGTTTGTTGCTGCATCACTGGCTCCTGTATTCTGAGACCAACTCTCCTTAACAAGTTCCTGTACTTCTCGATATTCCAGCCACCATTTTTCAAAATGAAAATGCTTGTGAGGATTTCTCTTCTTTTCTCCAGATGTAAGCAAAATTGGGATGTGATCTAATGTGGGTCGGGGCAGGGAACCAATTTCTGCTAGCGGGAATTTGGATTCCCAATTATCAGATACCAGCACCCTATCTAGCTTTGCCATTATTGGGTTGAGTCTCATGTTTGACCAAGTAAATAGTTGATCTGATAACGGAAGATCTATTAGGTCTAAATGACTAATAAAGTCATTAAACTCTTGTCTATCCTTACTAGATCTGTCCTCCCCTTTCCTTTCGTTTGCAAATCTAGTGATGTTGAAATCCCCTCCCAAGATTCATGGATCATCACATCTGTTCCTTATTGCCGTTAGTTCCCTCCAAAATTGTGCATGCAACCCTTTTTCATTAGGTCCGTACACCGCAGTCACTAGCTGGACCCACCCATCCGATATTCTCCTTATCCTGACCATTAAACAAAATTCCCCTTCCCAAGAGTTAAGAACCTGATGGTCTTTGTGGACTCCAACTAGTATCCCACCAGAAGCCCCTTTTGCGTTTAGAGTACAGAAATTATAACAACTCTTAGCGGCAATTGAGCCCAAAATTCGGGAATCAGGATCTGAGAGTTTAGTTTCTTCAAGACATATAAAGTCAAGCTTATTGGTGCATATTATTTCCGCCACCATTCTTCGTTTAATCGGGTTTCCCCACCCTTTGACATTCCAAAAAATGTAATTCATTGTAAAATATGTATTAAACCTCTCCACTCGTGGGCTTGCCCCTATTCTCCAGGTTTCCTAACCCCGCCTTGCTCCCCTGTGGGTGCAAAATCATGATTTTTAATCAATGTGAGATTACGTGTTTGATCTATGTACCCTTCTCCCAAGTTGATATCACATTTATGGGCTGTAACGGCCACTTTTCATTGTGTTCATTTCACTTCAAAAAAAAAAAAAAAAATCAAAAAAATCTGAGAATAATAATAATAATAATAATAATAAATATAAAAAAATATGTTGGGATTCATTTGGATATAAATCTGAATAGTTGAGAGAAAATCGGATAGAAATCTAAATAGTTGAAAAGAAATCAAATCTTAACCAAAAAAATATTTTTGTTGGATCTCAACTAAGTAGGCTATATCTTAATCCAAAACCTCATTCACATCCCTCTTCTAGAACGCTGAGAAATTGGAACGCTTGCAGGACGTACGGGAAGAAGAAGAGCGGAAGCAAGGAAGGGGAACGACTCAGCCAAAGGTGAGTTTTTAAACTCACTTAACATGCTATGCTTGTTCTTTATATAGTTCCTATTTTATTTAGATGCATAAATATTAAATAGAAAATAGTCCTATAGATTTTGTTAAAGATAGTTCTATGAATTTTACAATCGTGATTGACTAGAATATTTATATTAATTTGTTCCAGACGAAGGTATATTTGACAAGAATAAAATTTGAATTTTCACCATTGTCAGCTTGCTTGATTAGGCAGTCAAATAAATTGTCATTAGGATAAATTTCTTCGATGCCTATGAGGTTTTATAGATTGGAGTAGAGCTAGGGTTTGATACGCGCACTCAACTCTTCCTCTCTAGTGAATTGTGTACGACCTCCTCTTTGACAATGGAAGCATTAGTGCCTCGGCTGCATGATACTGTCTCCATATGTTTGCAACTTATTTATCCGCTTCTTCTTCTTATTGTTGTTCCTTTAATTTTTGTATGAAGGCAATTAAGTAAATTAGACATTCATGTTGCTAGCAGTGCCTCTGGCTGCACGATACTATCTCCATATGTTTGCAATTTATTTATCCGCTTCTTCTTCTTATTGTTGTTCCTTTAATTTTTGTATGAAGGCAATTATGTAAATCAAACATTCATGTTACTAGCAAACACTCATCTTCCCGTGCTTCTTCCGTTTTCACTTCCGCATCTGCTTGTGTTTCTTTTTCACTTCCACTTCCACTTCCACTTCCGTATCTTCTTTTACTTCCTTTTCCACTTCCACTTCCTCTCCCACTTGCGCATGTGCTTCTTCTTCTTCTTTTTCTTCTTTTCTAATTCTGCGTCTGCTACTTCTTCTCCTGCTTCTTCTTCTCTTCCTGCTTCTGCACCTGCTGCTGCTCCTTCTTCCTCTTCTTCTTCTTCTTCTTCTTCTGCTTCCGCTTCCGCGCCTTCTTCTTCTCCTGCTTCCGCTTCCGCGCCTTCTTCTTCTTCTGCTTCCGCTTCCGCATCTTCTTGTTCTTGTTCTTCTCCTCGTTCTTCTTCTCTTTTCCTTTTTTGTTCCTTTTTTTTTCCTTCTTTTCTTTTTCTCTGCTGCTGTGTCTGCTGCTGCTTCTCTCCTTCCTTTCTTTGTTTGGCTGCAATTTCAAGGAAACTTAGGAAGTTCTAAGTGCGCACATATTTTACTAGTGAACACCATTTTCCCTATGTTGTAAACCACTTTACTATCTAGTATATGGTGCACATTTAGACTACATGCAAACTTGCAGGCAACTTTTAGGAAATTCTAAGTGCGCACCCATTTCACTAGTGAACACCATTTCCCCTATGTTGTAAATCACTTTACTAAATAGGTTGTGGTGTGCAGGTAGAACTACCTGGTTGTAGTGCATAAACTCTTGGGAGTTCTAAATGCGCACATCTCTGCTAATGAGCATGCTTTCCCTATGTTGTAATTCACCTTAATTATATAGTATTGGGTGCGCATCTAGAACTACCTCAACATTGCAGAAAAACTTTAGGGAATTCTAAATGCACACATATTTTACTAGTGAACACCACTTCCTCTATGCTGTAATCTACTCTACTATATAGAATGGGGTGTGCATTTAGAAATTCTACTTTTTTTTTGTTTCAGCTACTGCTGCTTCTCTTTCTCCTTGCAATGATAAGTCAACTTTAGGAAATTCTAAATGCACACATATTTAGTAGTGAGCCCCATTTTTTCTATATTGTAAATCACTTATTATACATCATATTGGAAATAAAGCCCGAAAAGACACTGTATAAATGCAAATTGTTATTGTATAAGATTGATGATAGATAATTAAATTACCGCAACGTTATATTGTCACTGATATTGTTACTGTTCACTGAACCCTAATTATTATCACCAATCTACATACTGAACTGAAATTTACTGAGATCATAAATTATATTGAAATTAATAATTAACACCGAACTTGAGATACACTGGGGATTTGGGGGAAAATTTAGGTTTGTATAAATTAGATGGCTGAACGTAACTGTACTGTGCCACTGTTTCCCATATTTGGGAGGATCGGGATAGGCTCCGATCAAATTACTGCGCCACTGTTTCCCATTTTTGGGAGGATCGGGATAGGCTCCGATCAATTACTGTTCCATTTTTCCGGGGGTAGACGGGGATGCATTCAGCTCAGCTACATTCATATTTTCTTAAATTTTCCAATACTATAACTAAAAGACATTAATTGTAAAAATTTAAAAGACATCGATTAAAGTAATAGTGATGATAAGTATAAATACGTAAAATCTTCCGCCCTTCATTTGCATGATTGTTCCTGACATTGAGATATTATTATTCATTATTTTTGTTGTTCTTTATTATTTAATATTGGGTCGCATTGCTGACGATCCTGGTTATGCATGACCAGATGCAGGCCTCTATCAAGAGGTAGATCCACCAGTGGCAGAACAGGATATGTTGTACTTCCAGGAACAAGCAGATCTGCAGGAGTGATTACTTCCTTTTGTTAGCTACTTTCTTTTTAGAGAAATGTAATAAAGTGCATATGGCGCTATATTTAGTTCATATGAGACAGTCCTTTTCTTTTCAGAAAGAATTTATCTGTGGTGACATTTGTTAATTTTATTTGAAGGAATTTATTATTGCTTTGTTTTGATAGAGAAAAAAAAATTTCATTTAGTTTCTGCATGTTATTCATATTAAATTGCAAATGGTGACTGTAATATTTTGTTTGAGGCTCGTCGAGTTATCATTCGACGCCGAACGTTCCAGCTTTCCATACTACTGGAAGTGGGGCGTTACAGGTGGTATTAGAGCCCAGGCTTCTTTAAGTCTGTTCAAATGATTTGAACAAACTTGAATATCATTAAAGTCGGCAAATAAATAAATAAGTATAATAGTTTAAATTTACTAAACTATTTAAGGTTCGATACGACTATACACATATTTGCATAAATATGATTTTCTACGTATATCTATTTACTTTTATTATGTTTATTTAAGTAATACTTACGTTATATTGTTCCTTAGAAGGATGGCCCGTCAGACTAATAGGAATGGGGGAAATTCCGGTTCGACCTCAAACTCCTTTGATGCCAATGAAATGTTGGGACTGCTTAGCAAGATGGTCGATGCGCAACAACAGCAGACCGAAGCCTTTCGAGCGGGAGTGATGGCAACCCTAGATCGTGTGGCGGAACCGAGGGACCAGCGTCCAGGAGGGATATCGGATTTCAGACGTTTTCATCCAACAACTTTCTCAGGAACAGTAGGAGCCTTGGAGGCTGAACAGTGGCTCATGCAGATGGAAGACTTATTAAGGGCCGCTCGGATTCCTGAGGCCGACAAAGTAAATGTCGTCAAAATTCAATTGACAAATATTGCGAGGGCTTGGTGGCAAACAGAGGAGAGCAGACTACCCCAACCAATCTCGTGGGAAACTTTCACAACGAGCTTCCTTGCAAGGTTCTTTCCGAGAGTAGCCAGGAGGGAAATGGAGCACCAATTCATTAACTTGAGGCAGGCGGGGATGATAGTAGAGGAGTATGCATCAGAGTTTGTCCGTCTGAGTCAATTTGCGCCGTACATGGTGTCAAATGAGGCAGATCGTGCTCATCGCTTCCAACAGGGATTGAGGATAGATATCCAGAAATGTTTAGTAAGCTCCAGAATAGAGACCTATGCTGAGGTTATTGATGCAGCTCAGGATGTAGAGCAAGTAATAAATAAGGAGAGGAGGATTCAATCTTCTGCGCCCAAGAGATCGGCCAGTCAAATGTTGGGTGGAACTTCAGCTAGGAGTGCGGAGAAGCGTCTGGTTACTTCTTCGCAACAGAAGGTCACTTGCACACACTGCCAGAAGTCAGGACACACTATCAAGGAGTGTCGGTATGCTAACAACTTATGTCTAGCATGTGGATCAAGTGAACACAGGATCGGAGATTGCCCACGAAGGAGCAACAGGGGGCCAACGCCTCGTCTTCCAACACCCCAACAACAACCACCACCCAAGAATCAAGTCAGCAGTCAGAATAGGCGACCACTTCCACCTCAAAACAAAATTTACGAGCAGGCCAAGAAGAATATGACAGTGGATAAAGGACATGGGCAGGCATATAATCTAACTGCGGAGCAAGCGGAGAAGTCAGATGATGTGGTGACAGGTATGATTCTAGTATATCATGTACATGCATCCGTTTTATTTGACTCGGGAGCATCACATTGCTTTATTTCTTCTACATTTGTGACACGACATGCCATACCTTGTGAAAACCTGAACATTAGATGGAGAATAAGTATGGGTAATGGGAGTATTGATTCTACCCAAATGTGTAGAATGTGTCCTGTAGTGATTTGTAAAAGGGAATTTTATGCTAATTTCCTGGTTATTGATACTCACGGATTTGATGTGATACTGGGAATGGATTGGTTAAGTACCTTCCATGCAATTATTGATTGTCGGAGGAGGAGCGTTGTCTTCAAGATACCGAATCACCTGGAGTTCGAATTCATCGGGGGTAGCAGTACCAAGGAGCCAGCAGAATTCAGAGCTCAACCTAAGGAGGGAGTAATAATCCAAATAGATGCCATACCAGCAGACATCCCAGTGGTGTCGGAGTTCTTAGATATCTTCGAGGATTTCTCAGGACTACCACCAGACAGGACAGTGGAGTTCGCCATCGAGCTTCTTCCTGGCACCACACCAATCTCTCAAGCACCATATCGAATGGGTCCAGCAGAGCTAAAGGAAGTTAAGGTACAATTAGACGAGTTGGAAGCTAAAGGTTTTATTAGACCAAGTACTTCCCCTTGGGGTGCACCAGTACTTTTGATTGGGAAGAAAGACGGAGGCAAAAGATTATGCATTGATTATAGAGGATTGAATAGGGTCACTATCAAGAATCGGTATCCACTACCGAGAATTGATGATTTGTTTGATCAACTTGGCAGTGCTAAAATATTTTCCAAGTTGGATCTTAAGTCTGGATATCATCAGGTGAAAGTGAAGGAGTCAGACATTTCTAAAACAGCATTCCGGACTCGATATGGGCATTTTGAATTCTTAGTGATGCCATTCGGAGTAACAAATGCACCTGCAATTTTTATGAACTTAATGAATCGAATTTTCCTTCCATATTTGGATAAATTCGTTGTGGTGTTCATAGATGACATATTGGTGTATTCTAAGACCCAAGAGGATCACACTAAGCATTTAAGGGTAGTCTTGGAGATGCTAAGGAAAGAGAAATTGTATGGGAAGCTCAGCAAATGTGGATTTTGGCTGAAGAGTGTTTCATTTTTGGGACACTTTATTTCTCAAGAAGGAATCTCTGTTGATCCTGGCAAGGTTTCAGCAGTGAAGGATTGGCCGATTCCGAAAAATGTTTCAGAAGTGAGGAGCTTTCTAGGATTGGCAGGTTATTATCGAAAGTTCGTTCAGAACTTTTCTAAGATTGCAGGGCCTCTGACCAAACTCCTGAGAAAAGGAGAGAAGTACGACTGGACAGTTGAATGTGATGCAGCTTTCAATGAGTTGAAAAGGAGGCTCACAACAACACCAGTATTAGCCGTTCCAGAAGGAACCGAAGGAATGGTTGTGTACAGTGATGCGTCCGGCAAAGGGCTAGGTTGTGTGTTGATGCAACGGGGACGGGTCATAGCTTATGCTTCTAGACAATTGAGGCCACATGAGAAAAACTATCCCACACATGATTTGGAGCTTGCAGCTGTGATTTTTGTATTGAAGATTTGGAGACACTACTTGTTGGGTAGTAGAGTAGAGATTTATACAGACCATAACAGCCTTAAGTATATCTTCAAACAGAAAGAACTTAATATGAGACAGAGAAGGTGGCTTGAATTGATGGCAGATTATGACATCAACTTGCAGTATCATCCGGGTAAGATCAATGTGGTACCAGATGCTTTAAGCAGGAAGCCAATGACAATGGTTCTAACTCAGCAAAAAGAGCTACTTGAAGAGATTATAAAGTTAGAATTAGAAATTTTCTTACCCGGTGCTAAGGCTCAAATGCTGGTTTTGCAACTTCAACCTTCATTGGTAGAGAAAATTAAAGAAGCTCAGAAAGATGATCCTAAGTTGTAAAGATTTCGAAGACAAGTAGAAGAAGGACGGAGAACAGATTTATGTATTCACGCAGATGGGTCTCTTCGATTTGGCAACAGGTTGTGTGTGCCCAAAGGAGAAATTCGGCAGGAAGTATTATCAGAGGCTCATAGTTCAGTCTATTCAATCCATCCCGGAGGAACAAAGATGTATCAAGACATGAAGCAATATTTTTGGTGGCATGGAATGAAGCGTGAAATCGCCAAGTTTGTATCCAAATGCTTGACTTGTCAACAAGTTAAAGCAGAGCATCAAAGAATGCCGGGACTCCTTCAACCTCTACCCATACCTGAATGGAAATGGGAGAGAGTTACTATGGATTTTGTTACCGCATTGCCACGTAGTCCCAAGGGTAATAATGCAATCTGGGTGATTGTGGACCGCCTTACTAAAGTAGCGCATTTCATACCATTTCGTGTAGGACAGTCTACCGAAATGTTGGCAGAGAAGTATATGCGTGAAGTGGTAAAATTACATGTTGTGCCAGTCAGTATTGTATCGGATCGAGATGCTCGGTTCACCTCTCAGTTTTGGAAGAAATTGCAAGATAGTCTGGGGTCAAAATTAGAATTCAGCACAACATATCATCCAGAAACAGATGGTCAATCAGAAAGGACTATCCAGACATTGGAGGATATGTTGAGGGCCTGTATGCTTGACTTCGGGGGCTCATGGGAGGATTACGTGCATCTAGTGGAATTCGCCTACAATAATAGCTACCAAGCAAGTATCAAGATGGCACCATTTGAGGCTCTATATGGAAGGAAATGCAGATCTCCGTTATATTGGGATAATATTGGAGAAAGAAAACTGCTTGGACCAGAGATAATTACCCAGGCAGTAGATAAAATTAACTTAATACGACAACATCTGAGAGCAGCTCAAGATCGACAGAAGAACTGGGCAGACTAATGACGACGGTTTCTGGAATTTCAAGTTGGGGACTCCGTCTTCTTGAAGGTGTCACCCACACGTGGAGTCATCCGCTTTGGCAATCGTGGGAAGTTAAGCCCAAGATTTATCGGACCCTTCCAAATCTTGGAACGGATAGGCAAAGTCTCCTATCGCCTGGCACTACCGTCTACACTGGAGTAAGTACATAACGTGTTCCACGTCTCGCAGTTAAAACGATATGTTCATGATGAAAAACATATCGTGGACTATTCAGAACTGGAGATTGGACCAGACCTCTCATATCCAGAAGAACCAGTCTCCATACTTGACCGAATGGAGAAGACTTTGAAGAACAAAGTAATTCCACTTGTGTTGATTTCTTGGAATCGACATTCTAATCGAGAGGCGACATGGGAGCGAGAGGAAGACATTCGGGAGCGTTTTCCACACCTATTTGAATAAAGGTATAACCTCTCTACATTATTTAAGTTTAAAGAAATTTCGAGGACGAAATTTTTCTTAAGGGGGGTAGAATGTAACGGCTACTTTTCATTGTGTTCATTTCACTTCAAAAAAAAAAAATTTGAGAATAATAATAATAATAATAAATATAAAAAAATATATTGGGATTCATTTGGATATAAATCTGAATAGTTGAGAGAAAATCGGATAGAAATCTAAATAGTTGAAAGGAAATCAAATCTTAACCAAAAAAATATTTTTGTTGGATCTCAACTAAGTAGGCTATATCTTAATCCAAAACCTCATTCTCATCCCTCTTCTAGAACGCTGAGAAATTGGAACGCTTGCAGGACGTACGGGAAGAAGAAGAGCGGAAGCAAGGAAGGGGAACGACTCAGCCAAAGGTGAGTTTTTAAACTCACTTAACATGCTATGCTTGTTCTTTATATAGTTCTTATTTTATTTAGATGCATAAATATTAAATAGAAAATAGTCCTATAGATTTTGTTAAAGATAGTTCTATGAATTTTACAATCGTGATTGACTAGAATATTTATATTAATTTGTTCCAGACGAAGGTATATTTGACAAGAATAAAATTTGAATTTTCACCATTGTCAGCTTGCTTGATTAGTCAGTCAAATAAATTGTCATTAGGATAAATTTCTTCGATGCCTATGAGGTTTTATAGATTGGAGTAGAGCTAGGGTTTGATACGCGCACTCAACTCTTCCTCTCTGGTGAATTGTGTACGACCTCCTCTTTGACAATGGAAGCATTAGTGCCTCTGGCTGCATGATACTGTCTCCATATGTTTGCAACTTATTTATCCGCTTCTTCTTCTCATTGTTGTTCCTTTAATTTTTGTATGAAGGCAATTATGTAAATTAGACATTCATGTTGCTAGCAATGCCTCTGGCTGCATGATACTATCTCCATATGTTTGCAATTTATTTATCCGCTTCTTCTTCTTATTGTTGTTCCTTTAATTTTTGTATGAAGGCAATTATGTAAATCAAATATTCATGTTACTAGCAAACACTCATCTTCCTGTGCTTCTTCCATTTTCACTTCCGCATCTGCTTGTGTTTCTTTTTCACTTCCACTTCCACTTCCACTTCCGTATCTTCTTTTACTTCCTTTTCCACTTCCACTTCCTCTCCCACTTGCGCATGTGCTTCTTCTTCTTCTTTTTCTTCTTTTCTAATTCTGCGTCTGCTACTTCTTCTCCTGCTTCTTCTTCTCTTCCTGCTTCTGCACCTACTGCTGCTCCTTCTTCCTCTTCTTCTTCTTCTTCTTCTGCTTCCGCTTCCGCATCTTCTTGTGCTTCTTCGGCTTCCACTTCCGCATCTTCCTGTACTTCTTCTTCTGCTTCCGCTTCCGCATCTTCTTGTTCTTGTTCTTCTCCTTGTTCTTCTTCTCTTTTCCTTTTTTGTTCCTTTTTTTCCTTCTTTTCTTTTTCTCTGCTTCTGTGTCTGCTGCTGCTTCTCTCCTTCCTTTCTTTGTTTGGCTGCAATTTCAAGGAAACTTAGGAAGTTCTAAGTGCGCACATATTTTACTAGTGAACACCATTTCCCCTATGTTGTAAACCACTTTACTATCTAGTATATGGTGCACATTTAGACTACCTGCAAACTTGCAGGCAACTTTTAGGAAATTCTAAGTGCGCACCCATTTCACTAGTGAACACCATTTCCCCTATGTTGTAAATCACTTTACTAAATAGGTTGTGGTGTGCAGGTAGAACTACCTGGTTGTAGTGCATGAAACTCTTGGGAGTTCTAACTGCGCACATCTCTGGGAGTTCTAACTGCGCACATCTCTGCTAGTGAGCATCCTTTCCCTATGTTGTAATTCACCTTAATTATATAGTATTGGGTGCGCATCTAGAACTACCTCAACATTGCAGGAAAACTTTAGGGAATTCTAAATGCACACATATTTTACTAGTGAACACCACTTCCTCTATGCTGTAATCTACTCTACTATATAGAATGGGGTGTGCATTTAGAAATTCTACTTCTTTTTTTGTTTCAGCTACTGCTGCTTCTCTTTCTCCTTGCAATGATAAGTCAACTTTAGGAAATTCTAAATGCACACATATTTAGTAGTGAGCCCCATTTTTCCTATATTGTAAATCACTTATTATACATCATATTGGAAATAAAGCCCGAAAAGACACTGTATAAATGCAAATTGTTATTGTATAAGATTGATGATAGATAATTAAATTACCGCAACGTTATATTGTCACTGATATTGTTACTGTTCACTGAACCCTAATTATTATCACCAATCTACATACTGAACTGAAATTTACTGAGATCATAAATTATATTGAAATTGATAATTAACACCGAACTTGATATACACTTGGGATTTGGGGGAAAATTTAGGTTTGTATGAATTAGATGGCTGAACGTAACTGTACTGTGACACTGTTTCCCATCTTTGGGAGGATCGGGATAGGCTCCGATCAAATTACTGCGCCACTGTTTCCCATTTTTGGGAGGATCGGGATAGGCTCCGATTAATTACTGTTCCGTTTTTCCGGGGGTAGACGGGGATGCGTTCAGCTCAGCTACATTCATATTTTCTTAAATTTTTAAATATTATAACTAAAAGACATTAATTGTAAAAATTTAAAAGACATCGATTAAAGTAATAGTGATGATAAGTATAAATATGTAAAATCTTCCGCCCTTCATTTGCATGATTGTTCCTGACATTGAGATATTATTATTCATTATTTTTGTTGTTCTTTATTATTTAATATTGGGTCGCATTGCTGACGATCCTGGTTATGCATGACCAGATGCAGGCCTCTATCAAGAGGTAGATCCACCAGTGGCAGAACAAGATATGTTGTACTTTCAGGAACAAGCAGATCTGCAGGAGTGATTACTTCCTTTTGTTAGCTACTTTCTTTTTAGAGAAATGTAATAAAGTGCATATGGCGCTATATTTAGTTCATATGAGACAGTCCTTTTCTTTTCAGAAAGAATTTATCTGTGGTGACATTTGTTAATTTTATTTGAAGGAATTTATTATTGCTTTGTTTTGATAGAGAAAAAAAATTTCATTTAGTTTCTGCATGTTATTCATATTAAATTGCAAATGGTGACTGTAATATTTTGTTTGAGGCTAGTCGAGTTATCATTCGACGCCGAACGTTCCAGCTTTCCATACTACTGGAAGTGGGGCGTTACATGGGCTAGATCTATTAATGCATCATCCGGTACATAATTAAGAATATTAAACTGTAGGTTAGATGTACCTGGCAATGGAGCTGACTGTTCTGCCTTTCGCTTAGCTGCTGTTGTCGTAGCCTGGCCTAACTGATAGTTCTGACCACCTCTCCTCTCCTCCAGTCTTTTGCTTTTTCTGGAAGGTGTGATGAGGGATGTGGTCTATCCGCCCTGGCCCACAAGGTCAGTCCCCCGCTCGGTCTCTGGCTGGCTTTCATTTTCTTTTGTCTCCCCTTCATCATCTTTCTGAAATCTGATTGACTATGTCTGGTTTACAGCCATATTCTCATTCTCCCCTTGTGTTGTTCCCCCCTTATCACTCTCTACTATCATTGTCTCCTGCCCTTCTTTACCAAGATTCTTCCTTACCTCCCTGATACGTTTAGGTAATCTGGACGACTGTCTTCTCCGTAAACGTCAGCTATGCTTCTGATTATCTTTGGTAATAATATTTTCAAGAAGCTTGGCCATGGTGTCCCTTGCAAATTCTTTATCTAAGTTATTTAAAACTGTCAACAATCTCGTGTATTCCATATTCTTGCTATGTTGTCCAAAATCCAGCTGTCTTTTAGAACACCCTTCATCTGTTGTTGTAATTTTATTCTGTGGGCCCGCAAAATTGTTAATCTCCTTCTCAAGGCCCATAAGTTGCTTCGGTTTATTCTGTGTTGTGACTGGTTCTTTATGCCCAATCTCCTTTGTAGCATAGTCTCTTTTAAAATGACCCATGTCGCAGGTCCCCTCCTCTAGCTCAGAATTTATACATTATGTCACTGTATGCACCCCCTCATAGGCATTCCCACACTCTTCAATATTGCAGGTCCCACCTAAAAAATTCCTTCTTTTACCAAATTTCCTCTCACCTAACTTTCCCTCTCCAGAGTCAACTTTTCCTCGGGTCCCCACTGCCCCTCTCTCATCTCGCAAAAGAACCCCATTCTTTTCAAAAATGTGGAACCCACCTAATAAATTTCCTCTCTCACCTAACCCCCTCTCCCCTTCTTCTTCTTTTTCTCGGGCCCCCCATCGTCCCTCTCTCATCCAGCGAGAGGGTGAGGTGACTTTTTACCTCCCTCCTCTTCCCCAAGTCTGCACTGCTGTTCTCCTTTCCTCCTTGGGAATCCACCTCTCTCCGTTCTTCTCCCTGCCTCCTTTCGTCGCTCCCTCCTACCTGAGGTACTGTCACCTCCAACTGCTTCAGGCCAGGGCTCCTCTCTCTGGTCCCCCTCTCGTCGTCCGGTAGACATGTCGTCTTCCTCAATCGGGTAAGGTCTCTGAGTTCTTTGGTGTCCAGGTAAAGTCTCCCTTTCTCATCTCTTATCAAAATTCTAAAATTGGAACCTCCTTCTTCCAAGACCAAAGGGTCTTCTATCAACCGCACTACTTCCCCTTCATGTACTGTACTTCTTCCTTCCAAATTAAAGGTTGGATTTTGACTTGTCTTAGCTATGGAAGATTGGGAAGCGAGCTTCTGCATGCCTACTAGCGGAGGCAGGGGATCCTCAACCCGGTTTTTTTCCTTTATTTGGGTTACTTTCCTTTCTAGGTTCGAAGGTATCCTCTGACTTTTCCTTTCTGATCAGAGCCGACTTCGCTGTGGAATCAATCTCTGTCACCGATGTACGGTCAGTTCTTTTCCATATGTAGCTCCTCCTGTTTCCGGCGGGGAGGCTTGTGGTCCCGGTGAACGGCCGATCGGAGTCACCGATCTTGCCGATTGCCATAGCCCCCTCAGTACCCACCGATGACAAGTTTTTTTGGAGTTTGTGTGTAATTTTTACTCTAATTGATACCATCTGACTGCTGAGGATCACCGCGAATTCTGACGATAATGCAGTCACGTTTTCACACCCCACCTTCACTCTTGCACAATCCAGTTTTTGCTTCTGAATTGTATCTTCATCTATGTCAATGACATGTGCGAATTTTGTCAATACTTGCTAATATCCACTCTATTCCAGTGGTGGAATGGCAACCCTCTGAGTTCCAGCCATGCCACTGTCAGAAAAGTGAAGAACCTGTTATCTTCTTCTCCGTTCCACCTGTAAACCCTAAACCTTCTTTATGGTCTCTGCATGGCATCGAAATTCTACCTGCTGCTACTGAGAGCGCCTCTTCTGTGGGAAATATGTGAAGAACTTATTTCCCCCATCATGGATTACCCAATTGGATTCTGGAAAATCTTTGAGCAGCATTGCCAAACCTTCTTTCACGTCCTCCGCATGTTTTGTTCAGTACTCCTAATGTTTTGTTCAGCCGTTGTTGCTCCCCTTTCGCATGGTCCGATATCGGAATGTAAGCAATGGGTTTTGGTGTGTGTTCCATCGTGGCGGACTTCTTCTCTATTACCACATAGCTTGCTCCTTTTGTTTGCGACGTCCTCTTCTGGTCGACTGATCTTGGGTTGAGTGTGGCTTTGGTCATGACCCCCACTTTAGCTTTTCTGTCTGGAGCAATCGGACATTTACCAATCTTGTGGCCGAGTCCCTTACAAAATCTGCAACGAATGAATGGACATTCGTCCTTAAAATGACCATTCTTCCCACAGTTCCAACATGCCTCTGGGCTTCCCTGGAATGGCTCTCTCACCGGAGAAAATTTTCTCTTTCTGCTCCCTTCTGTCCCTGCTATGGCCATGGTTGTCATTTTCTCCTTCCTAATAGCTGTCTTCGACTTGACCGTCTTCCATACAGCCTCCCTGGGTTTTAGCGATTCTTCTTCCGCCACTTTCTTGGCCGCCGCAAGCAGTTCCAAAACCTCTTCTCCAGTATAAGTGGCGTTAGGCTTGATTGGGATCACCGCCGTGGTGGAGTTATCACTCTCTGGCGTCCCCTTAACCACTTTTGACCAGTTCCTTCTTGTATGTTTCGCGTTTTTTTCCTCTTCGCTTTTACTTTCCTCTTTGTTTTTCTTTCGCCCCAACCAGTTCCAACCAAACTCCATCACCGGCGTCGGTGAGGGGCTGTAGGTCAGCTTCTTCAGATATATTTTTATGAATTGTAAATACACAACAACAACAACAACAACAACAAAAATAATAATGATAATAGCAAATAATAAAGGCACACCAGGTTTGATGTGAATTTGGTTGTAACTCTGCATCTTGAAAAAAAGCTTAACATTGTTGACACAAATGGTAACAGAAAAAGAGTTGATGCAAAGTTAGCAAATTGCACCGTAACAGCAAGTTAATCAACAATATTACAATGTAACAGCAAGTTAAACAACTATTATGATCGAACTTACTAATAACCTTCATGATTACATTTACCCAACTAAATAAATAATTGAAGTTTAAGGGAGAAAGTAAATAACAACAATAAATAAATGAACGAAAATGAACAAATAAATAAAAGTTAACACCCGCACCTATAAATATCTTTCTGTTGTCAACCAAAAAAAGAGAAACAATTTTACAGGTTCAACCAAAAGAAACAAGTAGGCCTCGTTAACCTTGATGTCCAATATTTTTTTGAAGAAAATGATACGTGTACAAACACAATCATGGATGAATAACTGCTTATCATTAGTATAGATAAGGTGAGAACAATATGCAATGATTTGGCTAGAATATTGGGGGTTAATGTGAAACATAGTTAACAAACACACTAAGGAAAGCTCCAAAATGAAGTATTGAGATAGCCAGGTATCCACTCGGGCCACATACGTGAAACTTCCGTGCATAAAATAGGCGATTCTCTTAATGGCAGCTTAGAAGCAAGCATCTGCATATGAGAACCTTATCAGCTTTCAAGAATTCAAAAAGGATGACATCTCTTACAAAAGGCATGTTGTCAAGCAAAATAACCGATTTGTAGTGTTAAGCGATCAGTCTCCACACATATAGTGCTGCTTAAGGATTTACGCATGTCTTCAGGAAGAGCTCTTCTCAGCCACTGATTCCATGTGCATGAGGATGATATCTCTTGCAAAAGGCAAGTTGTCAGGAATAACAAAGAAATTTGGAAAGTTTCCTAGCAGTAGGTGTGAAGCATTGGAGCTTAAATATATACTGATCTCCGTTTGTAGAGCAGCAAAACGCTGTTGTCAGTTCCTTGAGCCAATCCAACGAAGCGCATACGCTTCAAACAATAGCACTGCATCAATTTCAATGAGGTGTTTGAGGCAATTTCGTGGTGAAACTCCTCTACCCCTTCCATTGCAGCATCCACCCGCAATCTGCTTGTTGGTTCTACCAGGACGAAGTAGAGACTAAATGACTCAATTCTTTGCTTACCATGTCAAGTCATGCCATGACATGATGAATTTCTTGGTCTCTATCATTTTCACTCTTTCTATAAGAATCAAAACATATTTCCATAACTTCTTCATATTTCAAAAGTAGCATATTCTGTTATTTTATTCTTTTAAAGCTTGAGAATGTATTCCTATTTAACCCCATCGTTCTCACTGTCATCTAAGCCGTTTTCAATAAATAGCTTCTCCTGGATACCAAACTTAGAAGGTGAAATTAATGACAGCTACTGTCAATACACATATTGTTTAAGGTTTAAATTAATTTGTCATACAGAATACAGTTCTATTTGTTCAAACTTTTTTGTGTAGATGGATATATTCCCCATGTTTCATTAAAGGTAATTAAGGAAACTAGGAGTACATATGATGTAGTTAACCCTCCTCCTATGGAGTAAGCATATGTTTGTACATATAATAAGATAACAAAAAATAGTTACCGGTTACACCACTTCTTCCTCACTGGTATTTTCTCCCATCTTTGGTGATGCTGCTACTGTCCCCTCAATCTCCTCCTTCTCGACCATGGCAACTATTGCTTCATGCCTCTGGCTCATCCTCTGATGTATCATTCCCCTCCTCGTAGTTTTGTGTCGGATTAGTCACTGTCGCAGACCTCACCTAGCACTTGAGGTCAAGCCGGAACTTCGGTAGTGACAATAGCCTAGATACTTGTGTTTGATTTAGAGATTTATTGTAATGTCCCACTTTCTGTAGTGTGGAAAGCTGGAAACTTTCGACGTTGAATGATAACTCAACAAGCCTCAATAAATATTACAGTCACAACACAGCGAAAATATGGACAACAAATGAATAATAATTTCTTTAGTTACAATAATATTTTTCCTTCTTACATAAACTTTAATAAAAAAATAATAAATTAGAAAGGCCGTCAATCTTGTAACTCTGTCTGCTCGTAAAGGGAAGTCAAAAGTCTTTCCTTATTTGTAACGGATCTATCTCCTCATAAAAATCTGCATCTGGTCATGTATAATCAGGATCGTCAGTAAAGCGATCCAGTATTAAATAGTAAAACACAAAAAAATAATAATGTCTTAATATCATGTACAATCATATACAAATAAAAAGTACGCAGTCTCATATTTGAATATTTTATGCAGTTATCATTAGTTTTTTTTTCTTTTTAGTTGACGTATTTTAATTATGGTATTTGAAAATCTAGGAAATATGAATTTGTTTGGTCTGGACGCATTCCTGTCAACCCCCGGATAAACGGAACAGTAAAATTTGATCGGAGCCTATCCCGATTCTCCCAAAAAAAGAAACAGCGGCACAGTAATGATTGGAGCCTATCTTAATCCTCCCATAAAGGGAAACAGTGGCGTAGTAATGATTGGAGCCTATTCCGATCCTCCCGTATGGGAAACAGTGGCGCAATAATGATCGAAACCTATCCCGATCCTCCCAAAATAGGAAATAGTGGCTCAGTTATGTCCAACCATCAAAATTCATATGAATCAAAATTTTCCCTAAAACCCTAGTGTGTATCAATTTTGGTATTAATTATCAATTTCAATATCAATTGGTGATTTCAGTAAATTCAGTTCAGTATATAGATTGGTGCTAATCATTAAAATTCAGTGTATAGTAACAATAACAGTAACATTGAATAACAATATAACAGTATAGTAGTTAATTATCTGTCACCAATCATATATAATAACAGGTTGCATTTATACGGTGTCTTGTCATATTTCATATCAATGTTATCTTCCTTTTCTTTTCAATATATAAATAAAAAAATAAATGAACTAAAACTTATAAAATAGCCATTTGGATTATATGCATATCTTTGGAATATATAAGCATATGAACTCCATTAGAAAATAATCATATTTGATATTATAAGAATATGCATGCGAATTTAGATAAAAATAATAATTAAATGTATAAAAATTTAAAGTACCAATCAGAATAGTTTAACTTCTTATTCAAGACATAAAATGATAATAATAAAATTTAGAATTTAATAATTTATGTCATATAGTTCCACATAGATAGGGTTAAAACAAGGTAGAACTAAAATGGGTTAATGGTCTTTTTGAAACAAAATAATCAATTTCACCGGTCATTGAGGGAAACATGAAGTATAATATATTGTTATATTATCTTACTGTTGTGTCTCCGACCTACCATGCATAGGTGTGTTGTGTCTCTGACCTATCATGCATAGGTGTTAGGAGGCACGCATAAAATTTACAACTATCATAATCTTTCTAAATATACTTCTTAGTTCTTATTTTAGTAAGCACAAAAGATGCTTATTTGTACTTTACTTGATTAGAATAAAGAACAACGATTTCTCTTGATGGAAGCAGGGTTGCAAGATTACTATTCTTTTCTTTTAAATGAAATTTGATAAGTCTAGTGTGGGACTATTTGGACTATGCTACAATTGGTGCAAACAATGTCTGTCAAAATAGAAAAAATACTGAAAACTCTTAAGAACAGATGAACAAGTTCAGTTTTCAAATAAAAGTAATTTGGTCTTTATAGCAGCTAGCCAAGCTTTTCAACATGTAGAAGAATAAAGAGGTAGTATATTATGCATTCCATGTTAACCTTTTAAGAAAGAGTAGCAAGACTAGTTAGTATGGAGATTTTCCCATCATGTCATATGACCTTAATGTTTATTTTATAGTGTAAAGTTCATGAACTTGGAGGTAGTTATGCTTTTATATTTTTATTCTTTTTAAATAACTGTTGATACAAAAATTCATCTGAACTTGAATAAGAAATTTTATATTTCCTTGAATCTAGATGAAGCTAATCAAAATCATGATACAAATTGATGTATTGGGAATAACTCTAAGCATTTTTAAGGAGAGGGTATAAGGGTAATATATGAAAATGGACAAATTGGTTTTATATGTAGTTTTGCATACCAAGTGCACAAGTACCAATTAGTAAAAGAAATAACACTTGAGTTCACATCATACATACACACTTGGCAAGGTGTGTGTATATATATATATATATATATATATATATATATATATATATATATATATATATATATATATATATATATATATATATATATATATATATATAGGAAATAACCCTGAAGCACTCATGTTCATACATTGGATTCATATTGTTGTTGCTTACTGCATATATACTAAGTTTCCATGCCACCTGGTCTATTGTATTTTTGGATGCAGTAGCTTCATTTGAAAATTTCCGTGTTCATGCTTAACATGATTAGCTAAATGTGAAACTTTAAGATAGACAATAATTAATTTTAACGGTCAAAACTTATGTTTATGTTTAAGCTAGCTCAACGTGTTTGACTTAATATACATAGCAGTTGTGACAAGCTAATCCACAAAAATAATATTTATCCGAAAGATTAATTTTAGAGATGAGAATGTACGGTACTTGGTCTAGGCTATTCAATTTTATGAATTTAAAACAATAACATTTTTTTCCACCTATTTTATTTTTAATTTTATTTTTTTTTGTTCCAAGACTATCAGCCAATATTTTAAAAAAAAATTGCATAGGGATGGTTCTCTGCTTTATTTCCCAAACAACAGGTTGATATCTTACTTGTAAAAACATTCACATTTATTTTTAAGGTGAATGAGATTCCTGGTTGTTCATCGATGTCATCGTAGGCGAATATATCTAACTGATTTTCTACTTTATGAAGATTGTTTTAAGTTTTAAATATTTTTTTCAGTATTTTTCTAGCCTATTTGGTTACGGAAAATTTTAATAGATATAAAACTCATTTATTTTGTAAAGCAAGGCAACTATAACATAGGAAGTAAATAGAATTGTTTCTCTTATATTTATAAGATTATACGAGGAAAACAAGTAAGATATCAGGATAATAATCATTCCAGGAAAATCATAGAAATTGCTAGCTTGTACAAAGACTCATGATATCACCTTTTCCAGCTGTTGATAATGTCAAAACATTGTTGTAGTTGATTTGTTCTGAAATTGGTACCATATTAAAATTTATGAGATGAATTTAAAAGAACTTAGCATGCCATGACAGATTGTGTATAAAACAATTAAATAAAGAGTATTTACCCATAAGTTTATATTTTAATTTAATAAAATAAGAATTGTAGAAATAAGTATAGCTAATAGCATGTCAGTGAGTCAAAAGAGCTCACCTTGGCCCTGATCCAAATTTGAGGTTTGAAAAATCTCCAAGTCTCTCTTTGCCTGAAATTTCTCTCTCTTTTTTTTATTCTTTTTTTTTCTCATGTACATTCTCTCTGTTTCTTTTTCTCTCCCTGCGTGTGAGAAGTGGAGAGAGATTGAGTTTCTTATTTAGTTAAAGAAGATTACATATTTACTATTAGTTAAGAAATCTAAATAACTAATTTTTTTGATATGAAACAATCTAAAAAAGTAGGATTCTATTTAGATTCATCATCTATTTAAATTCTTATTCTATCAGATATGAATCATATTAGAATCTCTTTTTTTGTTAAATAAATCAGATTAATTCTCATCAGATTACTAGATAAGAATCAATCTTTAGTAGTTGGGATCCTATTCCACTCTTTTTTTTTGTTTCTATTTATCTTTTGATTTTTTTAATATTATTTCTTCTATAATTAGTTAAGATAAAATATCATGTGAAAAAAGAGGTGAGTGCTTCATGCCTCTGGGTCGTCCTCTAATATATCATTCCCCTCATAGTTTTGTGTCGGATTAGTCACTGTGGCGGACCTCTCCTAGCACTTGAGGTCAAGCCGGGACTTCGGTAGTGACAATAGCCTGGAGACTTGTGTTTGATTTAGAGATTTATGAGAGGAAAAAGCAAGAGGAGAAGAAGGCATATGAGGAGTGGAAGTAGACTTTCATCTGCTCTAATAGCCCAAGCAAGATAGTATGTTTCTTTTATTCAACATTTTCACCATTGGCACCTGTAAACAGCTCCTGCTGTGAGAAGCAAGCAAGTCAAATTGAACTCAGAGAAGAAAAACCCAGCAACAATCTCATTGCAAGCTTCATAAGATATTGATTTGAGCTTGACCTCCAGCTGCATTAGAGATTCGGCACACGGACTGGAGATAAATTATGTTTGAGACTCGCCACTCGAAGCAGAGATGAATTATGTTTGGATAGAGGGAAACTCTAAATGTCATTAGTATTCTAGATTCCTGGTATTTTTAGAGCAATTTGATGTGCAGAAATTTTGAAGTAGGACCTGTCTCATAATTATACTGAAAACTGGTGTAATTAACAATTTGAGTTTAGCAAAATTCTTCCGGATGGTTGCGGCTTTAAACAATTTAATTTTAGCTATAGCACATGTTTGTATCTACACAAATATCGTTACTATTGTGACATGAACCTTTGAGGGGCTTAGAAATTGGGATTCTAATGGCACAAGTAGGGCCGTGGTCCAAGTCAATTTTAATAATTTTGCAACTAAAACAAGCATGAACTTGTAATCTCCAGTTGTCCCTTTGGATTGAAAACCCTTTACAATAGAATGAGAGATATTTAATCAGCCTTTATTTAATTATATAATTAAGTAAATATAAGGAAAATCAAGGAAATTAGAGAAAATAAATTTTTGTTCAATCAGACAATGACCATATTTCAAACAATCTACACACATGACCAAACTTTCACAGCCATTAGTTTAAGTATTACTATGTTAGGGGACAACTGGAGATTACAAGTTCATGCTTGTTTTAGTTGCAAAATTATTAAAATTGACTTGGACCACGGCCCTACTTGTGCCATTAGAATCCCAATTTCTAAGCCCCTCAAAGGTTCATGTCACAATAGTAACGATATTTGTGTAGATACAAACATGTGCTATAGCTAAAATTAAATTGTTTAAAGCCGCAACCATCCGGAAGAATTTTGCTAAACTCAAATTGTTAATTACACCAGTTTTCAGTATAATTATGAGACAGGTCCTACTTCAAAATTTCTGCACATCACTATGTTAGCAAACATGTGGCACTCAGTGATGTTAAAAGATTTTTCCATATGAACCAATTCTAAGTCTCTACGGCATTATGTATTTTTTTTTTTTGATTTTTTTTAAAACTATCAGTCATATGCTAGTTTATAATGCATTTTAGCAATTATCAATCATATCTCAACATTGAGAGAAGAAAAAAAATAGAACCTATAAGAACAAAATATCACTTAGCAATGATATAGAGACTTACTGATATATATTCACTAATTTATATTTTCTGTTCAAAATGAAAAAAAAAATGTGAATATGTATTTATATAAAAGTATTTTAAATAAAAATGGATAAAGAATTGAGAATGGCACTTGAATCGACACATTTATTTAAAAAGAAATAGTAATAATAATATTAAGTTCTTAATAAAGAAAGAGGATTTATAAAATAATAGCAAAACACTTGTCTCAAAGATTCTGCTCCAAAAATTGAGGGCGAACAATTTAGATTGGATCTCCTTTTTCCCTTTCTCTCCTTCTCTTTCCTTTATTTTCTTCTCTGTTCTTTTTCCTCTCTTTTTTTTTTTTTTTCCATTTCCCCTTTTTTTCTCTCTCTTTTTTTTTTTCTCTTCTCCGCGTTCAACAAAGAAGAGTTTCCTTCTCTGTTTTTTTTACTTTTTGTCATTGTTTAATGTATTTAGTTTTTAGTTTTTTTTAGATATTTTAGTTAAGGTAAAAATTTTATAGGATAAGTTTTTAACTAAATTCAAACTAAATTAAATTTGATATTATCAAGCTAACTAGTATTCAGATAAACACAATTTGCTAGATAGTAAAAGATTAGAATTGTTAAATACTAACATTATTATTACTATCATATTTATTTATTTTTTATTCTTTAAGAAAAATAGTTTTTACTAATTTAATAATATTGGAGTGCTACAATCTATCTATCCTAAGAGAAAATTTCGTTCTCGAAATTTAATTTAACACAAAACATAGATATTGATATTAATGAGAGAAGATATGATATGGAAAAGGACCCACAACTTTCGTTGTGCACTCTTATTTAAAATGATAAGGCTAAGAAGATTAGTCAACTTTCACCAAAACACAAGAGTCTCTATCCTGGGTGAAAAGTTAAAAAAATAATTGGATAAAGCCAATAAAGAGGTGCAAAATTAAATAGAACATAAGTCAGTATAGTTTAAACTAGAATAATACCTGTCTTTGCATCAATATCCTCATTGGTATGCTTTGTTGTCAGTATAAGTGCATGTTCTTGTCTTTGATTAGCTCCTGCCTATGCCCTCTGGAAAGTCTGCTGCTGAGTCGCAAGTGGAGGACCCCTCTGAGTGGGCGGCCCTATAGGTTCTTTTTGTGGTGGCACTGGAAGTCTTTACTATTGTGTAGGTACTGAAAGTCTTCCCTGCTGTTGTTGTACTGTTGATACTCGAGACATGTCTTCCGCTTCTCTTCGGAAAGGACATGCCCGAATCTAATGCTCTGATGATCCACAAATCAAACATAAATTGAGCGCTCGCCTGCACTCCTTTCTAACATGTCCCAGCCTAAAGCAGTAATCACATACCATTGTTTGATTTTGTTGAGTAAGCTGACGCTTTTCGGGCGTTATAGCATCATCCTTAATCGGAGCTCCAACAATCTCAGTAATACTCCTCTTTTGGGATCCAATAAGTGTCTTTTTCTGCCTAATTGCTATCTACTCTTGGATTCTGACAATGTTTAAAATCTGAGCATAAGTTTCAAATTGCTGTAGACATAAAAAAAAAAAAAGAAGAAAAAAAAAATGGGGAATGACCCGCAGGTTGCCACCCGCGGGAATTTCCCGCGGGTGGCACCCGCGGGAGCTCCCACGAGTTGCACCCCGCGAGAAGATCCCGCGGGTTGCACCCCGCGGGACGTCTTCCGCTTCCGTTCTGTTTGCATGGTGATCCAGATTGTTAGGGATTAATCACGTAGATTTAATCCGGATTCGAGGGAAAAATTTGGGCCGGATTGGAAGTACTCCTCAATCTATAAAATTGGCAGCGGAATTCAGAATAAGGGGAGATTCTTTTTAGAGGCGATTTGGACAGAGACGGGGGAGTCCAAAAAAGAGAGATCTATGTCGTCTCTAGATTCCAGAAAAGGAGTTCCAGAGATCAATTTTCAAAAAAAAAAATCCAGAGAGGAGTTTCCCAATCCAGAGAGATCAGATCGTCAACAGAGTGCAAAATCAAGACCCACCGCTGCCAGAACCCACAGAAATAAAGGGGAATCAAAATCAATTGATCCTCATTCTTGTAATCTTGATTTTCTATTTGTAATTTTTTTTATTGCTGTAATTTCAAAGTAAATTGGCAATATAAAGAAAGATTCAATTTTTTGGGTATACAAGAATTGGCGACCACAATGGGAGTTTGGGCAGAGCAATCCGATCTTTAAATTTTTTTGATTCGGAGCTTAGGCATCATCACCTGGTAACGATAAAGAAATGTGAAGCGTCATCGCCCGCTAAAATTAACAAGGCGTATCGCGTGTTAAAAAAAATTATTATAAGGTGTCATCACCCATAATAAAAAAAATAAGACGTTATCGTCTGTCAAAAATATATATAGTTAGGCGTTATCGCCCATAAAGAAAAAAAAAATGAGGTGTTATCGCCCATAAAAAAGTAACAAAATTAGATACAATCCGCGGGATGCAATACAAGGATGCAATCGTGGGATGCAACCCGCGGATGCAATCGCAGGACGCAACCCGCAGATGCAATCGCGGGATGCAACCCGTATATGCAATCGCGGGATGCAATCTGCGGGATGCAACTCACGGATGCAATCACAGGATGCAATCGCAGAAAGCAATCCACGGATGCAATCGCGGGATGCAACATACAGGATACTGAATCCGTGAGACAAAAATAAATAATAATAATAATAATAATAATTAATATATAGAATAAAATAAAATAAAAATAAAAAATAATAATTAAAATAAAATAAAAATAAATTAAAAAGGCCTCATCTATGATAAAAAAAATAGTAAATAAGAAAAACGAGGCGTCATCGTCCAAAAAAAATAAAATAAAAAAATAAAAAAAAGTTAACAACATGTCATCACCAATAAAAAAAAGAGAGAAATTTAAGGCGTTATCTCCCACAAAATTGACATGACTAAAAAAAAAAAAAAAAACTTCATGTGGGTTCCTCCCGCGGGGTGCACCTGTGGGTTGCTCCCACAGGATGCAACCCGCGAGATGCAATCCCGTGGGGTGGCACCCGCGGGATGCAACCCGCGAGTGACATCACGCGAGGTGCCAAAAATATATATATAAATAAATAAATAAAAATAATAAAAAATAAAATAAAATAAAATATATTAAAAAAATAAATAAAAAGTAAATAAAAATAAATTTCAATAAATAATAATAATAAAATAAAAAATAAACAAAAAATTAAAAATAAATAATTATAAAATAATAATAATAAATATAAAAAAACCAAAATAAATAAATATAGATGAAAAAATAAAAAAAATATAAGATAATAATAATAATAATAATAACAATAAATAAATTAATAAACAAAAATTGGTACCTGTGCGATTGCACCCGTCGGTTGCTTCTGTGCTCTCAAAAAAAAAACAAAAAAAAAGGAGGGAGAAGAAAGCGTTGCTGCGCTCTTGGGGTCCTCAACCAGACTTGGATGGCCACACTCGTCCCCTTGTTCCCCCGTCCTCCGCCGTCCTCTCCATCAGAATGCTGCAGATGAGGCATCTGCTTTGGGCGTCGCAGCCGCACTTTCCCGTTCCTCTTACTCCACCTCGACAAAATCAACAATCTTCGGGTCTTCGGCTTTTGATGACCGATTGATGAACTCAAGCACTCGATTTGAGTCAATTTGGTCTTTTCTCGTCAAATTAGGCCAAAACTTTCAAATTGAATTGATGGAAAGAAATAAGGACGAAGTTTTGAGACGTTTAAAGTTAGCAAATATGTGGGTAAGCTCTGTTTAGGACCTCCACACTTTGGGCTTCTGATGTCCGAATCTTTAAATGCAGAGGCAACACTTGCTTTAAAAAAGCAAGAATAAAATTTTGAAATTTATTTGAATATCGAAGAACTTACAGCCGGAGGTCTCGATCGATGGCTGAATCCCTCATTAAGTGAATCAAACTGCTGATCCCTCCCTCTCTCGCGATGTCAGTCGCCTCAACGCTTGCAGTCATGCCACTGTTGCCAGAGGCAATCTAGGTGTCGCCCGACATTACGATGCACATCCTCACGTGGGTATTGTGCGATAAGGGAGATGTCGATGCTACAAACAAAATGCATGAAGAAATGCCAAATAAGGAGATTAAGCCCGATGTGGTTAATTACAACAAGGTGTTCGACAGCTGTTCTGTTCAGCAGACTATGTGTTGAACTTTGATAATCAGTGGGCTTGTGAAGTGCGGAGAGATCATGCTCGTATTGGCAGTGTTTGATATAATGGATTGCCGAGATACTGTCTTAGTAAAATACAACGAACAATGGGTGTGCTCTTGGCGATTTGGAGGAAGCCTGCGAGGTGTTTTGATCAAACACCTGAAAGAAGTTTGACCTCTTGAAACCAAAGCAAATGGGATCACAAGGATTTCATTTTCAAAGACCAGAAGCACAATAGTAAGCACTACACCATGTTGTCCTCCCTCAAGTCGTCAATGACAGAATGGGAGATCTTCAACGGCGTTGTTACAATCAAGTACTAGCAGCCCGACAACGATGTGGACGTGTCATCAGCAACAACGACGTTAGAGCACGACAAGCTTGTCACCACCGCCGCTACCAGCAGGAAGGGAGGCGACAGCGGGGTAGCATCCTGTTACTCTCTGAAGAATAGGCACACATGCAAGGCGTGCGGTGACTAAAAAAAAATTAATTAAGAAGACCTTCTCTCTACGTGCCTATACGTCTCTGCATTGCCAAAGATGGAGTCTTCATTAAGAATGAATACAAAGTTTCAACATAATCGACTACCACAAAGTTACCTCAATAGCATGGTGATAATTAGTCCTTGAGAGGTTGATGGGCAATAAAAGAGTCCCAAGAACAAGCTAAAAAAAATGGCTTTGAGGGCTCCTGCAAATGGCTTGCTTCAGGTTTGACAACAGTGTCATCTGAACAAACATAGAACACATAACAAATGTAGACTTTATCAAGCTTTATCGGCTGATATCTCACCTCCTTGATTCTCCATTGGATGTCAATGACCACATGGTTCCAGTTGCTAAAGTGAGACCTCATGAACTAATCAATTATCGGAGCTGGTCTCTGATCATGGAAGGGTTGACACCAAACGTTGAGCTCCCCATGCTCTTATGGAGTGAGCACTCATTATTGCAATATTGCTTCTCCCCAACATGTCGAGTTATGGTTGATCGGATGAAAGATTACTGATAAGCATCAAAGACAACTACAATGAAATTGAAATAGCATCACGTTGTGTTGAGCTTGCTGAACAATTTGCACCAAGCAATCAGTGACAGATATATTAGACTGAGTGGACCTCAGGAAAAGTTTTCATCCCTTCCCAACAAAACAAGGGCAGCTTCTTCGTCAAGGGCTTTCACTGTCGTTACCATATCATCAACAGTAGTAGCAGATGTAGATGATGGATATGAGGTCCTTTCATCAGGCTTGTAACCTAAAATAAAAAACTCCATCTACATGATTCCATCTCAGGAATTGCTAAACAAGTTCTTTAATTTCTGCGGAGCAGGTGACAATCCAATTAAAAAAAAAAACTCTCAAGATCAAGGAGAAACTTCCTTCTTTTCTCCAACAAAGAATCAGTTTTTCCTCTATGGGCATATTGGAACTTCGGAAGCACTAGGCGAAGTTGCTCTCCATATTGTGAAAGCTTGACAGAAGATACAAGAGATACAGTGGACAAATGCTGGTAGCAGTTTCACCATGACGGGTCAGGACTTAGCGACTATGTACTTAGTATTGGCGTTCAAGGCCATGTTGAGTCATTTCTATTGCCTGAGAAATGATATCATGAGACAGATTTAGCAGGTAAAAAAAAAAAAACAAGATTTTGCCAAGCTAGAGAGGTTCCCTCTAGTATACCAAACTGTCCATCCAGGCTACTTCAAGATTAGGGTATAAACTCTCTTGAACAAGATCCCATGCATCGGGACTTCACAAGTAAGCATAAAGCCAGTCAGACGTAAGACTATACTCATGACTGAAACACGAGGCTAAGTCCAGAACCAGAATATGAGGTTATGTGTCAGTCTTGCGCAAAAGAACCAAAATGCGAGGCTATGCCCGCATGCAATACGAGGCCAAATCAACGTAAAGTTATTTTAGATGCAAAACTAATTCAAAACCAATCCAGCATAAAGTCATCTAGATGTGAGGCTAAGTCAAAACCAAACCAGTGTAAAATTGATCCAGAATGCAAGTTTATGCCCATGCTTGAAGAGCAAAGCTAAGTTTTAGCCGTGTGCGAGCCAAATGGGATCCACACAGGGGGTAGAACCACATCCAAAGTGCAGATCTAAATCCCATATAAAACACGGTAGGGGCCTAGCCAGTTTAAAGCCAGCAAGACGCGAGGCTATGTCTACAAGTGAAGCGTGAGACTTATTCAGTGCGCGAGACTAAACCAGCGCACGATTCTAGCTCAGTGCGCGAGGTTAAGCTAGCGCACAAGTCTAACCCGGCATATGGGAAAGGTTAAATTATAATCTAAAGTCATCCGGATGCAAAATGGCAGCATAGATCGTAAGGCTATGCAAGTACGAAAATGAGGCTTATCCTACTATAAGAATGTGAAGTAAAATCAGTGTGAGGTTAAGCTAGCATATGTGGGTAAACCCAATGTGCGAGGCTAAGCCAACACACGACAAACACAGCACATGAGGCAAATCCAGAGCACAAAGTTAATCCAAAGCGCAAAACAGTCCATAATGCGAGGCTAACTCCCAGCCCCTCGTAAACTTCGAAAAAAAATGGAAAGCTAAGACTTAAATCAGACGTCAAGCTAATCAGCAGTCTTGCATGAGAAGAATGTGATCAATTGAATACCCATTGAAACCAGTTAAATGTGGTCCACGCAGATGGTGGGACTCATATTCAGCCAAACAGGGATACATATGAAGCCAGAACGTAAAATTATGTTTGCATACAATACGAGGCAAAGCCAGCATAAATAACGCGAGGCTAATACCTGCGAACAATGTAAGACTATGCAAAGTAAAGCCAGCAAAAGTGCAAAAGCTCCAAAAAGCGAGGCTAATTTGCAACCCCGCGTAAAATAGTTGAAACGTAAGGACGCGAGGCTATCTGGCAGCCCACGTGATTTCTATTATTGGAAGAGGATGCTAATACAAGGCTAACTTGCAGCCTCGCATTAAACCTACGATACACAAAACCAAACCAACGTGCATGATTAATACAGCGTGCGAGGCTAATCCCGTGTTTGAAAATGAATCAGAATGTGAGGCTAAGTTCCAGCCTTGCTTATATAAAAAAATGCAGAAGCTAAGTTTTAGCCTGGCATGGAAGTGCTATAATGCAAAAATAAGTCTCAACCTTGCACAGAATCATCAAAATGAAAGGCTAAGACCTAGTCCCGCACAATCTGCCACAAAGATGCATAAAAGTGATTTGCTACCATATGATGAACTCTATGAAGAGCCAAATGAGGTTGACACAGGGGGTGAGATGTACAACCAGATAAACTTGTGTATAATGCGAGGTTAAGCCCGAAGCAAGAATGCGAGGCTAAACCCTGCATACAGTACGAGGCCAAGCCAGCGTAAAGTTATTTAAACACGAGGCTATGCTCACGGCTAAAATGTGAAGCTAACTCTCAGCCTCGTATAAACTTCAAAGAATAAGGAAGCGGTCAATTGAATTACAACGACCATTTAAATGTGGCTCCACAGGAGGTGGACCCCATACCAATAAATCTTGTGTGCAATGCAAAGCAAATTATGCACACAATACAATGTCAAACCAGCGTAAAGTCATCTAAACGCGAGGCTATACTCACGGCCAAAATATAAAACTATCTCTCAGCCCCGCATAGACTTTAAGAAGAAGAAGGTCAAGATCTGCATCAAAAACTTAAGGTACCAAGCCAACCAGGAGCCTTACGTAATATTCGATGAAAAAGAAGGTGGCCTGTCGACTTATAATGGGCTCGTAACAGAGTCAAATGTGGCCTACTTAGGGGGTGAGACTCACGTCCAGTAAACATTGCAAACAAAACTAAACTCTGTATATAATGCGGCTCTAAGCCAGCATAAAGCCATTTAAACGCGAGGCTATTTCTGCATGGAGTGAATAGTTATGCCCACAATTAAAATGCGAACAAAACTAAACTCTACATACAATGCGACGCTAAGCCAGCGTAAAGTCATTTAAACGCGAGGCTATGTCTGCATAGAGTGAAAAGTTATGCCCGCAATTAAAATGCGAAAAAACTAAACTCTGCATACAATGCGACGCTAAGCCAGCGTAAAGTCATCTAAATGTAAGGCTAGGTTCGAGCAGAGTGCAAAGTTATGCCCGCAAATAAAATGCGAAACTAACTCGGTGTGTAAGGCTTAGCCTGCACACAAATCCAACCCAGCGTATAACGGACAGTTATACTAGCCCAGTCGCAAGGCTTTACCAGCTTAAAATACGAGGCTAAGCCCGCGGATATAGGGCTAAGATTGCATGTTGAATGCGCAATAACAAATCGAATTGTATCAAGTGCAAATCTTGGGAGCACCTTCAGCAAAAAAAAGTACAAGAAAGAACTTTCAAAATGGACGACTTAGTTTTAGCCATGATGCACAAGACTAAGGGCAAATTTCAGCCAAAGTGGGAGGGCCTATTCGTAGTAGGGACAATCTATCCAAATGGAATATACCGATTGATCAATCAACATGGTGACCAGATGATGATACAGATCAACGAAAAATTCCTAAAGAAATATTATTATTAAGGGAATGTAGTCATCCGATCTCTATTTCAACACAACAAATAAAGAAATGCTGGTCGTTGCTCAGGTGTAGTTTCGCATCCCAACTTGGGTCATAAAATGAAAATAGATCCTTCTTTACGACTATGGATAGAAAAAATGTTTGGCCTTTAAGTCCAAACGAAATCCTCGCTTATCCATCATGCTGGGGTAAAAGTATGATTTACCCAACACTATCAAGATAATGGGAAGAGAACCAGTTTCTCGCTAACCTATTAGCTGGGGTAAAAGTATGAACTGCCCAATACCATCAAGATAACGGGAAGAGAATAAAATTCTCACCAACCCTATCATGCTGGGGGTAAGAGTATGAAATGCCCAACGCCATCAAGGCAACAGGAAATAGAATAAATTTCTCGCCAACCCCATCATCTGAGGGTAAAAATATGAATTGCCCAATGCCATCAAGGCAACGGAATGAGAATAAATTTCTTGCCAACCCATCATGCTGGGGGTAAATGTATGAATTGCCCAACACCATCAAGGCAACGGGAAGAGAATAAATTTCTCGCCAACTCATCATGTTGAGGTAAAAGCATGAATTGCCCAACGCCATCAAAGCAATGGAAAGAGAATAAATTTCTCGCCAACCCATCATGATGGGGTAAAAGCATGAATTGTCCAATGCCATCAAAGTAACGGAAAGAAAATAAAATTCTCGCCAATCCCATCATGCTGGGGGTAAAAAGTATGAACTGTCCGAAGCTGCTAAAGTAAAGGGAAGAAGAAAAGTTTGGCATTTAAGCACAAACGAAACCCTCGACAACTTACCATACTGAAGAAAATAGTATGGCTAGCCCAACTCAAACGGTAATTGGTAAAACCAAATCAAATTCGCTAATAGCTGGGGATTAGCTAAAAATCTTATGACAAATCTGTCACAACAGTATCCTTATCCGAATATAAGGACACATCACTGCCCTAAGCTGCTAAGGCAAAGGGAAGAGGAAAAGTTTGGCATTTAAGCCCAAACGAAATCCTCGACAACTCACTATGCTGAGAGGAATAGTATGGCTAGCCCAAATCAAACGGTAGTTGATAAAGCCTAATCAAATCCGTTGATAGCTGGGGGTTTGCTAAAAATCCTAATCAAATCGATCCCCTGTCAAGTTAAGATTTCACCTCTAACAGTAAAATTTTCCTCATTAATTTTCTCTAGTAGAGCCAGTAAGTCTCTAAAATATTTGTCACGTTAAAAATATACCTCTGACATCATAATACAAAATTGAGTCGATTTTCTCTATGAGATCAAATCCAATCAAATCCTTATCACATTATACCTCTGACACCTGAATATAAAATCAAATCATTTTTTTCTCCATGAGATCAAGCCCAATGAATTCTCTTGTCACGTTAAGATTTTACCTCTGACAACAATTTTTTTCTCGTCATTTTCTCCAGCAGAGCAAGTGACACTCTAAAATATTTGTCAAGTTAAAATCATATATCTGACATTAGAATTCAAAATCAAATGAGATAAAATCCGATTAAATCTCCTGTCATATTAAGCTTTCACCTCTGACAGAAAAGAAAACTCATACTTTATCAAGTCCAATATTACAGACTCTGATGAACTTGTTTTTTATATCGTTAAGTTAAAAATTGCCTATGACGAAAATCATCTCCCTATCAAGTTAACAGTTATCTCTGGTAGTCAAATTCCAAGGCTAAATACGTTAACCGTCACCTTTATTTAGTTAACTCATTCCTATCATGACTAGATCCTCTGAATAAGTCGAGTTTTGAGACATATTTAATGACACCTCTATCTTTTACTGATCCGTCATACTAGATGTCACTGAACAGTTAGGATTCTAGTGAGCACGTTAACATAATACCTCTGCTTGACCTCAAATAAGTACGTTAATATCATACCTCTGCTTATCATCTAACGAGCACGTTAACATCATACCTCTGCTTGTCACCCAATGAGTATGTTAACATCATACCTTTGCTTGTCATCTAATGAGCACGTTAAAATCATACCTCTGCTTGTTATCGAATAAACATTTTAACATCATACCTTTGCTTAATTCCAGAAGACATGTTAATAGTTACCTCTGCCCATCAAATCTATTACACGTCTATCATGCACTTAGTCTCTGAACAAGACATCAAAAATATTTTTGCATGCAGACAACAAATTCTCTGAAGTAAAGCTACAAGTAAAAGTTTGGCTCGGCCACACAAGTACAATGGCCATCGTCAAGAAAACTTGCTAGAAGCAATATCTGATACATCGAAGAGGTTCAACAGTATACCTCAATTAACAAAACAGCTAGTAGTGATTTCAGAATATGGTTCATAGTATACCATAAAAATCACGATGAAGACTACAGAGCTAAAATAAAAGAGTCCAAAGTGTTTCGAAATTCGTTACAATTCAATACAGAATTTCAAAAATTTTTGAGGGGGTTATGTAGACATAAAAAAAAAGAAGAAGAAGAAAAAAATGGGGAATGACCCGCGGGTGTCAACGCGGGTGCAACCAGCAGGTGAGCACCTGCGGGAATTTCCCGCGGGTGGGCACTCGTGGGAGCTCCCACGGGTTGCACCCCGCAGGAAGTCTTCCGCTTCTGTTCCGCTTCCGTTCCGTTTGCATGATGATCCAGATTTTTAGAGATTAATCATGTAGATTTAACCTGGATTCGAGGGAAGAATTTGGGCCGGATTGGAAGCGCTCTTCAATATATAAAATTGGGAGCAGAGTTCAGAATAAGGGGAGATTCTTTTTAGAGGCGATTTTGACAGAGACGGGGGGAGTTCAAAAAGGAGAGATCTGCGTCATCTCCAGAGTTCAGAAAATGAGTTTCAGAGATCAATTTTCAAAAAAAAAATCCAGAGAGGAGTTTCCCAATCCAGAGAGATCTGCCAAAACCCACAAAAATAAAGGGGAATCAAAATCAATTGATCCCCATTCTTGTAATCTCAATTTTCTATTTGTAATTTTTCGTTTATTGCTGTAATTCCAAAGTAAATTGCAATATAAAGAAAGATTCAGTTTTTTGGGTATACAATTGCGAGGTGGCTATGCACTCCTGATCACAAATTCATTCCATTCTGGAATTTTCATGCCCTATCTGCTTCTTGAGCTACCAACAATGGGGAAAATCTGCTCAGTCGAAAAAACTCTGCTACATAATATCTACTATTCGATTTCCTTTCATCAAGTGGATGAACTTCTGATCCAGGTTCCATTGTGCCGTCGACGGGAAGAACATTGTATAGAAGCTCTCCTTAAAGGCCTCCCATATTATTGGTTTTGCCAACTGATTCTCCTCGGCCAACCACCATATGCGAGCAATATCTATGAATTGTATTTTGATACTACAAGAAAATGGGGTATTTTGCAATGGTTATTGTGTAACAGTTTTAAAACCATTGTAATATAAGATATTTAGTAATGCTTAAATTAACCATTACAATAGATCATTTTTTTTGCAATGGTTACTATGTAACTCTTCTAAAACTGTTTCGATATATTATATTTTACAATTTAAAAAATATTGTAAAAGATAGCTTATTTGTCACATTTACATTGCAACACTTATTTAGTTGTCACTAAATGATTAATTTGTAACGGTTTAAACAATTGTTACAAAAATAACATTTTTTTGTGACAATTTTGATGCAACATTTTAAGAATCGTTTCTAAATATTATATTTTAATGACGGTTACAATAACTGTAACAGTATATTCAATCATTTGCAACGTTTTACATACAATAGTTAAAAAAAGTGTCGCTAAATAAAATATTCGGAAATGGTTTCATAATCCAAAAATAAAAATAATTATTTATTAATTAAGCATATATATAATTTTTGTACTAGTGAAGTTTAATTTAGAATCATATATAGCTAAAATAACATGTAGTAATGTTTACGATAAGTTTACAGATACGTAGAATTTAGTCGTTGCCTGAAGCCTAATATCATGGTAGGTAGTAATATCAGTGACTCAGATTTCACCGATTTTTATATAAATCCAACAAGAAAGCTATTCTTTCAGTTTCATTATTTCTTAACAAATTGTTATTTGCAAATTTGTGAGGATTAGTCATTTAACCATATAATTAGAAATAAAAAAATTTAGAAATAAAATATATTTAAAAAAATTTATTCCATTATTTTGATTTTTTTCAATTTATTATTTTTCTTATGCATCAATTTTAAAAGAGAAAAAATTGATATATTGATGTTACATTGTTTATCAAAAGTATAAATATTAGATTTTTTTTTTAAAAAAAATAATTAAGTTTGTTAGGATATTTCTCACGAACTGAGAATGTACTATTATATATCTTATTCACATTAATAGTATAACAACTCTAATTAAAACTTTGATCCCATGCATGTGGTTGAATATAAGAATTTACTTGGTTTCAAACATAAAGTATGAAGTATTTTTTCCTGATACTTTTTGATCTACAGGAATTTTCGCTCAATATTAAACAAAAGTTCCTCAACATCTTCAAGATGAAGTATAAATATATATGTTCATATATATATATATATATATATATATATATATATATATATATATATATATATATATATATATATATATATATATATATATATATATATATATATATATATATATATATATATATATATATATATATATATATATATATATATATATGTGTGTTATTTTATATTAAATAGATCTAGGTTTTAATTCCACAAATATGTTATATATGTTTTAGAACTATATAATATGTAATAGTAATTTTGTTTTTTAAGAAATATTTTTAAACATGTATAAATAACTTTCTATGTAATCTAATTAACTTATATTTTTACATGAGATATTTGTTTTAAAAAAATAAACTTTTAATGTTATTTAAAATTATAAAATTATTTATAAATATCCTAGGATTTATCTCCTCCCACGACGTTTCCTCTCCCCAATATACCCTAATTGCCGTTCTCTCTCTTTCTCTCTCTCTTGTAAAACCGTTCTCCTCCCGCTCTCTCTCTCGTTCTCAAAAAAATCAATCTCCTGATCTCCCTCGAACGCAGCCGCAACACACGCCTCCACCTCCGCCGAATGCCTCACGGTCGCCTCCACCTCTACAGCACAAACATGGAATGCCTCCGCTTCCGCCTCGGGCGGTGCACGCAAGCGACTGTGATCCACCTCCACCTCTGCACACACACGCAATTAAGGTAACACATTTAATTTATCCTACTTTGTAATGTGGCTTATCTATTCCACTAATTTCAGCATATGAATTGAACAACCCCACGTTGATATACATTCATATTTATTGATTATTGCATAATCAACTTCACCATATACCAATTTGTTTTCAACAATTCTACACCGTTTTCAACACTTACTATCGTCTTCCAAATCTTTCAATTGTCACCCGAAACTTATAGCCATTTTTTAATTTTTTTTCACGACATTAATTTCCACTATAGGAAGAGATATATGGAACGAAGGTTCAGACGACAATAAAAATCAATTTGCAGTTAAAGACATTATGGGTGTGTCCTACACATTATAACTCCGAGTTATTGTAAGGGTTGACATGGGATTTGTACTTCTCATTTGGAGATAAATGAAAATTTTAAAATTGACATACATGTTTGAGTCTAAAATGCTATATATGTTTCTGTCAACTCAAAACAAAGTTTGAGGAAAGAACTTTTTCATGCAGGGGCATCTAATGTAAGACAATGTTCAAAGCTTGAAAGTTCTTAGTAGATTTGGCAATTTCTAAAGGAATTTATTTTATTTGATTTTTATTAGAATTTGAGTAGTTCTACAACCTTCCGATTTATTAAAGTTTGTAGTATGGTATGAGTTTAATTCGTATGATCTCAATAAGTTTAGGACTTTCATTTTATAAAAAATCCCATATGAAGTCCCTTTTCATTAATTTATAGTAGTTCTTATTGGATCAAATTTTCCCTTTCTTTAAGTCTTTCAAGTTTCTTTACTGTTTGCCACTGTGAAAATGTGGCGAATAACAGTATCACAATGTCAGAACATTATATATTGTTTTCATCTATACAATCATTAAAAATTCATTAGGAATCATCATACAAATGACAGTTTAATATCTTAAATTGTAATTCTTTCTAATAATATAAAATAAACTAATATGGATGAGGGGGTAAAACATTAAAAGATGAATAATAAATGTATCACTTTGTCCTACTTAATGTAATCACCGACATATTTTTATCTTTCGTTATTTTTAATTTACAGATAATAGTCTAACAAGAAATGGACAAAAGTTGAATGCATTGTCATAGAACCACCCAAAAATATGTTGATAGAGTTTTAAGTTTCCTGAATTTTGCTCTGACTAATACAACTCAAGAAGAATACATTTTATGCCCATGTAAAGAGTGCAACAATTGTGCATGACAAAATAGAAAGGATGTGTGTAGTCATTTAATAATTAAAGATATTGATTTAACATATAAGAATTGGCATTTCCATGGCGAGGGTATAGGATCTTATAACACTGAATTTTCAGATGTAGAGAATATCATACGAAAAATAGATGCTTCTTGCATAATAGTATTAAGGAGATGCTATATGATGCACATCCTTACATCTATGAATATCTTGAGAGAGGCGAAGATGGAAATAATTATGACGGCAGTGATCCTGAGTTGGATAATGATTTGAAGAAGCTTCAAAACCTGCTAAAAGACTGTGAACATGAATTATATCCTGGAGCTCCAGTAACTAAACTGATATTCATTGTTAGAATGTTCCTTATAAAGTGTCTTCATGGATGGTCTAATGTGTCCTTCACTGCAATGCTGGAGGTTCTAAATGAGGCATTTCCCAATATAAAAATAATTCCAAAAAGTTTTAATCAGACTCATAATATAATGCGAGAATTGGGGCTAGATTCGAAAAAAATTGATGCTTGCAAGAACGATTGCATGATATTTTGGAAGGAACATGCAGACTCAAATTTTTGTCATATATGTGGTGAATGTCAATGGATTACTAATGAAGATAACAATATAAAAAAAGATAATGCACATGAAAATATTTCACGACCAAAAGGTAAGAAAATTGCAAAAAAGAAGTTGCATCATTTTCCCATTAAAAAAAAGGCTTCAACGGCTATTCATGTGTTCAAAAATTGCTGAGTTAATGAAATGGCACGATGAGGAGCGTATGAAGGATGGTAAACTAAGACATCTTGTTGATGCTAAGACTTGGCAAGTGTTAAACAGTTTCAATTACGATTTTGCATTTGAATCTTACAATATAGGCCTTGCTTTAGCAAGTGATGAATTTAACCCATTCAGAATAATGATTGTTCAATATAGCATGTGGCCTGTAATCTTGATGCCATATAATTTACCACCATCATTGTGCATGAAGCCTTCCAACTTCATAATGGCCCTTCTAATACCTGGGAAAGAATCACCGGGAATTAATATTGATATCTATTTGCAACCATTGATAGATGAGTTGAAAGATTTATAGACTGTTGGTATTAAAACATATGACTCATCAAAGCGTGAGTACTTTGTCATGCGTGCTGCACTTTTATGGACAATAAGTGACTTTCCTGCATATGCTATGCTTTCTGGATGGAGCACTAAAGGGAAATTAGCTAGTCCAGTGTGTTGTTACAACACAAAATCAATATATTTGAATAGCAGTAGAAAATTTTTCTACCATAGAATTCAAAAGTTTCTAGATGCTGATCATGAGTGGCACCATGATGAGGAGTCATTTTTTGAGGGAAAAGAATTAGATAATCCACCACCTTTGATATCGTGTTCAGATATTTTAAAATATTCAGATGGTCTACAGAATATTTTTGGAAAGACTCAAAAGAAAAAAGATACGGGGAAGAATCTATTAAATAAAAGAAGCATTTTTTCTTGAGCTCCCATATTGGGAGTTCAATGCATTACGCCATAATCTTGATTCATGCACATCGAAAAAAATGTAGTTGATAACATCATTGGAACACTCTTAAATATGGTAGGTAAGACAAAAGATCACTTGAAGGACGTCGTGATTTGGAAGAGATTGGTATTAGACATAATTAGTTGATTATTATAAATTATTATGTTGCACGGAAAGTTCATTATTGACGAAGCTGCAAAAAAATGGGTATTAATTACAATTGGAGCAGGATGGCAGTGTTGAAAAAGTCAATTGAAAAAGAAACATTTTAACCCTCACACACGGAGATTAATTGTAATTAATGATTGATCCATTTCAGTACTAATGCAACAATGGAAGCACATAGTAAAGTATTGCCAAATAAGAAATCACCAGATGAAGTTGACATGTTTATCATGACTCATAAGAGAAATGATGGAACATTAAATATTGATAATGAAACTAAGGTATCTTAAATTGTTTTTTCTATTTCCAAATTTATATATATGGAATGTTAAATTTTAAAATATTGATATGATTTTTCTATATTATTTGAAGTCTGAGTTAGACCAGATAACTGCATAGTCATTAGAAACATCCAAAAACAAAATAGCAATGAATAATTTTATAAAGAAAGTATTCAAATACCATCTCGGCCGAGTACTACTATATGGAAAGGGTATTACACTATCAATTTTATGAAAACCAATAACGAGTTTTCTATGTAATGATGCCATCACAGAACTACTTGCTAGAGAACAGAGAGTAGCTGCAATGGAGAGGAAGTACGAAATGATGATAAATAAATTGCAAGACATATTAACTCAAATAAAACAAGTTAGTCCAAATATCCAAATATCTGATTCATTTAATAGTCCTCTATCTACTGTCCCACAGCCTCTTCAAGTGGAAAGTGCCTTTCAGATACTTAAACAATATATATCTACTGCCACAGATAATTCTGAACAGGTTGGTTAATTTTGCAACTCTCAGTTTCTATTATTATAAATGAAAGTTATTAATTGTGAAATTTAGTTTTTTTTATGTATTCATTAGTATGTGTGCATATAGTCTCAAGTTTTATTATTCTAATTGTTCTTATAAATTTGTTTTGTAGGTGGGCCAAGATAATGATAACCCTAATATAGAAAGAGGCAAAGATACTAACAACATAGAAAGGGACAATGCATAAAGTTTTTATTTAATTTCATCTAGTGAAACTTATTAATTATATTTTGTTTTTATTGTAAGAACATCCATAGTTATGATTTTGAGTTCAATTTGTAGTTTATTGATTTAGAACAATAGTTTGTAATTAATTATTTTGAACGTTATTACATATGTCAAATATGATTATGTTAACTTCATTTGTCTCTTTATTGTTCTATTTAAATTGTTAATATCTATTTCGTATATGAATGCCTAGTCCAACATGTTGGAGATATTTAAAAGGGCTCATATTGTTGTTGTTGATGTATTTTATTTGATGAATAATTTGTAGATATATTGGTGTATAGGAAATAATATAATATGCAGTGAGATATATATTTATAATCGCAACGGTTATGTAATTGTTACAATTTGTTAGCTGTGGTAGCCATAAACGTTGCAAAAAGTTAGCAGCGGTTATTAGTACATATTGTTATTTGGTATGCAACATTTTTCACCAACCGTTATCAAAAAATTAGTAATGGTTTTAAACCATTACAATTTAATAAAACCTACTGCAACGGTTTATAAAAATATTGTAAAGGCATATATAAAATGCAATAGTTTCTAAAACCATTGTAATAAAGAAGTATAAATAGCGACAGTTTTTAAAACCATTGTAATAGACATGTTTAATTGGCAATGGGTGTTATAACCATTGTAATAAATATGTATAACTAGTAATGATTTTTTTAACCATTGTAATAGACATGTTTAATTGGTAATGATTTACATAACCATTGTAATAGATTAGTATGAATTGCAATAATTTCTAATATATATTGTAGGAATATTGTAATATTTATCTACAACTGTTACATTGAGTTGCAATATTTTAATGCTACAGTTATAATAACCGTTGCATTGAAGATCGCAACGGTTAAATTTAACCATTACAAATTTATTCTTATATAATAGTTCTAACAACCGTTGCAATATTTAATCAAAACCGTTGCTATTATTATTTACAATGGTTGCAAGCACAACGGATTTTAAAACTGTTGCAAATAAATTTAGCAACAGTTTTATATCTAAGGCAATACTTATCAACTATCGCAGAAGGCCCCCTTTTCTTGTAGGATCACCTTCACATGGTTTTCATCCACTAGTGTTACACCCAACAGGTTCACAGTGTCCACCAGCCACTGTTTTGCATTCATATGTTCCTCAATTCCATAAAACTGTGAGGGGTTCAACTTCCTATAGTCCAAAACACTGCACGTCTTCTGTTTTTCAGCGACCAACTCCTGTCGCAACATCACAGTCTGTTGTTGTTGGTTCTCAATAAATCCCCTAAGCAACTCCATCATGTTGGGATCTTCTACTTGAGGAGTGGTACTTGAGGAAGCGATGCGACGACGAGCCATTTTTCTAAAACAGAAGCATTTAGTTTAAATCGGAAAACAAAGGGTAAAAGGAATGATAGGATATAAGGAACCAAAGAAATATGCAAGAATAAGAATCAAAGATAATTTCCATTTATGCATATGTATATGTGGCAGTAATCCTAGTTGAGACTTCTAGCCAGAAATTAATGCCGAACCTAGGTTCTGATACAAAATGTAATGCCCTGCATTGCAAAATATGGGTAGCATTCGACGACGTATCATAAATGAATACGCCGAGCCTAAAACACATGATTAATACTTTTATATAACTACCTCAAATACATGTACATATACAATAAGATAATAATATGAATTTAAAATAGTAGATTTCTTCAATAAATAAGGATCAACACAAGTTTATAGGAGAGCCAATTGATTTTTATTAAATCATTAAAAATTTTAAGTAAACGAAATAAAAATGAATAATGAAGTTTTAAAAAAATAGAAAACACACTAGAAGAGTCTTTATTGTGTCCCTCCTGCATTGTGAATCTGTTAACTCCTTGAAATATGATTCCAATTGTGATGGGTCTTCCTCCCCGTTAACCTACAAATCAGTATCTGGCATGCCAAATCAGGATCGTTAGAGCGACCTTGCAAGTGCTACAAAAAAATTGATTATAACACACAAGCATGTTATGTGTGACGTATATGTATACATATGCAGCAAATAAGTGGTATAGAAATATATGACATGATAATAAAAAAATGTCTTATATATTGAATTATGGATTTAATATACTTGTCTTGAATATATTAGTGGTCAACATGTAGCATTTGCATGTTGTGAATGATATGCCAACAAATATAGAAAAGCGGTAATAAACATACATACAAACTTATTATGTCTTTGTGATGTCTAATGTGAATTAGTTTGGAACTGTTAGGAGGAAAAATCACATGTTTTAAAAGAGTCCCGTACATACCAGGGACAACGGCCTCATGACTCCTAGTACTGCTCTAGGATCATACCGCTAGGTACTAAAAAACTACGAAGGACGAGTTTACGCTCCCGGACCGGAAACTCTATAACATGATGTGATGGTGATTCAGTAATCACTCTAGGACCCTTTAGGTTAGATCCCTAAAATTCGGTTGCATAACCTAAAAATATATTTCTCTCAAAGTATGTGTTCAAGTTCCTCCATTTAGTTACTCATTAAATCCATTAATTTGTTCTATATTTTAAGTGTATAAATGAATCATGCTAACATATGTGATAAAATAATAAAAATTGACTTTACAAATGAGTAAAGTAATTTAGAAAAAAACATAAAAAGGTACACAAGATAGGTGTGACAAAACAATCATTATTAAAAGACTAGTAGTATCTCAAGTAGTATATAAAATTAATTAGTTATAATTTTAATGATCTAATATCCTACTCACACATGCAGTAAATCATGAGAAACAACCGATCATAGCCATCAACTGCAACTCAACCACATACAATTCCAATTAAAACTAATCTTACTCTATCCATTTGAATGATATATATATATATATATATATATATATATATATATATATATATATATATATATATATATATATATATATATATATATATATATATATAGCCTGGACTCGTGTTTTATTTAGAGATTTATAAAAGGAAAAAGCAAGACGAGAAAAATGCATTTGAGGAATGGAAGTCGACTTTCATCTGCTCTAATAGCCCAAGCAAGACAGGTACGTTTCTTTTATTCAACATTTTCACCATTGGCAGCTGTAAACAGCTCCTGCTATGAGAAGCAAGCAAGTCAAATTGAAATCAGAGAAGAAAAACCCAGCAACAATCTCATTGCAAGCTTCATAAGATATTGATTTGAGCTTGACCTCCAGGTGCATTAGAGATTCGACACACGGACTAGAGATGAATTATGTTTGAGACTCGCCACTCGGAGCGGAGATGAATTATGTTTGGATAGAGGGAAACTCTAAATGTCATCAATATTCTAAATTCCTAGCATTTTTAGAGCAGTTTGATGTACAGAAATATTGATGTAGGACCTGTCTTATAGTTATCCTAAAAGTTGGTGTAATTAACAATTTGAGTTTAGCAAAATTCGTCTGAATGGTTGCTGCCTTAAACAATTTGATTTTAGCTATATAGCACATGTTCGTATCTACACAAATATCGTTACTATTGTGACATGAACCTTTAAGAGGCTTAGAAATTGGGATTCTAATGGCACAGGTAATGTCGTGGTCCAACTTAATTTTAATAATTTTGCAACTAAAACAAGCATGAACTTACAATCTCCAGTTGTCCCTTTTCATTGAAAACCTTTTACAAAAGAATAAGACATTTAATCAGACTTTATTTAATTATATAATTAAGTAAATCTAAAGAAAATTAAGGAAATCTGAGTGGACAAGATTTTGTTCAATCAGACAATGACCATATTTCAAACAATCTGCACACATGACCAGACCTTCATAGCCATTAGTTTAAGTATTACTTAATCATACTTAGACACTATGTTAGCAAACATGTGTCACGTGGTGATGTTAAAAGACTTTTTTTCAAATGAACCACTTCTAAGTCTCTATGGCATTATGTAATTTTTTTTATTTTTTTTAAAACTATCAGTCATATACTAGTTTATAATGAATTTTAGCAATTATCAATCATATTTCAACATTGAGAAAAAATAAATAGAACCTAGAAGAGCAAAATATCACTTAGCAATTATATATAGACTTACTGATATGTTCACTAATTTATATTTTCTATTCAAAATGAAAAATAATTATGAATATGTATTTATATACAAGTATTTTAAATAAAAAACATTTATTTATAAACAAATAGTAATAATAATGTTAAGTTCTTGATAAAGAAAGAATATAGAAAATTTATAAAATAATAGCAAAGCACTTGCATTTAAGATTCTGCTCCAAAAATGGAGTGCGAACAATTTAAATTGGATCTCTTTTTCTCCTTTTTCTCCTTCTCTTTCCTTTAATTTCTTCTCTGTTATTTTCCCTCTCTTTTTTATTTTTTCCTTTTACCCTTTTTTCTCTCTCTCTCTCTCTTCTTTTTTTTTTTCCTCTTCTCTGTTTACAATAGAGAAGAGTTTCTTCTGTGTCTTTGTATTTTTTGTTATTGTTTAATTTGTTTAGTTTTTAGTTTTTATTTAGATATTTTAGTTGAGCCAAAATTACATAGGATAAGTTTTTAACTAAATTCAAACTAATTAAATTTGATATTATCAATTTAGATAAACACAATTTGTTAGATAGTAGAAGATCATATTTGTTAAATACTAATATTATTATTACTATCATATTTATTTATTTTTTATTCTTTAAGAAAAGTAGTTTTTTTTATTTAATAATATTGGGTTGTTACAGGTAAGCAATAGATTTATGTTAAATATTCAATTATTTCTTTCATTCCATATTAGCCATATTACCGCTCCAATGTTTTTTATTGCCTTATTATTAATTTTTTGTCTTTTTCAGCTAATAGTTCCCATATTTTTGAGAAGTCCTAGCTTTGTCAAGGTAGCCTCCCTTTGTGCATACAAGGAGTAGACTTGTTAAGCGAAAATACATTCGACAAAGATATGCTTAGCGTGTTTTTGGTCCTAGAGAACTAGGCAACATATCCCTAGACCCAACAATTTTTTTCTTTTTGCAAATTGTTCTATGTTAATATTGCATATTTTTATACTAACCATATAAATGCCAAGACCTTTATGGGTGATCGATACCATTTAAGGACAATGTATGATAACATGAGCCTGCGGAGAATGTTCCCGGCGCATGCCATTGCCATATTTTTGTTTTTCTTCCTAATGTCCCTCTCTATTTATGTATTTTTCTTTTATGTTTTTACACATCATATTATCCAGATTATGAACTAGTTTCCATCATCATTTCATAATATAAGTGTCATATTCATAGTGTTGATTTTCATTACTCCCAATTCTCCTTTTTGACAAGTCAAAACTTTGTTCCATCAACCAAGTACTCTTACTGTCTTCACGGCCGACCAAAAGTAAAGCTACTCTTAATTGAGTCTGAGAGAACTACTTCTTTATTTGCAGTTAAGTAGAAATAGAAACCCAACTATATATGCAGCTATCACGAATAAGAAATTCACTAGTAGGTTCCTGACGACCCTTTGGATGTACTAATTTTTAAACATTCTTCCGTTGAAAGGATCTTTCTTTGCTTTTTGTTTAGCTATGACTGCAACCACCCTTCCGTCAAAGGGCATACTACTTTACATATAGAGATTATGGAGAAATAAATCAAAATTTTTTTATTTCCTTAATTCGGTCTAGTCCACATGAAACTTCTTCTCCTGGAGTCAATTTTATTTTTCATCCATTTTGAAAAGCGGAATACAGATAGTGTGTATAAGGAAGTGGCTCCAGATATTACCGAATTAAGCAAAGTTATTCTTCTCCTAGGGATATAAATCTCCCCTGCTAGTTTTCTAATTTCTTTTGTATATTCCCAATGATACGTACCCATCCAGTCTTCACGTCAGAAAAATCCAGCCCTGAGAGGTAAACCCAAGTATTTATTTGATTAGGAGTTTCCCGACTATACACCAAAATTCTTTCAATTAACAAATCTTTTTTGTCCTCTACCCCAAGAAATATTATATTAGCTGACTTTTCAAATACTTGATTTTAAGCCCGGGTGATATTTCGAATGTCTGTAGTATCCATTTTGTATTAATTGCCTGCTCCGCACTTAGCTGACCAAAAAGGATTGCTTTTCAGATGAACCAAGGCCCTTTATAAGTTTTTGTTCTTTTGCGCGATGTAGAACTCTATCTAATCCATCTATAATTAATGTGAATAGTAGTGGAGTTAGAGGGTCCCACTGTTAGAAATTCTCTATAACAATTAATCTCATTCCTAGTTTCACTATTGAGGAGAATACTAATTTTAGCCGATTCTAACCATCCCTTTATCCAGGATATCCATTTTGGCCAGAATCCTGACAATTTTAATATGTCCGAAAGGCATTCCTAATTGATATTATCATATGCCTTCTCAAATTTTAATTTCATTAGGAAGCCCTTCAATATTGTTTCTTCAATTAGGTGTATGAGTGCGTGAGAAATGACGATCCCATTCAGTATATTCCTTCCTTTAATTAAACCTGACTGGCTCTCTCTAATCAATTCAAGTAATTCCGGGCTAAATCTACTAGCAATTACCTTGTATACTATCTTAATGGTGCTATGAAGCAGTGCTATCCGTCGATAATCACTAAACGATTCTGCCCAATATTTCTTTGATATGAGCGCTATATTTGCCAGTAATATTGTCTAGTCTTGCGTTACCCAAGAAAACCTCTTTTAAGGGATTTCTTTGTACCGCTTTGGTGTTTACTATCACCTAGGGCCCCTACTACCATGGTTTGCTTCTTGGCCATCTGTAACACTCCCCTTTTTCAGCTGCTTTCTAAAATAGAGGGCGCTACTTAAATTAACGCTAGACAACCCAACAATCATAAAATTTAAAATAACCGTAACTACTGTCACTTCATATTGATAAATAACATGTCTGAAACTGAATATATTTATTTCATACAAAGAGTTGATTACATAAGATAGCACACTACTCTGAATATAACACAAAAGAATCAAAAGTACAAACAAGTAAAGCAGTGCCCAGACAAAAGAAATTATAAACAAAATATACTAAGGTTTTCCAAAAGTACTTCGCTGCTTACTAGTGCTCGGTATGTTCAATGAAGTACATGTCTTCAGTTTGGGTTGGTTTTCCTTCTTCGCCCTCCAAACTTGGGTTCAAAACCCAAGAGATTAAACTCATCAAGTAATACAAAAGAAAAAAAAAATATGTGTACTATCATAGTAATTGAGATAAAGAGTATGTGAACACATTGTGTTGTATTAATCGTGTCACATGAATAATGAATAATATAATAAGCAAGACTATGTATATTATTTGCAAATAACAGGTAAGTATTATGTAAAAATGACATATCTAGGTCACGTTCTTGTTTAGCATTTGAAACTAAATGATGGATAAAATGACGTGAAGTTTTTCATATTGTACAAATGTCCGTACATACTATGGGACAAGGTCCAAACCCATGGTGTTGAACTATTACGCACCGCTAGGTGTTGCTAGACAAACTCCGTACTGTGGAATAGTAATGGACGTCACTCTTATTGGGACTCGTATATCAAATTGTTTCTAAGTACCACACAGTACTGCTGCAGTATAAGTTTTCAGCATCTAAATAGAAAATAACCAACTACATCATCTAGTTTTCCCAATTCCCATATTAACGATATATGATACACATGAACCAATAAAAATATTATGACTTGCCAATTAATAGCATCTTTAATTTAAGGATTAATTTTCTAGTTTTGATCCATTGGATTTGTAACTGAATTCATGAATTCTCTATATTTGTAACTGCAATGCAAATCTCAGCCTTTAGATCCATATTTTAGCTCATTGTAGCTTGCGTGGCATGCCTTGACTGACGTTTGAGAGTCAACAAGGATAGTTTTTATCCTTCAAGATTCTAGGATGAAAACATGACCATCTGGAGTTAGCATTTTAGTTATATTTAGCTCAAACTATGAGCTTAGAAGGTTAAACGTGGATCTCTTTATGAATGATGGTCCGCGTTTGAATTCACACAGACATCTCTTATTTAACAAGACCTGTGTATCTATTAAAACGGGTTTAATTTTAGTTTTAAAAGCCTTTAGAACCCCAACGTGACCCTACATTCGAAACGTGGGTTAGATCTGCGTTTTAATTTAAGACGCGACCTTAAGGGTTTGCACAGATCTCTCAGGATAAGAATCCGTATTTTCTTTTTTAGCAATCATTTTTGCTTATCTAGACCCGTGTTTGAGTATAAAAAGATGTAATCTTATATTCTTACAGATTTGAACACAAAATGTGACCCTGAAAAGTTACTCGCTGATCTTTCTGGATAAGAATCCGCATTTGCATTTTAGCAAGCATTCTTGCTTATTTAGACTATGTTTCTATTCCTTAGCCATTTCAAGGCTTTGAGATTCGATTTTCTTGCTGTTAGAGGGATTCTTTACTTTATGATGTTATGGGAACAAACGCGACCCTTGGAAGTCTACGTTTATAGCTTAAGAAGACTTCTCTTTCATGCTTTTGTTGGTCAATCCTCTCTCTCCCTTTTTTTCCCATAAGATAAATTATATATACACAACACAAGTTAAATAAATTTTTCCAAGAAAGAAACAAAGAGTAGAAGTGTTACTTACAACTTCTTGATTTTGATTTCTCGATTTGATTTTTTTTCTTCTTAGAAAAACCACATAAATTTCTCCTTGCAACTATATGCAGACCGAGAGATGTGAGCGGCGAGAAGTAGAGAAATTTTTGTTGAATGAAGAGAAAGAGAAGCTAGATGATTTAAGCATAGGCTAATTGATAATTTTGTAAATTAACCAAAAGTTTATAATTAGGCTTACATCTGTGTTAGCCACATGGAGTCCTAACTTGCCATACCAAATTTCCGCTGGACAGCTCAAACCGACATAATTTCTAGGGTGTGTCCTTAGAAATCTCTTAAAGGGTGAGGAGTGTAAAAAGCATTTTTAATTTATTCAATATTTTATTATTTACAACTCCAATAAATATTTTTTAAATACTACCAAATTAATATCGGACGTAGTGCTCAACAAGAGAAATACAACAAAATTGTCCTTTTATCATTTTGATATCCGGAACAAAAAAATTAAAATTTCAAAATAATTAGAAAGATAATTTAACATTATTAAATTAGCAAACTCGAAAAAAATTTCTGAGCTTGCAAGAAAAATTTCTAGAAATCATGATTGAACTCAAAAGAAGAATGTGAATAGTATAAATTTTGGGATATTATACCATTCACTCAGCAATGATAGCATGGTAAAATGCCTGCTTTTGCTCTTTGTTGTTGAAAGGGATAGCAGATTGATTGGCAGGATGGATTGACAATTTCTTGTTGGTAACAAGTGAGACTGTACCAATGAATGTACATCAATGGGCTGTTGAGTGTATGATCATGGAATGAGCCTCTTCTAGTACACGGAACCGGGAATTTACCCCAATGTGACCAACTTTTTTAGCGACGCCGGGGTGTGCTGCCTTTGTGAGGAAGAACAAATGATTGTCCTCGCTACGCAGAAAGTTATCTTGTGTTTGTTGGAGAGAGAGTTAGTAAGGAGAAATTCTTTGTATTTTTCCTAATCAAATTTGATCACTAGATATCAACAGTGCCATAGTCTGCCACTTCAATGGATCATAGTACAAATTACTCTAGAATAGAGGTTTGACTCCTAGCGGAGTCACCTGCTTATTTCCGTTGTTTGCAATATTAGTAAAAAATGTGGCCATTGTAAAAACATAATAAAATTTCTATTTTGAGATTTGAGAATGCAACACACATGATGTTGTTTCGCTAACCTAAAGAGTTACAAGTGAGATTTCTAGGGAGTGTGATGATAGAAATATGATTAGAGTGACCTTTTTTACTTTCGTTGACTATCTGGTGAAATATTTTTATTGAACTGAAACTCTTTCTATATGATCTTCTTGGAATTAATTTTTTGATCTCCTTTATCCATATCCTCGGAGTGGTTTTGTAACTTGAGTAGTTGTAATTATCCTTTGGCTTGCGAAAGATTATGGTGGAACTGCACTATGATCTGATCTAAGAGATCGTGGTGGAACTGCATCACGATTTGATTAGTGTGAATAACAGCTTGCCAATGATGATGGAATGTCTTTGTTGGCGAAATTGACTCCTTTGGTTGGCGAAGTTGGCTTGCTTTTTTTGGCAAACTTAGTTTTAGCCATTTGTCATTACTGTCTTGAATGTTTATTTTCTTTCAGTCTGACAAGGATGGGATGTCTTCACTTACTAGGTAGATTTTGTCTCTTGAACCTTCTGACTCCATTAGACTTGTTCCAGTTGGCGAGGAATATTACTTCGTTTGGCGAAGTTGGGATTCTTTGATTTGATGGAATTGAGCTGAAATTATTTGTAGTGGGGTTGAGATCTTATGTAGCAGGGATGCTTGTTGTTTTTACTTGTACCTTTACCAACTCAGCATGATGATGTGTCACTTTTCTTCGGACGGTCTTATCTTAGCAGTGGGTAAATTTTTACATTCTACAATATTGTATATAGATAGTTGTGGCAAAGTTGACTAGTTTTAGGAAACTATGAACCAAACTTATACTTCTTACTCGATCGGACATGTGATCTAGATTTTAACCATAATGACAGTGGAAGTACCTCTGTCAAGAGAAAGAGTCAACGTAGGGTTATACCTTTTGGTGTGTTCTGATTGTGCTTGGTATTTGTAATTGCTTATTTTATTCTGCAATATCTTGCTTATTTTATTCTGTTGCTTAACTATGACAATTTATTAAATTATTTAAAATTTGACAGTAACTTTATTCACCCCCCTTTCTAGGGCTTGCATGTATTATCAAATGTGATCCAACATCATATCAGTTAGTTTTAGTTTCTGACAATCAGATTTTGCCATATATCAGTCACTTTCATCTTCATATTAGACAATAATGCTTTATATAAGTCATTCTCAGTTTCATATCAATCAGCTCCGAACTTGTATGAGTTACATCCGAATGAGGCTGAAACTTCCCAATTTTATAACTTTTAGGCTGATAACAATATTCTTTGGCCAACGTCATATAGGAATGATCAAAATCTGATATGTATCTGCTGATGCATATCGATATCGGCTAACATTTAAAACCTTTTTATCAACTTCTCTAGTGGCGACTCTATTGGCCTAAATAGATGCTCTCTAGAAATACACTAAGGAAGCAGTAATACAATGCAACATATTCCTACCTTATAATAGTGGACGCACAAAAATGTTATTAGATTTCGGGTTTTTCTAACAGTTGATTCCTTTGTAGATTATGTTCTACCACCATACATATCTTCATATGTTTTGTACATAACATCTAAACAAATTTTAGTATTATTAACTAAATTCCTAACATTATCTTTATAACATATATTTTTATAAAATAAATCTATTAAAATTTCAAGTCCATGTAACTTACAACATAGACCACAACAGTTGCAAATTATAATAAGTATGAAATTTTTTTAAATATTTATTAAATTTAGTTTCCATATGTTGAATAATATGTTCAAGTATTGGGTGATTCCTACATTTATTAAAAACTGAACTAATTTTAATTAGATAATATAGTGCAATATGTATAGTTAGGTAATAAGTATCTGACAATGCTCTAGTTATAATTTCAAATTTGCTTAAAAATTTAGAAATGCAATGCAAATAATGTCATTCATTAATATATAAACTACTTATTGGTAACTCCATTTCATTAAACATATTTATTACATCTTTATATTGAATTACCGTGTTTAACATTTTATATGCAGAATTTTATCTTGTTTTTATATCTAGAGATAAAATTTTAGGTGAGATTTTAAAATTTCTGCATATTTGTTTAAATGATTGTCTTCTTGGCCCACTATCTTTAATAAATAGTATTGTATTGCTAAGTTTAGTTATTCAATCACTTACTATTCTTAATCTATCTTGTACACAAAAATTAAGTATGTGACAAATACAGCTAATGTGAAATAATTTTCCATCAAAATTAGTTTTGTAATATTTTTTAAAATTTCTATTGAGCCTGTATTTTCAGAAGGATTATCAAAAGAAATAGAAAATATTTTTCTTTCTATTCCAATGCCAAAAAAAATACTATGCAGAGATTGTGATAAATTATGTGCATTATGAGGAAATTCAAATCTCTTAAATCCAATTATTCTTTTTTTGTATACACCAATCTTGATCTATATAGTGAGCCATTACACATAAATAATTATAACTATTTAAAACCTCTCAACAATCTATAGTTATAGCAACTCTAAAAATTAAAGATGTTAAAATAGCAATTAAAGTTTCTCTCCTATCTTTATATATTTTAACTATTTCAGATTTACATGTAGAACGTGGGACTTTTTTAAACTCGTCAATAAATGATTTTTTTTTAAAAAAAATTTTAAAATTTTGATTTTCCAAAAAAGGAAAAGGTAGTTTTCCATGTACTATAAATATTGCTAAATTTTCTCTTGTGTTCATAGGATTATATTTATAAATTTCTAAAGATCCTCCGTAGGTGTTTATTTGTGTTTGATGTGGTTCATTTGGTGGGTGTGTTTTATCTAGGTGTCTTTTAAGATGACCTATTCCACTACCTAAAGAGAATGAATAGATTTTTTGACAATGTTCACCTAGTTTTTCTAACACTATTTTTTTTATAATTTTTTCAAAATATTTCCATATGTCCGATCTACAAGTCCTAGCAGGGGTGATTGTTTGGGTTTTGGGTATGGTTGCTTCGGTTGGTTCTTCTTTGGGCATAGAAAAGAGTACTTGAGGAGGGTGTTCTAAGACTTGGTAAAGATTTTGATATTCTTCACTTATTAAAAAAGGAGAAAAAGAACCCGCAGTTTGAGAGCAAGAAGCGCCAGATGAGTATGGATCCATTTCAAAAAATCTCGAAAAAACCGAAAAAAAAATCTTAAAAAAACCGAATAAAAAACTTCAAATTATAAATGCCTCTTGAGCGGTAAACCACTTGAGAGATAGAGTAGAGACATGAGTACTAGAGGGAGGAAGCCAAGAAACTGACAAAAAACTTGCTTGAGAGATGAGAGTTGAGGTCAATGAGGCACTTGAATTTTGATGTTGAGACTTACTTGCTTGAGGCTTCATTATTACTTGATGCTTGCTTAAAATTTGATTGAATATGGTAGAATTTATTTGGAAGAATTTTATTTTTAGAAATTTTTGAGAGAGTTGAGAATTGAGAGGAGTTTTGAGAAAATAAATTTATTTGTGTGAAGAATAGAAATGGAGATGAGGAGTTATTTATAGAGAAAAAAAGGTTTTTTTGTAATTAAAAATTACGAAAACCCCCCAACAACCATTTTGACGGTTGGGGGAAAAATTTACAAAAAATTGCAAGAATCCTCCAACACTATAAAAATAGCCATTGGCGAGCTGTGTGCAAAAAAAAATTGTAAAAAACCCCATAAAGATTATAAACGGCTATATTTCAAAAAAAAAAAAGGGCCAAGCAGTGCCTGGCACGTGCCAGGCACGGCTCGGTTCGGGCAGGCCGTGTCGTGCCCACGGCACGGGTGACCCCGGCTCGAGCTGCATGGCACGGTTCATCTAAGCCGTACCGGACCGAGCGTGCCCAACAGGCCGCCCGCCCCATTTGCCACCCTTAGTTTTAGCATCTTTGATGATTGTACAATCTCTCTTTTGTCATTTACTCCTTAATACATGTTGATTTATATGCTGCAGCCTCTTGTATTATTGTTGGAAAAATTTCCTTTTATTGGGATCATCTTTCATAAAGAGAGATTTGAATATATAAACTACAAAAAAAATAAGACGTGATCTTCATAGAGTTGTGCTTTATTTTCCATAAAGATGAGACATGATATTTGATTCGCGAATGAAGCTGAAGTGTGAATCTTTGTCCCTAAATTTGCAGACTTAATAAAGAGTGTGCCCTGCAGGGTCTCATCATTGCGCCAAGCATATTATGCAAATAGCGGACATGCCATCACAATAAAACCATGAATTTAAAGTTTGAGATTCGCAGTCCAACAAAGCTACGAATCTAAAGTTTGAAATTCGCATCCTAGTTGCAGTCTAAAAAAGCAGTAAATCTAAAGTTTGAGATCCGCATTCCGATTGTAGTTTAAGGGATACGCAAATCTAAAGATTGAGATTCACGTTCTGCCTTTAAGTTACGACCCAGAGGATTAGAGACGTCGGTTATAAATTCTGGAGATTTAATACAAATCCACCAGACTAAAAAGCGAGGAATTAATTCTCAGATCGTGGAGGCCAACAGTTGGACAGTTATATCAGTTCAAGAGTCTTCAAACCTCTATAAATAGCACGAGCCAAGGCAGAAAAAGGCATCTGGAGATCAATATAAAAAAAGAGAGTCATTTTTTAGCTAGATATTGGTGCTATCAAGAGCTCAAATTTCTTACCAACTCAAAATTTTATATAGAGTGTCAACGGAGAGTAGGATCATTTTCTATAGCTACTCTAGAACCTAGCTTTAAATAAAGAGCGAATTAGATTTTTCTCATCTTCTGTAAATGGAAAACTGTTCATAATTATAATTTTTTATTGAAAAATATTAAATAAAGAATCATTATAATTTTATGGTGAACAGTAAATTTGCGACTCCGCTGGAAAACCTATCATCATTAATGATAAGTTATAACTCAATCTGATAATATTCTAGTTGGCAATATAGTCGAATCACTCATCATTGAGTTCGATCGGGAGAAATATGAAGAATTCCTCTCCTCTGGCTCCAGAAGCCCTAATTCCTTACAAAAATGCCATAAGATTTCTAAAAACTCAGCCTCTAAAGATGTTTCAAAAACAACAGTTTAATCAAAGGACTTCTAAGACCAATTTGGTCTCAAAGGAGAACCATCTCCTTCACCAGCACAAGACTCACAGTTTGTTCCAACCAAAACCCATGAGGATCTTCTCGCGAAGATGGATTAGGATCCTCATAATAACAATGAGAAACGACCATTTTCTGATTGTCCAAAAGATGACTCAGAAAAACAAAGTTTCTCTCACCCGCACGATGAGAAGGAACTTACAAAGAAGCAGGGCTCATGCTTTGCGCAGAGGCATGAAGCAACAAGAGGCTGTTGAACCATACTCGCTAGGACATACAGTTCAAGTATGGAGATCAAAAAGCGAAGTAGTGGTTCCAGACGACAAAAAGAAAAATCAAGATGCAAATGGGTTTACTTGTGTTTCATACAAGAAACACCGTATACCCACCAAATTTATTTATAATTACAAATGCAGAGTTTACATTCACGTTTCACAAACCAGACGAGGGCCCCACCCTCATGCCTTGCGAGATAAGCATGATTTTCAAGATCACGTTTTTACAAATAGACGCGAACTACAAATTCGTGTGCCAATAGAAAAGTGCGGTTTTCAAAAGCGCGCTTCTAAAAAAGAATCAACTTCTAAGGCAAAAACTCATCCATCTGCTACTCCAGCTAAAATAAAATTCGCTCCTGGAATCGTTAAAGGAATAGAGACTCCTATTCCAAAGATATCTTTTGGAAGTAATGCCACCGCCACTAATCAAATGATGGGTTCCAATACAAGAAATCTTAGGGAACTTCTCAACAAAAAGAGAGAAGGATCTCGAGCATCTTAGTGTCATTGCGAACGCTTAATCAATGTAATGTTATCGCGTTGTCACTGTGTGGCTGCTCCTGCCAAACAGTCAATTTTTAATCGACTTACAATGTCTTCGTCTCAACCATCAAAAAGGAGATGACGTAACAAGCAGGAATTTTCTAAACCTGAGTACCCCGAAGTATCATCTAATATGATAAGTTTCGCAAAGAAAAAAAAAGAAGAAAACAAAGAATTTCTCTAGAAAAGATTCTTCTGATTTTGACCATTCTTCAGACTTGAAAAGTGTATTCAGCGAGATGCGAGGTGTTTTTCAGAATACTCGGCTCAAGAAAGGAGTGACAGCACCAGTAGATTACAAACGAATGGATAGAATCTCTTCTGATGAAGAAAACACAGTAAATTCTACTATGGCCGAATCCGAAACATTAGACTCATTCTTTGAAGACTTCGTATCCGTGTATATAGCACAAAATACTCCAGAAGAGTTCATGAGGAAAATTGATGAACAAGATAAGACCATCCAACAACAACAAAATACTATCAATGAAATCAGAGATATGCTTTATTGGAGTTGGAAAAAGCAAGAAGAAATGATACAGGAGAGTATTCTTCTAAAGCTCTGCACAATCCAAGAAATAACAAAAGGAAGAATACGGAAGAATCTTCTCGCATTCGTCCTAGGTATGAGAATGAAAATAATGAGGATTTTTGCGAAGAAGAAGATAATCGCTCTATACATTCCCATCATCAAGAAGGAAATCCAAATTAAGAAGCAAATGCAAACACTAATTGGATGGAGAGTTTTCAAAATCAACTTGATGCTCTCATGCATAAGAATGATTTACAAGAGCTACGGGTTGTAAGACCATATCCGATTGAATGGGAAATTATACCGTTCTCGGAGAATTACAAACCATTGAAGCTCAAATTATTTGATGGTATTCTTTACTATTTTAAAATGTAGACGGGACATTTAATTGGAAATGACACGATCATTACACTAGTTTTTATTAGTACCTTAATAAGTCTAGCATTCGAATGGTTCTAAAGGTTGGAATCAGAAACCATCAATTCGTGGAATAACATTGAAAAGACTTTTTAATAAGGTTTTTTGAAGATGATATGGAAGTTTCAATGCCAACACTCCTGGCAACAAACAAAAGAAAGGAGAATCAGCTCGAAATTTTATAAAAAGATATAGAAATAATTCTCTGAGATATCAGCATGGAATGCCAGAGAAAATATTGGTAGAAACTTGCCGACACAGTCTCTCCACCAAAGTTCTTGCTAGAATTGGGACTGTAAAGTCTTCTACCTGGAAATATTTTTCGTTACAAGTTAAAGAAACTGAAGAAATTACATAAAGACTTGAAGAAGGAGGAGGAGAGAAACAAGGCAAAATAATAATTCTAGATCACACTAATCTTCTCGACCTAAGGAAAACAAAGGGAAAGAGACAATGGTGACTGATACTCCAAATCCTGCAAAGTCTTTTCAAAATAATCCTTCTCAACCGCGGTTTCCTCAGAAGCAATATTATTTTAAAGATGAGCATACTAATACTATCTTCATTCTACTTATGACTAAGAATATGTTGAAGTTATCAGAATCCAAGCGACCTGAAGAAATTGGAAAAGTTAATTATCCTAATTATTGTGTGTATCAAAGGATCATTAATCATCCTACTCAAAATTGATATATCCTTAAAGATAAGATTCAGGCTCTAAGGTCATCAAATTACGAGAAGATCATAATAAAGTAACTGCAAATATGGTAACTGTCAGATTTGGAAGAGCTCCAGAATGGATAGAGTCGACTGATCAAGATAGAGTTCAGTCCAGTCCCAAGGCACAATGAGGATTGTGAATTTTGATCCTTATCAGCAACAAAAAAAGGATTATATCCTTTTGAAACATAAAAAGGAGAGATAATGTAGATACATCCAGATCTTCTTGAGGACAAGCAATGGATTTCAAATTCATCAAAGAAAAAAAATCAAAAGGGAAGTTTTTTTACTTCTAACGTCATTATTGCAATTTCTGAGGATGATACAGAAATTCTCTCTCTATCAGACTCAGAAGAAGAAGAGCCAAAGAATTCTTTAGTAGTTAACAAGGATTAACCAAAGCCTTCTGAGACTCGTTCAGGTAAAGAATATTTAAAAAATTATGATCAAGTAGCAAAGTCTCAACCATCTCCTGGAGAGAATAAGCCAAAAGAGCTTAAATTTGACAAAACTCTTAAAAGTAAAAATTAAGAGCCTGCAGAAAGTTCTAAGAAACCTTTCAAATTTGATGTGTTGGCGCAATTGGCCAATATTCCTACAAGAATCACTTTGTATGAGCTCCTAAAACTCTCTAAGCAAACTAGAGAAGTTTTAAGAGAAACTCTGTAAGATTCTAAAGTGTTCTTGGCTCGAATTCCAGAAACAATTGAAGAAGAAGAAGTTTACACAGTATGTCATCAAGATTCTAAAAAGATTCCTTACATAACTTTCTCTCCAGAAGATATGCAAGAAAAAAAATAATAAGTATCATTGTCCTTTATATTACAAAGGATATGTAGGGTCATCAGAGATCGACCGAATTTAAGTTGATCCTAAATCCGCCCTAAGTATAATGCCAAGACGGATGTTGCAATATCTTGAAATCCCAATAAGCAGATTGGCATCAACAAACACTACCATTTTCGGGTTCAACACTAATGGTAGCAGACCACTAGGCAAAATAAAGTTGCAATGCCAAATCGGCGATTTGAATACGAAGGTCACATGCTATGTAATAGATGCTGACATATCTTATAATCTTCTGCTTGGAAGGCTCTGGATTCACATCAATCTCATTGTTCCATCTACACTTCATCAATACATGAAACATGTAGACAAAAATGGAAATGTGAAAATCTTGGTAGCAGAAAAGCAACCCTTTAAAGGAGTAGAAAACTACTTTACTGACGCGTTGCTGTACCAAGACCATTTGATGCAGTTAAACAATCTGTTCCAGAAGAATCTGATAGCAGTAATGAACCTGACACTGAATAAGAATCTAAATATTCGAAATCTGATAATGAAATCTGGAAAATAAATCCAATTGTAATAAGTTTTGAAGGCCTTGATGTAAATGACACCGCCAATTCTGATGGTGAGTGGATAATTAATGAAGATATAGAATTTGCTTATTTTTCTGGTATTAATTCTGAACCCTCAAGTACTAGTACTGATGTGGTCAGTGATCACCTAAATAAAATATATTCTTTAGTTTCATTTCACGCACCCATTCGATTATCATTTTACATACAAAGTGATGACGATGGAGATGCAAATGAAGTTGTTTTTGAAGTTTCTCTTAAAAATAAAAATCAAAAACCTATGATATTTTGAAAAGCAAATAACAAGAATAAAGGAAAATATTTAGATTCTGAGAAAGAACAGAAATTCCCAAATTCTTCCATTATGATGAAAATTCATATAAGTTAATGAGAAAAATAGGATATAACCTACCTAAAGGCAGGGGTTAAATTTAAAAAAAGGGAGGAAAGCAATCCTTCAACCTTTTGTTCCGAAAGGAAAGATCCAGATTATTACGATAAAACTCACTGGGGGTTGAGATATGTTACCACTTTCGAAGATCTTTCGATATAAAATCTGAAGAAAGGCAGCAAATTCATTCGTCAGAATCATCATGTTGGGATTCAGATGTAAGTATTGGTGCTATTTTTTGAGAAGTCTCTGCCAATATGGTCTCTGCAGACAAAGAAGAAGAAGATGATAAATTATTATCACTCAAAGATGATCAATGGGCAAAATACCTCAATATGAAGTGGGAAATTCAATTTGAACAAAGAGAACCTTCAACTGAAGATAAAATTATCCAAATAAATATGGGTGATGAAACTAACCCTAAACTCATATTTATAAGTAAAAATTATCTTCAGAAGAGAAAGAGAAGATGATTTCTCTTATTCGAGAGTACATTGATGTTTTCACTTGGAATTATGAAGATATGCCAGGACTTGACCCAAAGGTCACGGTTTGTAATTAAATATTCCGCCAGTTGCAAAGTCAGTAAAACAACAACAACGAAGATTTCGTCATGAAATTACGGAGGCAATTGAAGCTGAAATGAAAACGTTAATTGAATTAGACTTCATTCGCGAGGAACAACATCTAGATTGGGTCGCGAATATAGTTCCTGTAACTAAAAAGAATGGAAAGATCAGAGTCTGCATTGATTTCAGGAATTTGAATGAAGTATGTCCAAAAGATGAATTTCCTTTACCTATTACGGACGTCATGATTGACAATACTTGCAGCTATGAAAGGATATCATTTATGGATAGATATTCAGGATATAACTAAATTAAGATGTACCCTGATGATGAAAAACATACGTATTTCAGAATGCCACTTGGAGTGTACTGTTATACATTTATGCCATTTGGTCTGAAAAATGCTGGTGCTACGTATCAACACGCCATGAACATGATATTTCAAGAAAATCTATGAAAGACAGTGGAATATTATGTAGATGATCTTGCAATTAAAAGCAAGAACAAGAATGATTATCTTCATGATTAAAGAACAATGTTTGATCTTATGTGGAAACACCAGTTTAAGATGAATCCTTCTAAATCTTTTCTAGGAGTTTCTAGTAGAAAATCTCTTGGCTTTGTAATCACTTTCCAGAGAATTTATCTTGATCCAGACAAAATTAAAGCAATCTAAGATATGTCACCACCTAGAAATCTCAAAGAATTGAGAGGATTGCAGGATAGGCTAGCATACATTCGCAGATTCATATCAAATTTATCTAGAAAATGTCAACCTTTTACATAGTTGATGAAGAAAAGAGTATCGTTCATATGGGATGATGCATGTCAGAAAGCATTTGAAGAAATTAAGGAATATCTCACCAAAGCACCTGTACTTGTAGCTCCAGTTTCAGAAATACCTTTCCTGTTATATGTGAGAGCTATAGATTATTCCTTGGGAGCTTTATTGGCACAAAGGAATGAATTAGGGTATGAACAAGCCATTTATTATCTCAATACAATAATGATTGGAGCTGAATATCGATATAATCCAGTGGAAAAGTGAATATCAAGTTTTAGTATTTGCAATATAGAAAATGTGATACTATTTAGTGGGATAAAAAATCCATGTTATATCGTGAGTTAATCCCTTGAAAATATTAATGACCAAGCGGGGTCATTAAATTCCAAATTATCTAATTGGGTCATTATACTATCACAATATGATATGCATTTTATTCCACAAAAATCAATTAAATGACAAGCTATAACTGATTTCTTAGCTGAACACCCGATTCCAACATCTTTCTAGCATCTTCAAATTATATGTAGATAACCCTGGTGAAGTAGGTGAAGGAAATATAATTCCGAAGAAAGATATTCAACAAGAAACTACTAAAGTAAATGTTGTTTTATATATATATATATATATATATATATATATATATATATATATATATATATATATATATATATATATATATATATATATATATATATATATATGGCAACTTTTCTTTGATGGTGCTCTAGAATGGGATCTCAAGGAAAGATGGTAGAAGGAGTGGGGGTTGTTTTTGTTTCTCCCTATAACCATATTATTCCTAGAGCATACTCATTGACAAGTTCATGTTCTAAAAATGTTGCTGAATACAATGCCCTAATAGTTAGTTTAAAATAGCCAAACAGTTGGGGGTGAAGTATTTAGAAGCATACGGAGATTCCCAACTTGTTATAAACTAAGTTAGAGGAAAATATGAAGTTAGAAATGAAAATCTATTGCCATAATAAAAATGGCTGATAGTTGTAATGGTTTCTATATCAGTCATGTACCACATCACCAGAATGATTATGCAGATGCACTAGTTTTCTTGGCTGCTACTTTAGCGTTACCAAGAAACGCTAGAAAACGTGTAACAGTGGAAAGTAAAGAATTGTTTTGCCCAAAATATGAGTTTGAGGTGGAACTAAATTCAGATAAGAAACAAGAAACAAATGAAGTACATGCTCATGAGTCTAATTTTGAACCAAGAGACTAGCGATTTCCTTACATAGATTATATTCTTTATGGAATATTACCAGAAGATCCTAAAAAAGCAGTAACAATTTGAAGAAAAACTGTTTGATTCTATTATAACGCCGAACTTCAGACATGATATAGAAAATCTTATGATGAGATTTTACTTCGTTGTCTTTCTAACAAAGAAACTCAAGAAACACTTGAGGAAGCTCATAGCGGTATTTGCCGAGCACATCAACCATGACCTAAACTCTGGGATAGACGCCGAAAAATAGGTTATTACTAGCCCAAAATGATGACAGATAGTCATTTATGCTAAGAAATGTAGAGCCTATCAGATACATGAGGACTTCATACATTAAGCTTCGGAGTATTTCCACCCAACGGCTACATCATAGCCATTTGAACAATGGGGAATGGATATTATTGGCTATCGATTTATATTGGCTATAATAGTTACTTCTCAAAGTGGACTGAAGTTATTGTTTTAACTGAAGTAAAATCTTCAGATGTGATTAAATTCATCAAATATCATGTTATATACCACCTTGGAGTACCTAAGTGAATCATTCATGACAACAGACCCTAGTTTGTGAGTCGGTCATTCTCTAGGTTTTGCAATAAGTATTGAATTAAAAGTGTAGTTTTGTCCCCATACTATCCCGCAGCCAATGGTTTGGCAGAAGCTTTCAATAAAATATTTGTGAAGCTTCTTAAAAAGTTCCTTTCATCCAACCAATGAGATTAGGATGAAAAGGTTGGAGAATGTCTTTGGGCTTATCGAACTACTGTCAGAACTCCTACAAACGCTACGGCATTTTCTTTGGTGTACGGGTCTGAAGAAGTATTACCTTTGAAAATTCAAATTCCATCATTACGAGTCGTGGTAACAACCAAAATGACACATGAAGACAGATATCGACCAAAACTTCTAGAGTTAGAAGTTCTTGATGATAAGCGCTTGGAAGCTCAGCAAAGCATTGAACTTTACTAAGCGTGAATCTCCAAAATCTTTAATGAAAAATTAAATAGAGAACTTTCAAGAAAGGAGATATAGTTCTTTCAGTAAGAAAACCAATCATAACTAATCAAAAATACAAAAGAAAGTTCCAGCCAAAATAGGAAGGACCTTTCATCATTGATATGGTTATTCTAATCGTGCATATCATTTGGTAAAACCGAATGGTGATAAAATTATGATGTCAATAAATGGAAAATTTCTGAATAAATATTATTCATAACTTTTAATTGAAAGGCTAAAAATTCCGCGAACTTGTTCTTGTTTGAGATTCACGATTATGGAATAAGAATTTCCTAAAAAATGCGAATTTCATAAAGTCGCACTGTAAGAAGCTGAGACACACAGTGTGAATCTTCGCAAGGTTGTGTCTGACAAAACAAAATTTTCTTACTTCCAAAATTTGTCAAGTTAAAAATTATTTCTGACAAATTCAAATCCCATTTACACAAAATTTGTCAAATTAAAAATTAGCTCTGACAAATTTAAATCCCATTTCCACAAAATTTGTCAAGTTAAAAATTACCTCTAACAAATCCAAATCCCATTTCCGCAAAATTATCTAAGTTAAAAATTATCTCTGGCAAAAGCGCAAATTTTTGTAAAGTCGCACTCATTTTTTTTCCTTTTTTCCTCCAAATTTACTAAGTTAAAAATTAGCTCTAGCAAAAACATGAATTTTTGTAAAGTCGCACTCTTTTTTTTTCTTTTTTCCTCTAAATTTGCTAAGTTAAAAATTATTTCTGGCAAACAAAATTTTCTTTTTCTCAAAATTTGTTAAGTTAAAAATTACCTTTGGCAAACAAAAATTTCTTTTTATCTAAATTTGCTAAGTTAAAAATTACCTCTAGCAATTTAGAAGCTGTTATATTATAAGTCACTGAATAACGTGGATTTTAATGCAGAGTTACACTTATACGTAAACCTGCAGATTTTAATGCTGGGTTACACTTATATGCTAACCAGCAAATTTTAATGCAGGGTTACACTTATATGTAAACCTGTGGAACTTAATGCAAGGTTACACTGATCGCAAATTAGAGTTCAGAATCTTATTCATACACAAGATAGAATTGGACTAGAAAAAACTCGCATAGTTGAACTAGAAGCTATGATGCATGAATCTAAATGCAAGGTTGCATTTCTTATACAAATTTGCATATCCAAATGTAGAGTCGCATTTTTTAGCACAAAGTCAAGTCTGGTATGCAAATTTGTCAAAATTAAGTTCAAAGATATGCAAAGGTTAATTAAACTCAAAATTTTAGTGAGATGACAAATAGAAATTATTCTTTAAACAAAATCAGAAGGAAACATTACATAGTGAGATGACAAATAGAAATTATTCTTTAAACAAAATCAGAAGGAAACATTACATCTATAAAACTAACTTGAGTTTACATTGCTAAAATGAGAAGATTACAAAAGCTCTTTGGACAATATTAAAATTTTTTACAATTTAATGGTTCAAGAGAGCCTTGATTCTTTCTTTTACATCGCTGATCTCCAATTGAATGGCCTCATAAGCCTGAACAATAGCTTGCCAGTGCAGTTCCTCCTCATTGGCAGTTATGTTACCTCCTGAAGCAGATTTCAGAGCTTCCAATTTTGCTTGATCAGCCAAAAGAGCTTTGATTATGTCATCATGTTATCTTGACAAAGCAGTGAGATTCTTCATTGTCTCCTCACGTTCTTTGGAGAGTTGTTCAAGAAAATTTGAGCCTTAACAATAGTTTCCTGAGTTCTGGTAATGGCTGCACATGACCTTTGACAATTATAGCAACATTTTCTATCTGAGCAGATAAAGATTGGCTGGTTAACTTATTTCCGTCAACACGGGCTTGACAAGCATCAGTTTTTTCTTTTATTTCCTTCTGGAGCTTGCATTGTTCCTCCATCAGTTTCTAAAAAATAGCCTCAACCATTTCTGACTTAACTACATTACGGATCTTCAATAAAAAGATTCAGCATGAGTCTGAAGTTGAGTCACCATTAGTTTATGCAGAGTTGCCATTTCTTCTCCACCAATGCTTACTATGTCAGTTGCATAAATATTAAGAACATTTGCAATTGAGGAGAAAGAACTCCCTTTCAGAATTTTGTCAATACAGCGGTCCAGAAAGTCAAGAAAAACTCTAATAGTGTGTTGGAGTAAATCTGCTTCAAGAGCATCCACTTCCGCATAATTTGTTGATGAAGAAGTTACTATAGTGGAAGTAACAACAAGAATAAATGTGGATGGTACCGCGCTCTGGAGTGAAGAAACAATAGTTTCAATAAGTGCAGCAGGTCCAGCAGTTCTAACTTAGTAGGAACAGAAGCTTCAACAGTTCCAACTTCAGCGGAAGTAGTAGCCTAAGTATCCTCAATAGATGCAGCAAGATCAGCAGTTTCAATCTTAGTGACATCAGTGCCTTCAACAAGGCCAGCAGCCACAATAACTTCTGGTGTAACTTCTGGTTGAATTTCAGTATTAGCAAATGAAGTATTACCTTTAGGTACATACTCCTAAGTTGGAGTAGAAGGAAATATTTCTAAAGAAAAAGAGAGATGATTAAATGATGATTAAGGAAATAAAAGATGATATAAATGAGTCAAGTTTAGAATAGACCTTAAGGTTGGGAACGACTCTCCAGGTCAATACACCTCAGCTCTCTCTTCTGCCATTAGAAATATATATTTACCATGGTCTAATAGAGGAGTAGAGGAGCGAATGACATCACTATCATCATCATCATCATCATCACTCATAACTTGAACTACTGGAGGAGTAGGGGTAGCAGATTCCTCTTGAACCAATTGAAATGGTCTTTCTGAAGAAGACATAGCAATAGGTAAAAGTTCAATTGCTGGTGTAGTAGAAAGAATCTCTGTAATAGGATCATTAAGAAAAATAGATCCTTGACTCCAACGCTTTTTGGATGATCAAGGAATCAAATTCGTGTCATCGTCATCTTCTTGTTCCTCTTCAGTAGTTTCAAAAGTTGAACTAAGTATTGCTGTACCATTTTCAGCCAATACAGCTTGTGGAATGATTGGCAAGTCACTAAAACGCCTTAATCTCTTCTGTTTATAAGAGATCTTCTTAGGAGAAGATTTTGATTGAGGAGAAGTTGGAATAGTGGGAGATACAGGTTGATCTATTGGGACTATTGCAGTACTGCTTTCATCCCTTAATAAGATTTCTTCGATGTCAAACTCTTCTATGCCAACTACTTTAGTGCTACCCGCCTCTTTCTTTTGAGCATACCATGCTCTAATATCTCTCGAACAAGTAAAACTTACATCGAAGTTATGATGTATGGAATGGACAGCAGAATACCATTTGCAAAAGTCAAAACTCATAGACGAATTTGGAGTCTTGAGTGGAAGATTGAACTTGGCCTTTGTACCACCAAAGATAAAATGAAACCAAGCTCTGGCCCCCTCGAAAATATTCCCAATAAAACTCATGTCTGTATTTGGATTTCCAATATACAACTGATCATAACCAAACTGTCGAGAAAAGTGACTTGGGTAATAAAGTTCAATATAACAACGGTTCCCTAAGCAAAGAACCAAGTGCCCTGGATGGATACTTATTAACCACCAAAAACACCCAGGAGACAGAGCCGTGAATTTATCAGGACCAGCTACATCCACGAATTCATCTCCATAGCCAGAATTTGGAAAATAAGAAAAACACTTGAATAATTCATAATTAGCATGATATCAAAGTGTTTTGCGGACCGTAACTATGTAACCTCCTTTCCAGTGGGATTTCTCATAATGTTGAACTTTTAGAGAACTCAAATCTACTTGAGCATCAATTGGACTCATCAATAAAGCAGTGCAGAATTATCCAAGCCATTAAATAAGTATATGGAAGTTCCACCCACGGATTTGGAGCCTTGACAATCAGTTTTACTTCATTGTCACGCTCCTTCTTGACATTGCAGAATCTAGTAACCAATTTTTTTAATTCACTTTGGATTCTACAAACCATCGCTAGCAATAAACTGAGTGGACGATAGAATGCTAACAAGATTGCCGAATACACCACTCAGATTGATCGGACTTCTTGTGATGAAATTACGCATTTCTTCAACCAAAACATCAAGAAACCTACCAATAAAGCAGGATCTTATATGGGTTATAAAGTCTGATAATGAAAACTCTCGAAAAATATCCCGGTCTTGAAGACATCCTCGTCTGATTCAACAACATATGCATCTGGTCCACATTGAACAGTTCTCTCTTCAACCTCTTTCTCAGAAACTGGACAAAGACGAGTTAAGTCAGAATTGTTCTTTGAAAACTTTGGGAAGAGATACCGCAGCTACTTCTTTGCTTCACATTTTGAGTATTATACATGTGAGCATAGATTTGATAGTGACAAACCAATTCCCAGTAAGTGTCATAAATCATGGGATCCCGAGTTTTCAATAGATGGAGTTCTCCTCTGGGGACGTATTGTTCATAGGGAATGTCTCCCATAGGTAGTTCTGAAATATCATACATTTCATGGAGGGCAAGCTCTAATTCACCTCTGGGTGTTAAAAAAAGTGCAAGTATCAGGGTTATACATTTTCAATAAGGAAAAGAAATAAAACTGACTAGGAGGAATTCCATGTTGAACTGCTCTTATGGCGCGATAAAGATTTGTGTGCTTCAATTAATCCTCAAAAAATCTTTAGAAAATATTAATCAAGATTGTCCATTCTCTCTTAGGAGAACAATGGATCCATCCAGCAGGACAAAAGTTTTGGACTGGGAATTCTCCTTGTGCATCAACAAAATAGTGTAAGAAAGTTCAGGCAATCACCAGAGTTTCACCCACAGGAATGTCTCACTAAAATGATTATAGAAATAATTCACAAAAATATTTTCCAGTAGAACGAGGAAAGGCACCTTGTGCACTGAATCTACCCAGCAAAACACCATCTTGCTATTTGTTTAAGTGTCAATCCATACTTCTAGGAATAGAAAGGGATTGGAGATATAATAATGGATAAGATCTCTCTGTGTCAGGAAGAAATAGGTTACGACCGTTAATCAGACAGAGCCACTTATAGACCCCATCATCTAAGCAGTCATCAGGGATTGGGATATGATCACCGAACAAAAAGGAGGCTTGTTCAATAAATTCCTATCAATTCCCTTAACAGGGTCAGTAGTCATGAATTCTCGCAATGTAGGGTGAGTAGGATTCAAGATTCTACTCTTTTCTCTTGGCCATCAGATGTTGCACAAGGTGGAAAGACTCGACCGAACATAAATTGTTTTTCACCATCGTAACCTCCTGTATGGCCAAAATAATAATCTTTCGGCCAAAGGTTTAAGGCATAATTCACTGTATCAAGAGAAGAAAGAATTAAAACAAAATTATGAAAAGGAAAATTTTTTTTAGGGTCAGAATATAAAATTGCAAATATGATATGAAGTAAGAGAATCACCTCCAACCAGAGGCTCCTGTCGAGCCACTATGGAGCTAGAAGTAGCCTGAGTATTTTGGGAACTATTGCCGGATAGACTAGAGGATAAAGCCTTCTTCGCCATCTTCTTAAAGTTCTTAAGAAAATTGAGGATAAGCGGAGTTTGAAGAAGAAATGTTTTGAAAGTTTGGAGAAAGTTAGGAGTTTAAATTTTTCAGAAAGGGTTAAAAGATATTTTAAAGATGAGTTTGAGATTTTATAGCGGATGATTTCACGGACAAGATTTCTGCCCAGAATCTCGTGAGGATCCCCTCATTAATAAAGCTTAGAAAACGTCTCGGTCTCTATGCCAGAAAAAGTGATAACTTTCCAGATATACCGCATAAAGCGTGAGATTCGCAGCTCTAATGCAAAGTCATACTCTATGCAAAAGCGCGAGATCCGTGGATCTAATACAAAGTCGTGCTCTATGCAAAAGCACAAGATCCACGGCTCTAATACAAAGTCGTGCATTTTCCAAAAGCACGAAATTCGCAATTCTGATACAAAGTCATATTTCCTCTCAAAATGCGAAGATTGCATTTCAGCGAAAATTATCCAAAGTACTTCAAAGCACTTCTAAAATATGGAGTTTTGAGAACTTTAGAGGGAGTTTTGTTGGCGGAATTTTCTTTTATTGGGATCATCTTTCATTAAGAGAGATCCGCATATATAAACTACAAAAGAAATAAGACGTGGTCTTCACCGAGTTGTACTTTATTTTTCATAAAAGAAGAGATGCGATCTTTGATTCGTGAATGAAGTTGAAATGTGAATCTCTTTCTTTAGATTTGCAAACTTAATAAAGAGTGGGCCCTGCATGGTCCCATTATCGTGCCCAAACATATTATGCAAATAGCGAACATGCCATCACAACAAATCGGTGAATTTAAAGTTTGAGATTCGTAGTCCAACAAAACTGTGAATCTAAACTTTGAGATTCGCATCCCAGTTGTAGTTCGAAAGAACCGTGAATCTAAAGTTTGAGATCTGCATTCCGATTGTGGTTTAAGGAAAATGTGAATTTAAAGATTGAGATTCGCATTCTGCTTTTCACTTACGATACAGGGGATTAAAGATGTCGATTACAAATTATGGAGATTTAATATAAATCCACCAGACCAAAAGAAGAGGAATTAATTATCTGATCGTGGAGGCCAACGGTTGGAGAGTTACATCAGCTCAAGAGTCTCCAAACCTCCATAAATAGCACGAGCCAAGGCGGAAAAAAGCATATGGAGATCAATATAAAAAAAAGAGTTATTTTCTAGCTAGGTACTGGTACTATCAAGAGCTAATTCCTTACCAACTCAAAATTTTATACAAAGTGTCAACGGAGAACAGGATCGTTTTTCATAACTACTCTAAAACCCAGTTTTAAATAAAAAGGAAATTAGATTTTCCTCATTTTCTATAAATGAGAAACCATTCATAATTGTAATTTTATTGAAAAAATTCAATAAATAATCATTTACAATTTTATGATCAACAATTATACCCTGTAGATTATATTGTTTTGGATACCTGTATGGCATGTGATGGGTGCACATGCAAGCAAGTGCATGACTCTGTAGTAGATATGCCTATATGAGTGTATGTGTTTGTGTTTGCGTCGTGTGACTATTTGCTTATTCTTCTGTATGTGGTTTTGCGCATGCATGGGCTTTTGGGCTAGCATGTCTTGTATGCTGTTTTTTTTTTTTTTTTTTTTGTCCTCTTGATTATTTATGAGCATTGTGGCATTTTTATTTTTATTTTCTTTTTCTTTTTCCTTTTAAACTTGTGGGAATTGTTTCCTATGAAGGACTGACCTCCCTAGCCATGTGCTTGAGTTTTGTGATTTGTTTTTCAATTTTAGGCATTTTACACGAATCCTCGCATGATAGTTCAATTGACTTGTTTTAGTGTGTGTGTCTATATATATATATATATATATATATATATGAGAAAACAGAAAATTCACCGGCGGTGAAAAGAGTTCCTTCACCGCTGCTTAAGTGGCCCAATAAAATTATTACATGTGGCGTCACTCAAGGCGACAAATAAAATAACTCCCTTAACCGCCATTTGAGTGGTGCCACGTGTAATAATTTTATTAGGTTACCCAAGTGACGGTGAAGGAACTCCCTCATTATCGGTGAATTTCCTATTTTCTCTCTCTCTCATATATATATATATATATATATATATATATATGAGGAAACGGGAAATACACAGGCGGTGAAGGGAGTTTCTTCACCGCCGTTTAGGTGACCCAATAAAATTATTACACGTGGCGCCACTTAAAGTAATAAATAAAAGAACTCTCTTAAATACCCCTTGAGTGGCGCCACATGTAATAATTTTATTGGGCCACCTAAGCGGCGGTGAAGGAACTTCCTTCACCGCCGGTGTATTTCCCGTTTACTCATATATATATATATATATATATATATATATATATATATATATATATATATATATATATGAGAGAACTGGAGGAGAGCTGTCAGCTCAGGCTTCTCCCTGCGCTGCTGCCACGTGGCGGAATTTCATTCGTCAGACTATAAAAACTTAAGTTGCAGCTTGCTGGAAGAGAATTGGATTAAAACTAAAATATAATAAGAAGAGGGGTTTATTTGCAAATTACTACTTCCATTTCAACTCCTGATGTCGAGTTGTTTTTTCTCCTGAATTGTTCTTTGTGCCGATTCTGTCTCTTCGACTAAAAAAAAAAAAAAAAAATTTCACATAGAGAACACGAAAGAGAAGACAAGAGCTAAAGTGGAATCATGATATGAACAAAGCTTTTACAAATAAATCCCTTCCATTATTATGTTTCAATATTAGTCCAATCTCTTCAACCAGCAGCTTTCATGGTCTGACGAATGAAAAGCCGCCACGTGGCAGCAGCGCAGGGAGAGATCTGAGCTGTCAGCTCTCCTCCAGTTTTCTCATATATATATATATATATATATATATATATATATATATATATATATATATATATATATATATATATATATATATTCAATTGTTCGATCTAATTTGCGGCTAATAAGTAGCATGTGGCCTTGAATGCTTACTTAACTGATTATTTTTTTTGTTGAAAAATGTGACAAGTCATATAGAATAGTTTACACAATTCCTAGTGTTTTAGCTATATGCTTTACTTCTCCTATTGTCTCATTTATTTATTTATTTTGTACCATGTTACAAAATATTACTGTAAACTTTGTACTTTTAGTTATAATTTTACATTAAATAATAAATGTGTCACACAAAAAAATGTAATAAAATTCATGGTATTATAGGGGAACTCGAAGAAGGAACTTTACACATGTTTTAAGTGATTTACATTCTTGAAGTTGTATAACCAAACTTAGGATCTGATCATGGAGGTTTCGGGAGATTATTAGATCACCATTATTATATAAAGCTGCATACCTTGAGCTTAGACTCATCAGTATTCAAATTCATTAGTACCTAGTGGTACATTCTGGAACAGTACCAAGAATCATGGCGGTGATTCCAGGTATGCACGGGATATTCGTAAAATATGTGGCCCGCTATTTATGACAGTTCCAAATAAATTCACAATAAACATAATATGATGTCATATTTCAAATGCATGCTTATTTTTGTATCTGTTACAATGTCATCCATAACATGTGTATGTAAATATAGCCATTGACCATTACTATCCTCAAGATAACTGCAATTTAACACATATTCTCCTTCTTTCTAAAGATTTATATTTTGTGATACATTCATGGTTTTATAGTTTCATATAACTTTTATCATTATGTTAAATTCTAGCACCCCTCAAATTATGTTTTCACTACTATTGATTGATTTATTATTCTATCCGAGACAAATATAGTTTAAATTCATATTTCACATTCATTTCAAGTTTTACATTTTTTTGTGATATATCATGATTTTACTATTTCATTTAGCTTTACATTTTATTTATATATACATATGACGTGTCTGTGTATTATTATTTCTCCTCTTGTTGTACTTATTAGGTCATTCTAATGACCCTGAATTGGCACGCCCAAATATTTGCAGGATACTTACGAGAAGGACCCACTCAACGAGTTAGCAGACGCTTAATAGGTGCTTTCATTATAAAGTTCTTCTTAGGAAATATTTATCTATTTCTTTTGTTATCTCATATAGTATTATTCACTTTAGTTTATTATTCCAAAGACTCAAAGTCTAAGATTGTAATAAACATATCATTGTTTGGATCATTTCATGATCAAATTGATATTTTGTTGAAATAAAAACTATTTATTATCTTTCTATCATTCATTCTTTACATATGTATATGTATTTGTGATAGTTGTACATATTTGTATTCATGTGTTTTAAAATTAGCGTATTTGTTTATGATACGTGCTCAAACACTACTCGTGTCTTGCGATGCGGGGCGTTACATGCTCTGAAGGAGTAGACGAATTTATAGTGACTACAAGAGAAAGCGAGAGGTTCTGGCTGGCTAAGGGACGAAAGGTGTGCACTTCTAGGTTTTAAGAAATCCCAACTTGGAGGTGAAACTTGAAGAATTGGAGCTGCGTAGGAAATTGGGGCGGGTAGATCAAGTTGATATATACATATTCTGATCAGCGACTCATTGATATGTAAATGATAGAGATAAGATTGGAGTAAATGGATTTGATTAGATTAGATTATGGATTTAGATGAATTTTAAAAAAAATTGTTTTCAACTTATGTTTTTCTATAAATCTTTTTTATAACTCTGATTTTAAATAGAGAAATAATTAATGAAAATTGAGAGTATGTGATTTGCTTTTATCAAATTTTTCTCTCGAGTGATTCGTGAGATAGTATGTGTATGATTCGACTGGATATAAGATTCAAATCCCCCAATCTATTCGAAATACTAATTTTTTTCTCCAATTCTCCACCATAATTTTTAAAATTCTCTTACGTCCTGTGTCAAATTAATATCAGAGTCCAATTCCTCAATATTCTCTTTTCATCTTCACTGCCTTTTCTTCATCTTCCTTTATTAATTTTTGTGTTTTAGATTTGGGAGAAAAATTTCAAAAAATATATAAAAAAAAAATTACTGAAAATATTCCGAAAAAAAAAAAGAAGAGAAAAAAAAAAATCAGATTAAAATTATTTAAAAAAAGAAAAAAAAGAAAAAAAAGGAAGAACAGAGAAGCAGAAAAGAAAAAGAAGAGAAGAAGAAGAAAAAAAAAATTCCCTCTCTTCCTCACGCTGTGAAATTCCTCCTCAATTCCCAGCTTCCCTATTGAGTTGACTTCCTCCCTCTTCATCCTCACCTTCATCCTCAATACAAAGTCCGCCGCTCCTTATCATCTCCTATCAACAGCCGTCGCCATCGATTCCACTCATCAATCAACACAACTCCTTCAACAACAAATCCCTATCATCATCACCGCCACAGCCATCGCCTCAAATCGCATACTCGCTTCCAGTCGAGTGCCAGCCACTCACCGCTACCACAGCACTCAGACCACATCGTCAATGCCAGCAGAACCTCAAAGCCCCCACCTCCACCGCCGCCCTCTAACTACATTCCGACCTTCGTCGACCCCCGATGACACCCTGGCCATCTCTTCATTCATCCGCCTCCACTCTCTGCCCTCATCAGAGAAGATATTCACCTGTAACAACAATCCCTTCTTCCATCGATCATGCTAGCACTCTCCTCGCCACCATTGGCAGCCCCGCCATTGCCATCATTCCTTTCCCTCTTGCCTCCATCGCCTTCGCTAGCATCCGCTCCTCCTATCCCCTCAAATGATGCAAGAAAACGGGAGTTTCTAGAGAGGCACACCATTTTTCTTACTGAACCCAGTTTTTCTAGTGAGCCCATCATCTCTTTTGAAAAGAGATAGATTTTTCTGGTGAGCACACCAAATAACCTTAAAATACTCTCACTTTCTTTCTCTCCCCCTTTTCCCTTTCTTCTTCCCCCACCTCCATTCTTCTCTCCATCACCTCTCCAACTCTAGGGCCGGTCATATCTCAAATCCAAAAATCCAAGTCCTCTCTTTCTTTCCTCTCCCACCTCTCATAATCCTTCAACTTCCTTTTTCTCTTCCCTATCTCCTTCTCCACCCAAATTTGCTTTTCTCTCCGAGTTGCCCACTGTCGCCACCGATCCCCCACCGCCGCCGCCGATCCAGCCCACGCCGCTTGCCCACCGCCTTGCCATCGCTTCTTGAGTCGAGGTGGGTGAGATCTCTTTCTCATTTAGCAAATTTTTTTTTTTTTATTTTGATCTCTTTTTTAGAGCAGAGAATGAGAGGTTTTTGATTTGGTAGTCTTGTTGGGTTGGAGAGGAGGAAGAGGAGAGGAGGAGGAGGAGGTGGTGGAGGGGTTTTGATGATAAAATTAAGGATAGAGCATTGGGGTTTTGGAGGTGAAGGGTTTTTTTATCATAGATAAAAAAAATTTATAAGTTTACCTTACAATTCATTCTTTTTTTAATAATTCCCTCTACTTGCTCTATCTCTCAAAATCTCTTGTAATTGGTAAGAACTCTCTAACGCTCAATATCTAAGCTATCTTAAAGATTAACTCTACAATCGGTCTCAATTTTGAAGTTAGAAAATATTTTTCTATCTTTTAAGATTGAAACTTAAAAATTGGTGTTTTAATTTATACTTTGATTATTATTAATGAAAATAATAAAATATTGTAATGCTAGTTGTAAAATATGCAAAATTCCATTAATTTTCCAATCGTGGACGGTAATGGTAAATTTTAATATATCTTGAAGTTTCTAGCATTATCGTAATGGTTGATTAATTAGCAAAAGAATGTTTGAGTGCGTTTATACCTGTATTTTACATTCTACTGTAGCATCAAAATTAGACAAAAATTGATATTTGTACCAAATTGAACTTTGTAACTACTTACTTACATATAGAGAAGTCATTATTATGATAACTATCATTTATGAATGAAATTACAAGTATTAATGCCTTGACTAGTTCGCAATTGCCTCTTCAATTTGGTATGGGCACTTTTTCCTCGATTACTGGTCACGTTATCCCTATGTTGGCACATATTTGTCCAGTAAGCAACAAATTTCTCCTTATGCGGATTTAACTATGCCTTTGTAATGTAGTCAACTGTTTTAGGCCGGGCTCTGAATTCGTTTGTTAGGATGCTCATATTTGCTTTGTACTCCTCAAGAGTATCAGATAGCATAATCAGTTTCCACATTAAGAAAAAATTCTCCCACTTAGTTTGCTGATCCAGTAATTTCTTGCAGTTTGCCAACACATTCTTATTGATATGTCATCTACGAGGAAGATGCCGGCTCGCCAGAAATATGAGCTTAACTACATTAACAAGCGATAAGTCTATCTGTAACTATCACACATGGAAACACATCGTTCACTAACAGTCCACGCAACTTATCAAGTGCCTAGACATAATTAGTTTCCCACTCTTTTTCAAGGAAGGCAAAAGCAATGCAAAATGACATATTAGTTGAGCTTACTCCAATTATCTCCAGTAATGGATATTTGTACCTGTTCGTTTCATTGTTGAAACATTCTTTGGATCGTTGAGCTTCAATGATGTCAGTATATCTTTCGGCCTTACGTGACACTTCGACATTTCTATCACAGCATTAGTCTCGCTTTTAGACAATCTTCCCACGTACGAGTGTCCTTCGAGATAATATGTTGCGGGATGATTATGCACATCAGACAAAACCGTTAGTTTATATTCGGGCCCCCCAGTTGATATCTGTTGAACCTTTAACCGAAAGGGACATCTTCATTTCTTACTGCCCTTGTGGCCCTGATCATTCTTTAATTTCTTGAATCTTGATTGTCCATCCCGTTCACAATCAAATCATATTCTCCCCTTCTTAAATTGACCTCCCGTATCAGATTTTGAAATCATGATGACAAGCCCTGATTTCTTTCCCATATCGCGCACCCACTGGCAAAGTTCGTCTTGGTTTATAAAAATCTAAAGTCAAAATAGAGAAGTTAGGCTTTTAGTGGAAATATTATGATTTCAATATGAATAGTTTTTCCAATGTTATCATACCTGATTTGTTGTGAAGTCCAAACCGTAATCAACAACTAATTCATTCTCAACTCGGCTACTTTGCATTGAAACATCACCCTGTGTACCAATACTTTAACCATATTAATACTTATTAATTGATAAGAAATAACTCAAAACAATTTTTCGCTACATCCAAACTCTACCCCATCATAACGACGCTGTAGTCCGGATAGAATGGCTTTGTCCGGACAAAGCCATTTTGTCCGGACTCACAGTCCAGACAGAAGGCCTGTGTCCGGATTTTTAGTTCGGACAAAAGGCCTTTGTCCGGACTATTAGTCCGGACAGCGATGTCCTCCCATGGGTTTTTCCACCGAAAAAAAGCAAACTCAAGACCCAAATAAAAAACTCTAACATCATTCTATCCAATTTAAATCAAAATCCTAAGCTATATTTGGAATAATTTATACGGGGATGATGGAGTCATACTTGAAGAGGATTTTGATCGTCGAATGGAACCAACGACATGCTTGTGTTCTCCATTTACGTCTACTTCAACACAACTCAAAAATTCCTCTTTTGTATGGATTTCTAATGAAATAATATATGAAAATGACATAATGATTCGGCTTTAAAATAGCAAATGATCTATAGAAAGAGTAGATCAAGTCAAATGGAATGGATTTTACAAAAAAAAAACTCACCTGTTGCGCGGGAAAATGAGAGGGAACGTGAGGTTCAAGGAGAGGGCAAAAATGTCCATTTTTCTAAGGGACAAACTTAATATATAGAAGAAGTTTTAAAGTGGGCTCACTAGGAAAAATGGTGTGCCCCTTTAGAAACTCCCAAGAAAACATAACACTATTTGGAGTCGGGTCTCTTCAGTGATCCAGACCCGACCCGACCCGATTCGCCTCCAACTTAACTACGTTCGTTCAGTTCAAATTGGGTCAATCAACAATAGAACCCAACCCGTTAAGTGATCCTAGAACCGGTAAGGGTTCGATTGTGATTTTGAAGCCTGAGCCCTATTCGCATCCAGTTCGAGCTCAGATCATGCAGTGAAAAATTCTGAGATAATCCTCGAGTAGTTTAGTGGGATTTCTACTTCAGAATTTACACAATATTCCCAACACTCCATAAAGAGTTTGTGCTCAAGTGTAATCTACCCTACAATATTGAGGTAACTTCTAATTACATTGTTTATTCAGTCAGTAATATTTTGCATTCTCTTCTTGTTATTTGCACGGATTTGGAAGTATCTATTGTTATTTATAAGTTTCCACGAGATTTTGTTTGTGTATTGCATTTTTTACATATATAGGAATCACATTTCCTTGCATATAGAAACTATCAGCTGTTAGAGTGTTGATCATACAGTCATGCATTTAATTCTTGTATCTAGAATTTTGTATATTTGACTGTGTGCTTAATTGTAACTGCACATAAATAGTTATTGCATGCTTCGTAGTAGTAAAAATTTTAGGAAAGTAATATATCACACTGAAATCTTGGATAAGTTAAAAGAAATTGCAGACAATATTTTCGCCGTTTACATTGTCAAAATTGAAAGTTGCCATCGAGAACAGAAAACACAACAAAATTTGGAATTCGAATTGCAACACTTGAGATTTACTTTCTTTACAATCAAAATAAGGTTATAATTTTTTGATTCTTGATTATGGAGAATGTGACGATAGAAGTATGATTAGAGTGATCTTTCTTTATTTCTATTGACAGTCTAGCAAGAACTTGAGGAATTTGAATTTTCTTTTTCTCCGTGAATTCTTCGATGCCTTCTTTTTGAGGTCCAGAGTTATTTTAATTGTTGGAGGGTGCCATAACCATCCCATCAACTTGCAAAGATCATGGTAGTTATTTACCCACGATCGGATGTATTTGAATCTCCTTGGCGAGGTTAATGATAAGGTTGGTTGGCCACTTCTAGCAAGGTTAACTTTCAGTTCTGTTGGAGCTAAACAGTTCTGACGGAGTTATGCTTCCGTTGTTTCGGCAGAGCTAAACAGTTCTGGCGGAGTTAAGCTTCCTCTGTTCTAATGGAGCTAAACAATTCTGGCAGAGTTATGCTTCCTCTGTTCTAGTGGAGCTAAATAGTTCAGATCGAGTGAAGCTGCAAGGCTAACCTTGTCTGGCGAGGCTAAACTCATTCTGTTCTGGCAGGGCTAACCTAGTCTGGTGAGGTAAGCTCACTTTGTTCTGGCGAGGCTAACTCTATTCTAGCGATGCTAGCTATGGTCTGGCGAGGCTAAGTTTCATTTGTTCTTATGCTGACTTCTCACTTAACTTTATTGAACGCAATTTTTATAGCCCACAAGACCCCCTTCAATGTTTCTAAGAACAATCATATTTGAATCTTAAAATACTTTGAACTCTTTTAGTGTAGTCCACACATTGCTTCTTTGATTGGTGTTTGTTCCAGATGAGATATACTAGCAAAGTTAAATAGTTCTGGTAGAGCTACGTTGACTCTGCTCTGGCGAAGCTAACCTAGTCGGGCCCAGTCATTTGAAAAGTTCTGGCGGAGCTAACACACTGTCAGTCCAGCCCAATTACCCTGTTTTGTTGATGAAGCCTAATCTTCCGCCGGGTATTTTGGGATTCTTTTCCTTAAATATTTTAGGTGTAAGGTAAAACCTTTTCATCTGTCTTTCTTCGCTCTTATCCTCAATTCAAAAATCCTTGCCATTGCCTTCTCGCTAAAAATACCATTTTTGCTTCTCAAACCTCTAGATCTATGCACCCAAGTGAGTGACACAAAAGAAGTCGACAGGGACGCAGGCGGTGAAGACGCAAGTGATGAGGACACAAGCAGCTGGGATGCAAGCGGCGGGGATGGGCGAGTCTTCTTTGGCAGCGACTCGATTGCCAACCGCAGGTATGTCTTATAGGCCAATGATTCGCCTTTTATTCTTCTTATATATGCTTAGTTACCCTTATCATAAGCTTTCTTTTGATGAAATAATAGAATTATTGTGGGATTGTTGCTAATAAATAAGGGGATTGGATCTTTGTGTCCCTTCCTCTTGTGTTGAAAGAACGAGGATTGGATTTTTGTATCCTTTCCTCTTTAATTTTGGAAAGAATGGGGACTAGATCTTCATGTCTTTTCCTCTTTTGAAGTTGTTTTCTTGATTTCATTTTCTCAAATAATTAGTTTAGCATCTTTTCCCTTAGTCCTGCTATTGGTTTGATCAGCAAAATAAACAGGGTCGCCCCTTGGTGGGGGTGATTCCTGAGTTCAAGTTAGCGTCGAGATTCTCTGTATTAGGGCAGAGGAATCACTTCTATCCAGTAGGGGAGCCGTCATGTTGTGGCGGAGTTATGCCGAGTCCTAGCTAGTGAAGTTAAACTTCGTTCCTGTGAAGTTACTCACTCTTGAGGAGTTAACTCGTTCTGGCAAAGTTAACTTATTTTGGTGAGATTAACTTGCTCTGGTAAAATTAACGTTTCTGGCGAGGTTAATTCACTCTGGCAAAGTTACCTCATTCTAGTGAGGTTACCTCGTTCTGGTGAGGTTAACCTTGTTCTAGCAAAGTTAACCCTTCTGGAGGAGTTAGCTTATTCTGGCGAAGTTAACTGAGTTAATTTTGCTCAAAAAATTTTGTCTTTGCCTTATAATAATTAGGTCTTTCTTTTCCTTTGTGTTCTTTTTCCAGAGTATTCTATGCCAACTCTCCCATTACTACACATCATATGTCTGGTTCCAACTCGGTTATCAAGGATTATGCTGATTTTTACTGCCCATGACCTTCCTCTTTGTATAGCTATGATGACGAGGAAAGAATCAGTTTAATATAGTCTAGTGGCACTCAAACTCTTAGGAAAATTGTCATGGGAACTCCACTCTTAGGTAGAGATAGACCGGTGCTTCCTAAGCCACAGTTCCTCTTTGGAAACGCTATAGACGCCAGGAACTCCCTGTCTCTTCAATCTTGCCCTTGGATCTATCACTTAGAAGGAGCCTACTTTTCACTTCCAGATAATGAAAGGCATTATCCCTTGAGTTACCTTTGCCCTTGTACCGAAGAAAGGAGAATGGAATGGCGACTCATCCCCACTCAGGATTCTCTCATAGTGCCAAGTTTATCAAATCTGGCTTTGTACAAGATAGACTCCCCCTACTCACATAACTAGTCTTCTCCCGGGGGTGATGTTTAGAGATATACAAATAGGTGAAAGTTTTAATATGGCCAAGACCTATAGAAATGAATTTGTGATGGGCAAGCTTGACTATCTAGCGGAAAATTTCAGAGCACCGTGTTGGGTCCATGAAGGGAATAAGGATTGGTGGGCTCTCATAACATGATTTATACTTGCTAACTTTGAGAATGAGTTAAAAGCCATTGAATTGTTTGAATCAATTAGGATGACCAGTATGGTATTGCCACTAATACGGCCCAGTTGTTTGCGATTCTGGAATTATTTAACCCAGCAACTGGTACCTTCTTCACTCTAGATGGTGAGATAGGGTTAGCTCTTCATACAATGTGGCAGGTTTCTGGGATACAATCGAAGACATACTATACGAAGAGTACATTCCCAGCCCTGAAGAGCTTAAGATCTTATCCTCACGGGACAACTTATTATATCACACTCTCTGGGATTGGGCTTGTCATTTCTGTATATGCTCGGATCGGTCTGAAGTGGGCCAACACTATTTCACTAACTTGGATGGGAAAGGGATCATTGGTTTCCAACAACCTATCAGCATGGCTGATATTAGTTCAAGGATTTCTAAGTCAAAGGTTTGTGATTATGTTTTGACCAAAGAAGAGGGACATCTTCCTGCGGGAACTATGTTATTGAGCTATCATAGCTAGGCCACCCACGAGATATCTCCAACCACAGCATTGACTGCCTACATCACCCTTTGGCTTAAAAGGTGCGTCGTACCTTCCTTGTCACGGAGTGCATTATCATTAAAGTTTTATATATGCAGGTCCAACTAGTATACGGACATTCCGTGGGTCTTTTGTCAACCATGGTATGTCGAATTTAACAGGTTTGAGGTTACTCACCGAAGCTTTTCTCGGTGAGCTAGAACCAAATCCACATGTAGATCTGCCTTATATGTATTTAATGGCCTGGTTTGTGTCCCATTTCTATGGTCAGATTCCTTCCAGTCCAATGACCATAGACAATGGAGCACTCCCGGATTTACGCAAGTATGAGAATATGATATGGACTTCAGATTACTTGTTAAACACACGACATCTTGTAAGACATCATTCTTCGTACTCTTTTTGAATTAATTTTCCAAAAATAGTGGGGGCTTTGTTTGGAGACCTATTTGAAGATATCGGAGAATCATTTTCAAATCTTCATAGGGTGTGTTTTCATGGTTACTCCACGTTCGTCCTGCTAATCTCTTATACTGAAGTGGGAACTATTACGAGTTACAGTCGTATCTTCTGAGTTGTTTCGCTCAGCAATTTGGATATGACCAATTATATGTCAGGAACCCTAACACTACCTTGGCCTCTGAAGGGAGTTTGGCTGTGGGGCTCAAGCTTGGTGACATTTCGTCATGGGGTGCACCGGCGCTTCTTTTTGCTTACCAGTGAAGTATCCAAAACTACAAATGGCGATGACTTTCTGTCGCTAGTATGCAGGGACAAACACTACAATCTCTTCCTACAATCCAAGATCATCATGCCTGGGTATAATCGTCGAGAGATTTGAAAAACTAATGAAAGAGGTAGCTCTAGCAGATCGACAGCCCCCTCGTGAAGCTAGGATATAGGAGTATATACAAGTCGGGCGAGTGCATCTAAAGTCTTCATCATCAGTTGCTTCTAGTGATCAGGGAGGTAACCAAGGGGGAACAGCTTTAGCAGAGGGTACCCAAACTCGGCAAAAAAGGAAAGTTAGTCCTTCATATACTTCCTCGTCTCCTACTGGTGTGGTACCCTTGGTGACCATTCATCCAACTTTCCCTATGGCTAAGAAGTGAAAATGTGTGATTAAGCTTTCTAAGAAGCCAGCTTCTTTAGGTGATGTGACTACCAGTCAACCGACACCAACATCTACTATTCTAGGCACTATTACTGCAACACTGCCATGAACGAGATCTGCACATGACTTCTTGTTACCACCGTCGCCTTCAACAACAAGCGTATCGTCCACAACATTGTCCAAGGAAATACCTCTAACTTTTGACCAGTTTATGGAACAGAGATTAGAGGAGGTAACTCGAGATAGAATATCTACTTTTGCAACAATCTCCTCAGTGATAAGCACTATACATCCTGGTCCCCTCCTCGATTTAATGACGCCTCTATAGGTTGGAGCAGTATATGATAATGACCCTCCTGTTGCTGGATAAATTGTTGTGCCAAAGGCAGACATTGCTGCAAATCCATCAGGTAAATAACTAGAGATGATAAAGCCAGGGCAGTGGACAAAGAACAATCAGTGGAGGACATGCTTCCAGATGAACAGGGAGAATTTTTTAGTTGCACAACAAGAAGGCATTGTTGACGATAGAGGGACCATGGCAGTCAGCGATGAGCCAGGTTGGGAACATGCCTCAAGATCATCAGGAAGGAGATGACTAACAAGAATCATCTGATCTTGGGAGAGAAGATGATGTAGTCTTGCTTCACAATTCTTCAATCCATATTTCGGGCATTAGTGTAGCAGTCCCTGTTTCAGGTTTATTGGATCCTCCAAGTACTGATTCAACGATCAAAACAGATGTCCCCACAATTCCTGGAGAATTCACTTTGTTGTCTGGATCAATACAAGCATCCCCTAGTTTGCCTGATCCCCAAGATAACACTAGTACAACTTCTATCATGTATGAAGATGTTGGGGCGTCAGGGAGTGTTGACAATGATGGAGGGGTTTTATTACCCCACCTAACTCTACCCCTATAGAGGACACTGCTCAAGTAGAAGAGGATCCTACAGATCTCTACGCGGTCGTTCGTGCATCAGGTATGAATTTGCAACTTTAATGTATTTATTCCATTTAATTCTATTTTACTGTCATCCTCATTTATTACTTGCAGCTATGATATGCAAATATTATTTAAATCCTGATATATATCACGCCAAACTTGGCATGTTATTAGAACTTACTCCTTTACATGTGTCATTGCTTTCATGCCTAGGTAATATGGCGATTGTTTGGCAAGACCTCGAACCTGACTATTTACTTGGTATGTCATTTGTTTTGTGAGCACAACTTTTATACTTCCTCTCTCGCGAGGGCTAATATTGTATTTTCTGATTCCAAATTTAATTACATGACTTGTTAACATTTCTTCTTTTCTTTTCTTTTCTTTTCTTTTTTTTGTGGCTTCCTTGACTTCTCAAAGGAGTATGATAACTATAGCACCACCAATCCAAGACTCGGGACTGCTCTCTACTCCATCCACTAGTGTGGCAACCCCTAGTGCGTCTAAAACACCTTTAACTTCTCCACCATTTTCATCACTTGGTTTGAGGCCCTGGAAAGCACCCATACCTCCACCAAAGATTACTCAGGCACCACCTTTGACTGCTAGCATCTGTGACCTTCCAGCCTTTGCAGCAACATCCGCTACTCCCCTATTTGAGCTCCCTGTTCCTTCGGCTTCATCATCTTTGTGGGGTAGTCAGTGAAAATTATTTGAAGAGGATCACTTTCACATTTTATGACACAGTGAAAGATTGTGTGGAAGAGGCATCGAGAGACAATCTAATTCCCTTGAAGCCCATTAGAGATATATCGGCTTCATCAGTTATGAAGTGGGGCATGAGGCAGCTGCTCCTTTTGAAAAGTATGTCAAGGCTTTCATGCATTCAATAAGTTCTTAGAGAAGTCTTCATGCAGAGCCTATCACTCCTTTGGTGGACATATTCAAAGAGCGCATGACACGAGAATTCCTGCAACAAAGGGAGGGGTTGATCCAACAACGAGACAATCACTAAATCTTTGGAGGATATTCAGCAAACCCATCAACTTGCCGATCAGGAGATCCGAGTGAAAGATTTGGAGATTACTAATCTCAATCGTAGGATTGCGATCTCACATCAAATTTTAGAGGAGATTTTCAAGGAAATCCAAGAGCGGGAGACCAAACTAAATGGCATGAAAGCCAGCAGAGAGGAGGCACTGGTTTGTCTTAATGAATCTAATGAAGTCAGCCAGAAGATTTTGAAAGAGGGACGTGCTATCCAGGTATAAACAGACAGTTTTCCTTCTAGATCTCCTGAAAAGATAGAGATCCTGGCAGAGATTAAGGCTGTTGTTGAAGGCAAAGTGAACAAGAAATTTTTTGAATAGCACCTAAAGACTTTCAAACAAAGGCTTCAATGAAATTTTTTATTAGCTACTTTTTATTATTATGGTTTGAAGATAATTTATTTTATTTTTGTTGTTATGCTGTGAGTTTAAGTTAATATGGGATGGATGAAATTGGACATCTCATTTTCCTTTTAGCAAACTAACTTTGGTTGATTGGAAATTTAATGTTGAACTGTGGTTTGTTATATCAGCTAGAGGTTTCATATTAAACTTGTTATTCAACATTATTTTGATCATAGGTTTTAGGTTGAATTAAATCTTTGTGGATTTTTATTTGTCAGAGACATATTTTATGATCTGTCTGCCAAAAATTCCTTGTAACATTAAAAGTGTATTCCCAACTTTCAACGAGCTTTGATTGTCATGCTATTATTACTTCAATTTTTTGGCATGTAAGGTCCTTTACAGGTGTGATATTGAACTTAGAGGGCCTAGCTAATCTTTTTAGCAGGAGATTTAATGTTTGAGGATTTAATTTTACCCAAGGATAATTTTGGTTGTTTATTATGTTGAAGCACCTGTCATGAAAGGAGCTTGACAAAGATTCATTATATTTATGCTTAGAGATGCAATGTAAGCATAGTGCTTGATCAATCAATAGACATTTCATTCTTGTTTACTTTGTACATTGACATATTCAAATACTTTGTCAAATGAAATTTGCAGATGGTCTAGTTTTATGAAGTTTTTAGCAAACCTCCAGTTATAAACGGATGTGAGGTTCCTTTACTAACTATCCTTTGAGTTGGGCTAGCCACACCAGTCCCCTCAACTTGATGAGTTAGCGAGAGTTTCTTTTGGGCTTAAAGGCCAAAATTTCTCTCTATCCGCTACCTCAGAGGCTTTGAACTCAATTTAGCTCTTCTCTCTCTCTCTCTCTCTCTCTCTCTCTCTCTCTCTCTCTAAATACCGAAGGATCGGATCACCTACAGTCTTTTCAGGATTCAAAGCAAAAGATGTTGCTTCACTTTTTGGGGCAAGTGTCACGCCGAAATTCTGCCTTGGAAATGACTTGGCATTAATGCCATCCCTTTGGATTCAAAGCATTGGACGTTGCTTCACTTTTCGGGGTGAGTGCCAAGCCAAAATTCTGCCTTGGAAATGACTTGGCATTAATGGCATCCCTTTGTTGGTTGCGCCTAAGAGATCCGATATTATGGCTTTTGGATCTTCCTTTCTGTATGTATAAATACCTCGAGGTGATTTGGGTACTTCCATAATCGAGCTTTATTCACTTTTGTTTTCTTAGTTTTGGCTTTTCTTGCTACTTTGGACAAAGAACTTTGGCTAGCCTTGTTTCTATAAAGGATTGGTTCCATCTCCGTGGACCCTCCGGCAAACGATGAGGGAGGTGAAACCTTCAACTCTGAACAAATATCTGTGGATTAGGTTCTTCACCTACATCAATGGAGTAAGGATTCTCTAGCTTCTCCTCTCTTTTCTCTTTCTTTTATGTCCTTTTTGACATTTATGTGCTTTTGGCTTTGCAATACAACTTTAGGCTTCAATCATCATGAAGTGACAAGTTTCTTTCTAACATGCAGACCAGTCAATAGTGCTGTCATGATATGGCCTGGCAGGAAGATCGCATTTCTAGTCTGATTTCCATGTTTAGGACAACACTATTGGTTGGTAGCCGTAACCTTCTCGCTAACAAGACCTTCAGCTACATTGGGCTGCAAAGGGCTCAATGAATTTCAAATGCCATGGCATCTCAGCTGGGGCTTTCATTTCCAGGGTTCCATGGACTTTCAACATGGCATCCTTGTGGTCTTTCAAAAGCCATGGCATCCTTCTGAATGGCCTTTGCCATGTCCATTACCAGAAGACAAACATTTTGGAGTGTGCGCCAGGCTCTCCCAGGAACAACTTATCTAAGGAAGTGGTTCGCTTTTTCAAGTTCACACTGTGGACCTTACCGAGTCCATAGTCTGCTTGAACTCCTTGAATCCCCATTTTTTGTACGACTTGCATTAAACAAATTGAATTATGGAGTTATTGTAATGCTCAAAGCATATGAACTCATTATAGCACTTAGAACATATGAATTCATTGTATTGCTCAAAACAACCGATGTAATTTGAACTATGGATGTAATATTTGTATGTAAAAATCAATAAAAGAATTTTAATCATCTATACATTTAGTCTTGGCTTTTTCTTTTTAACATTTGTACACTATTTTACATCAATTTTTTTTTAGGATTTTTAGCAAATCCTCGGCTATCAATGTGGTTTAAGATGTCTTTACCAACTACCATTTAAGTTAGGCAAGCCACTCCATTCCCCTCAATGTGATGAGTTAGCGAGTGTTTCTTTTTAGCATAAAGGCTAAAAAATTTCTCTGTCCGCTGCTTCAAAAGCTTTGGACTCAATTTTTTCTTTTTTTTATCACTACCCTCAACCAAAAATTTCTAAGGGTAATACTTTTTGAGAAACTTATTATTAATGGGCACCATTAGAACTTCGCCATCTAGTTTGGCCAACCGATAAGCTCCATTGGAGTAGACAGATTTTATCACGAATGGTCCCTCCCACTTTGATTGAAATTTGCTTTTGGATTTGTGGGTGACAATTATAGGACATCGTACTGCCAAAACTAAGACCCCTTGTTTAAGCACCCATTTTTTACCTTTTTATTGAAACTTTTGGAGATTTTGGCTCGATAAAATTCGATGCATTGTTGAGCCTCAAGCCTCTTTTCAACTAATGCTTCCAACTCCCGAAGGCGTAGCTTATAGTTATCTTCGGTAGTCATTTCTAACTCCAAGGAAGTACGAAGTGATGGTAGTTGGATTTCCAGCGATAAGACTGCTTCATAACTATACACTAAAGAGAATGGGATTGCATTTATGGGAGTTCATATAGTAGTGCGATATGCCCATAAACATTCACCAAATTTTTCATGCCAATCTCGTTTGTTTTTTTGGACGAGTTTCTTTAGTATTTTGATCATTGTCTTATTGAATGCCTTTGCTAGACCATTTGCAACAGGGTTGTAAGTCGTCAACGCGATGCTTTTGATTTTGAATTTATCGCATAACTTGTAAAATGCTTGGTTTACAAATTGGCGTCCGTTGTTGTGGACTATCCTTTCTGGTACGCCAAATCGATAAATAACGTGGTGTTTTATAAATTTGACCATGTCAAAAAAATTTACTTCTTTCAGTGCTGTTGCTTCCGACCATTTAGAGAAGTAATTTGTGACTGAAGGATATACCAATGACCTTTTGAAGAGGAAGGGAAGATAAGTCCAACTACATCAATTCCCCACGCCTCAAATAGCCATGATGCAACAATAGGATTTAAGTACTCTGATGGTTGATGAATATAGTCAGCATGAATTTGGCATACGTGACATCTCTTTCCGTAGGCCATGGCGTCTATTATCATTTTTGATCAATAGTAACCCATTCTTCGCAACCAATCCTAGAGTTTGGGCCCAGGTTGATGAGCACCACCACATATTCCATCATGGGCTTCTCATAATGCAACTTGTGCTTCTTCATGGGATAAACACCTAAGCAAGATTTCCTCATATGATCTTCTGTTTAATTGTTTGATAGTCGTGTTGTAGAAGAAACGGTTTGCTCTTATTTTAATAGAAGCCGCTTCTTTTGGGTCTTCGAAGAGGATGCCATAGCCTACGAAGTCTATGAATAGAAATATCCAATCTCTAGGTTCCAAACCAAATGAAATTTCACAAACCATTTTGTTTTTTGAGCCCGGCCTGCCATCTTTGCTAATCTCCAAAGCTCGTTTAATATGATATAAACTTCGTCTAGTGACCGATATTCTTTGTTTTATCTTGGGTGGCAGCGCTAAGATAGATGTCAAAGATGTTAAAGTATCTGCATGTGTATTATCCTTCTTGAGTACATGATCGATGGAGAATCCTTGGAATTTTTTGGCTAAGGATATTGCAGCTTGATGGTATGGAATTAAGTCTTCATTCCTTACATCATATTCGCCCTTAACTTCGTTGTGATCACCAATTTCAAGTCATCATAGGCTTCAATATATTTTACTTCCATTCCTTCTGCTATTTGCAACTCGATGATGAGAGTGTTGTATTCGACTATATTGTTTGAGCAGGGCTCTGTCAGTGGATACACATAATGTAGGACATCTTTTTAAGGAGATATAAAGACTATCCCTACTCTGACGATGACTTTTCCATTTGGTCCCATTCTTGTAGCACCATCGAAAAACATTTACCATACCTCATTTTGTGAAGTAATGTTCATTGTCATTGCCTCGTTAGGGACAATTTCATATGGTTTAGAATTTTCAGGTACAAGATAATCAGCCAGAAAATCTGCTATTGCTTGTTCTTTTGCTGCTTTCTCAGGGACAAACCTCATATCATATTGTGACTATAGCAATGCCCACTTAGCTAACCTTGAAATCAATGAATATGGTTGTGTTATCAATATGTTTAAAGAATTTACCTTAGATACCACATGGGTAGTTCGCCCTACCTGGTAGTGTCTCATTTTTTGAACCACAAAAACTAAAGCTAGACACTCTTCTTTATTGGATTGTATCTATGTTTAGTACTAATCATTGTTCGACTAAGATAGCAAATTGCTTGTTTATGCTCTTTATCATTAGTTTGAACTAGTAAAGCTCTTGAGGCATGGTCCATTGCTCTTACATAGCGGAGAAATGGTTTACCAGAAACTAGAGCTGCTAATGCCTATGGATTAGTCAAGTACTGTTTAATATCTTCAAAGGCTTTTTGGCATTCTATATCCCACACAAAGGACACACCTTTCTTCATCAACTTGAAGAAAGGCTAACATTTTCCCGCAAAATTGGCGATAAAGCGGCGAATATATGTTAAACGTCCTTACAAACCTCTTAGTTCTTTGATGTTTTTGGGGCTTGCATGCTTTAGATTGCTTTTACTTTATCTAGATCTAGATGAATTCCTTTAGAAGTCACTATGAATCCTACGAACTTTTCACTTGATACCCCCAGAAAGGACTTTGTCAAATTCATTTTCAATTGATGTGTTCTTATTAAGTCAAATATTGTTCTCAAGTCTTGAATATGATCATTTTTGCTCCAACTCTTAACTACAATATCATCAACATAGCATTCCACGATTTTCTGTAAGTGATTACGAAAGATTGTTGTCATAACTCTTTGGCACGTGGCTCCTTCATTCTTCAGACTGAAAGGCATTACAATATAACAGTACACCGTCTACAGTGTTCAGAAGGACATATACTTTTCATCGTCAGGATACATTTTGATTTGGTTGTATCTGAAAAAATAATTCATAAAAAACATCCTTTCGAAATAGCAAATATTATTTATCATAACTTCTACAATAAGAAGCGAGAATTCATCTTTTGGGCAAGCATCATTTAATCTCTGTAGCCCAAACTTTTCCATTTTTCTCCATGATTGGTACGATGTTAGCCAATTAGTCAGGATGTTGCTCTTCACGAATGAATCTACAAGTCTTTAGTTTCTTGTCTTCTGCTTCAATTGCGTGTTGCATTTTAGGTTTAAACTTTCATTGTTGTTGTTTCACCAGTGTAACATCATCTCTAATGTTATGACGGTGTTGGGCAATTTCTGGATCCAACCATGGCATATCTTCATAGTTCCATGCACAGACATTCATATACTCACGAATGAGTTCGATTAAATTTTGCAACTCATTTTGACCTAGATTCTTACTCATAAATATGGGTTTCGGATCCTGATCACTCCCATATTCAGTTAATCGACTTGATCATCTGTAGGAGCTTCACGTTATTCAAATCTTATTTCCCACTGAGCGTCCATTTTTTGAGCTCACGATAGAGGATTGTCTGCACCATCTTCCTCATATGCATTAACGGAGACAGATGTCATATTTGCCGATAAGTATTTAAAAAGCTCATTTAAACAAAATTTAGAATCGATATCAGATAACGATGATGACTGAAGATTTGTACTTTCTGAGGAACCTTCGTGTATTGCATTTATCTTAGGTTCAGAAGAAACATACCCTAAACCGTATTTAGTTTTACTATAGTAATCTAACTCTTCCCTTTAGGAACACATGACTATAGAGGGGTTCTTTTTCCTTAGTTAAAACACAATCCTTCTCCTTTTGTGATGTCATATCCCATTATTTCCATAAATCTACGAGAGATAGGACTGTAATGATCGAACTAAGGGATACCCAATTTGTCATCAGTACTACTAAGGTTAGGTTTTGGTTTAGTAGGGGATTTGCCAAAGACAATTGGAGGTTGATTATGTTTGGGCTGCATGATGAGCATGGCGTTATTAGGGTCTTTTATCAATGAACTTGGTAATCCTGAGTGTACCGAGATATGTGAAGTCATTGCCTTGTTGAGTTTTTTTATTAAAATTTCTTCATTATTGGATGCATTAGTGGAACTGGACAAGACATACTCAAAAATAGGATTTTCATTAAGTACCAATTCGCCTTCAGTATCAACATTAGGGTTGATTGTTACATCACTTAACTTTATTACAAAAGGATTTAGTTCAACAGAAGCTCTCTCTAAATTGTCGTCGAGTTCTATGTCTACTTCATTTCCATCATCAGTCTTATCTTCCTGCTCATCCTTATACAATATGGCATTAGTGAAATAATTCTCAACTCATCTAAGAGGTTGCTTTTCTATGTAGACTGTCTTGACAACCCCATGCATGTCCATGTACTTCAAACATTGATGCAACATTGAAGGGACAATGAAGTTGGAGTGAATCTATGATCTTCCTAACAACAAATTGTAGGAATTGTCGGCATCTATGACATAGCAGGTAACTTTTGTCTTAAGATCTTAGATTTAGTATTTCAACCGAAGTTTTACGATAGGCCGGCTACTCTGCGCGTTGAAACCATGGATTGTAGTGGTGGTAATGGACAACCTGCAGATTGGTATGCATAGAAATTGCATCAAACGCACTGGCATAATAATCAAGGTTGAACCCAGATCAATTAATATCCTTTCAACCTTTGTAAATCCGATTTATCCAGTATAGTATAATGGTCGTTCATGATTGGGATTCTTCACCAAAATATCTTTATGTGAGAAGGTTATGTTAGGTAAAGAGCAAACTTGATGACAATAGCAACACTCCTCATTTATGGGTGATGGAACTTGAGTAAGAAATATATACGAATCAGCCAATGTTTCATGGAGGGCATCTCTAGTCTCTTTGGATATGCGTAATAGTTCGGGCATGGTGATGCGGGCAGGAATATTCACCAATTGTGCCATTATATCAAATTTGAATGGAGTCGAAAGATCTTCTGCAGTCCGTTTTCTCAAAAACTTGCCAAATCTTATCTCCTTAGGTTTACTTCTATCCAAAGGAGGTTCAGGTGCTGAGTAGAACTAACAAGTATTTGGCAAAATTTTATGAATAGAAACGAAGGTTGACCCGGATTTTTGAATAAACTAGAAGATTGGCAAATGGAACCTCATATAGAACTTAAACGCAGACCTTCTAAAGTCACATTTTTCTTCCATAATCTCAAGAGATAAAAGATTTCTCTAAATCCATACGAACCTCAAAAACCTTGAAAATGGATAAGGAAATAAAATGTGGATCCTTATCTAGAGGGATCCGTGTTCTAAGTTAAATATTGGCAAAAAGCTTATACTTTGAGCTGAATAAAAGAATAAATGTGAGTCCTTCTGGGTTACGTTTTGCTCTCAAAATCTTAAAAAGTTAAGCTTATTCATTTTCATCCCCAAACGCGGGCCTAAACAAGCAATATTAATTGTTAAGAGACAAAATGCGAATTCTCAGCCAAAGAGATCCGCGTTTTACAAAATAATTAAAACGCGAGCCCTTTTAAGGTTGTGTTTTGACTTTACATAAAGGATGAAAACCATCCTTAATCAAATGCGGATCTAACCCGCATATCAAAAGTTTAAAATGCAGGGTCGTGCTTTGATCCCAAAATCTTGTAAGATTAAAGCTAATCTCATTTCAATACAAACACAGATCATCAATTATAGAGAGATTCCCGTTGTTAGCTAAATAAAATTATCTTATGAACCATGCAAAAGTCCATGATTTGATCTAAGTATAGCTAAACGCTGTTGAGTCACGTTTTCACTTCAAAACCTTAAAGGATAAAAATTATCCTCATTTTCACCCAAACGCGGATCTCAAACAAGATATATTGCTACGAGCTAAAATGTGGATCATCAATTACAGAGAGATCAACATTTTGAGTCCACATTTAGAGCTAAGTATAACTAAAACGCAAACCCAGTTGGGTCGCGTTTTTATTCCAGAACTTCAAGAGATAAAAATTATACTCATTTGAACCCAAATGTAGATCTGAGCATGGCACATGAGTTGCAGAAAGCTAAAATACGGATCTAAACGTTGAGATTTGCATTTCAGTTATAAATCCAGAGGATTGAAAATTGCAGTTATAAATTCAATAGATTAAAAGCAGGAAATTAATGCTCAATTAAAGAGGCTATTAATTGGACAATTACACCAATTTAAAAACTTCAAAAGCTCTATAAAAAGCCAAGATTCGGGCTAAAGAGGGGGTTGGATTATTGCCACTTTGAGCATGTGCTAAAAACAGAGTTCTTCTCATTCAAGAGCTTTGCAAAAGTTGCCAACTCAAGAGTTTATGTTCGGATCGTCAACAGAGAGCAAGATCGTTCTCCATGGCTATAAGAGAACCCCAAGCTTAAACAAAGAGCAATCAATTTTCTCATCTTTTGTAAATGAAAAACTATTCATATTGTAACTTTCATTCAAAGTCAATAAAATTTTAATTTCCATGGCAAACAAAAGATTGGCAACTCCACGGGGAGCCCAATCATATCTGATGATATGGTGAAAGCCCAATCCGATAAAGTCCCTATTGGCACCATGGTCGAATTACTCGTCATCGAGTTCAACCAAGATAAATATGAAGAGTTTCTCTCTTTCGGCTCCATGAGCCCAAGATCTCTATGGAAATGCCACAAGATCTCAACAAATTTAGCCTCTAACAAGACTCAAAGGGCTACTGTTAAAGACTCTCTAGACCTCTCTGGTCTCAACAGAGAAATTTTCTCCCCTTTAGCACAAGGCTTGGGTCTGTTTCACCTAAGACCCTCACTGATCTCAAAGAAATGGACCGAAATCTCACCAACAATAAAGGAAAATAACCATTCTCTGATGTGCAAGGAGACAATCCTGAAGAGAAGGTCCCTCGCACCTGCACTATGAATAGAAACCTGAGAAAAAGTAAGGCTCATGCTTTCCACAGATCCATAAATAAAGACCTATTATTGAACAACCACGCGAAACTCCAACTCATGTATGGAGGCCAAAGAGCAAAGTGGTGGTCTCGAACAAAAAATTGAACCAAGACACGGATGGGTTCATTCGTGTTTCTAAAAAGAAACGCCGCTCGCCTACCAAGTTCATCTTTGATTCCAAACGTGGATCTTACATCCGTGTTTCACAGATCAAATGCAGGCTTCAGGGTCGCAGTTTTTGAAGCATAACACGGGTCTCAAACCCGTGTTTCAGAGACAACACACAAACCTCAAAGTTGCATTTTTGAAGGTCTCACACCTGTGTTCGTGAAGTCAGACACAGATCACAAATCTACGTCTCAAATGAAAAACGTGGCTTTCAGGCTCGCATTTTTGAAGAAAAGTTATCCTCTAAGGCTCATGGATTTCTAATCCCAGTCATTCCAACTTCATCATAAGCTCACTCTCCAACTATAATGGCTAAAGTTAGGTTTGCTCCGGCAATCTTCAAGCAGGCAGATACTCGTGCCCCGAAAATATTATTTGGAAAGGATGTTGCTTTTACCAGTAATCCTGCGAATTCCAATGTTTCTCAACCATAAAAGAGATCTTGTGTTGCTGTATGTGATGCTCTCAAGTTTCCCAAGTTTCCCACTGTCATTGTGAACGGTTGATTAATGTGATGCTCTCTTGTGTTGCTGTATGACTCCAATAAGACCGTATGTTTTCATCAGACTCACATCGTCCCCAGCCCAAATTTCAAAGCAAAGATGACGCAATAAAAAACAAGAATTTTCTAAGCCAGAATACTATGAAGTGTCATCCAATATGATAACTTTGAGAAAGAAAAAGAAAACAACGAATTCCTCAGTCAGATTCTTCAAAATCTGAACACTCCTCCAGTTTAAAAGGAGTGTTTGAAGAATCTCAAGGTATTTTTCAAAAAACCCTACATTAAAAAGGAGTTGCAGTACCTCTAGATTACCGAAAAATAGCCAGAATCTCTTCTAATGAAGAAGAAGAGACAAACTTAACCGAAGAAGAAAAGAAAAATCCCGAGTTCGTCCATTATAACAAAAATACACATAAAATGATGAAAAAATGGGATATAACCTAGCCGAAGACAGGAGGTTAAATTTTGAAAAAGGGAGAAGAATAACGTTTCAACCGTTTGTTCCAAAAGAAAAAATGCCAGTTTATTATGATAAAACTGGCAGGGGTTAGGATATATCACAACTCCTGAATTTCTTTCGGAAACAAGTAATTCAATATAGCCATTCATCTGAATCATTATGTGGGGATTTAGATGTAAGTGTTGGACCAATTTTCAAGAAGTTTCTATCAACAAGGTCTTTGCAAATCAAAAAGAAGAAGATGATTCTTAGGCAACACATCTAAACATGAAATGGAAAGTTTAATTTGAACAACATGAACCTCCAACAGAAGATAAAGTGATCCAAGTAAATATAGGCGATGAAACTAATCCTGAACCCATATTTATAAGTGAAATTTATTTTCTAAAGAAAAAGAAGAGTTGATTACTCTTATTCAAGAATACATTAATATTTTTACTTAGAATTATGAAGAGATGCCAGGATTAGATCTAAAAGTGGTGATGCATAAGTTGAATATTCGACCAGACACGAAACCCGTTAAAAAAACAACAACAACGAAGTTTTCATCCTGAAATAATGGAAGCCATTGAAGTTGGAATTAAAAAGTTAATTGAATTTGGCTTTATTCGTGAAGAACAATACCCTGATTAGGTGGCAAACATAGTCTTTGTAACTAAAAAGAATGGTAAAATCCGAGTCTATATCGATTTCAGAGACCTGAATGAAGCCTGTCCGAAATACGAATTTCTATTACCCATCACAGATGTCATGATTAACAATACTTGCATCATTGAAACGATGCCATTCATGGATGGATTTTTGGGGTACATTCAAATTAAAATGTATCCTGACAACAAAAAGCATACGTCTTTTCGAACACCACTAGGGATGTACTATTACACAATTATGCCCTTCGACCTAAAAATTGCTATCCAAAAGTGGTGATGTATAAGTTGAATATTCGACCAGACGCGAAACCTGTTAAACAATAACAACGAAGGTTCCATCCTAAAATAATGAAAGCCAGTGAAGTTGAAATTAAAAAAGTTAATTGAATCTAGCTTTATTCGTGAAGAACAACACCCTGATTGGGTGGCAAACATAGTCCCTGTAATTTAAAAGAATAGTAAAATCAGAGTCTATATTGATGTCAGAGATCTGAATGAAGCATGTCCGAAATATGAATTTTCATTACTCATCACAGATGTAATGATTGACAATACTTGCATCATTAAAAGAATGTCGTTCGTGGATGTATTTTTGGGATACAATCAAATTAAAATGTATCTCGACAATGAGAAGCATACATTTTTTTTTGTACATCACTGGGGATGTACTGTTACACAGTTATGCCCTTCGGCCTAAAAAATACTAGCACCACTTATCAACGCGCTATGAACACCATATTCGGAGAACATCTTCGAAAAACTATGAAATGCTATGTGGATGATTTAGCTATTAAGAGCAAAAACAAAGATAGCCATCTTCAGGATTTGGGAATAGTTTTTTATCTCATGCAGAAACACCAGCTTAAAATGAATCAAACTAAATCCTTTCTAAAAGTTTCCAATGAAAAATTTCTTGGATTCGTGGTGTTATATCTCAAGAAATTCATCTCGATCCAGACAAGATTAAAGCAATCTAAAATATGCAACCACCTAGAAATCTCAAAGAATTTAGAGGACTATAGGGGAGGCTGGCATATATATATATGCAGATTCATATCAAACTTGTCTGAAAGATGTTAACTATTCACACAACTAATGAAGAAAGGAGTATCGTTCGTCTGGGATGATATTTGCCAACAGGCTATTGAATAAATCAAAGAATATCTTATGAAGCCACCAGTCCTTATAGCTCCAATTTCATGAATACCCTTCTTATTATATGTGAGTGTCATGGACCATTCTTTAGGAGCTTTATTAGCCCAAAAGAATGAATTGTGATGTGAAAAAGTCATCTACTATTTGAGTAGAATGATGGTCAAAGCTGAATATCGATATAATCTAGTGGAAAAAGAATATTTAGTCTTAGTGTTTGCAGTACAAAAAATATGACACTATCTGATAGGACAAACCATCCATGTTATATCAAGAGTTAATCCATTAAGAATATAAATGACCAAATCAGGATCATTAAATTCAAGACCATCTAATTGGCCTATCTTGCTATCGCAATACAATATGTACTTTATCCTGCAGAAATCAATTGAGGGTCAAGCTATAACTGACTTTTTAACTGAATATTCAATTCCAGCATCTTCAAAACTGTACGAAGATATCCCCATGAAATAATTGAAGAAAGTATAGCTCCAGAAGATAATACTCCATATGAAATTGCTGAAGCGAATGCCACCATAAAAGAAGTCTGGCAACTATTCTTTGATGGTGCTTCCAGAATGAGATCCAAAGGAAAGATGGTAGCAGGAGTGCAAATTGTTTTTGTCTCCCCTCGAAACCTTTTTATCCGTCGAGCTTATTCGCTAATGGAATCATGCTCTAATAATGTCGACGAATACAATGCCTTAATGATTGGCTTAAAAATCACCAAGCAGCTGGGGTGAAATTTTTAGAGCCGTATAGAGACTCTCAATTGATCGTTAACCAAGTCAAGGAAAAATATGAAGTCAAAAATAAAGATATCTTGGCTTATTACCAAGCAGTCACGAAAATAGCCGACAGTTTTAGTGGCTTCTACATCAGCCATGTGCAACGCTATAAAAATAGCTATGCAGATTCATTAGCTTCCTTGGTCGCCACCTTAGCGTTGCCTAAAAATGGGTAGAAAGAATTATACTGCCCAAAGTATAAACTCGAAATTGAGTTAAACTCGGGTAATAAACAAGAAACACATGAAATACATGCTGTTGAATCTAATTTCGAACCAAGAGATTGGTGATTTACTTATATTGCCTATGTTCTTTATGAAATATAGCCAGAAGATGCTAAAGAGGCAGCAATGATTCGAAGAAAGACTGTTTGATTATATTATAATGCCAAAATTTGGATATTATACAGAAAATCTTATAATGAAATCCTGCTTTGCTACCTTTCCAAGAAAGAAGCCCAAGAAGCACTAGAAAAAAGCTTATAGTGACGTCTATGGAGCACATCAACTAAGACCAAAGTTTTGGGACAGACTCCAAAGAATGGGATATTATTGGTCTAAAATGATGATAGATACAGTTATTTACGCCAGAAAATGTAGAGTCTATCAAATACACGTCGACTTCATACATCAGCCACCGAAATATCTCCATCCAATGGTTACAACATAGCCCTTTGAAATGTGGGGAACGGACACTGTCGTGTAGACTTTGTCACCGTCAACAAGAGGTCACAGGTTTATATTGGTCATAACAGACTATTTTCATAATGGACTGAAGTCATTCCTTCAGCTGAAGTAAAAACATCGAATGTGATCAAATTCATCAAACATCATATCATATACCGATTCGGGATACCTAGGAGAATTGTTCATGACAACGACCTGCAATTCGTGAGTCAGTCATTCTTCAGATTTTGCAACAAATACCGAATTGAAAGTGTAGTTTCAATCCTATACTATTCTGCAGTCAATGGTTTAGTAGAACTTTTCAATAAGACCATTGTGAAGCTCCTTAATAAGTTTGTTTCATCCAATCAATGTGATTGGGATAAGCTTGGGGAATGCCTCTAGGCGTACCGAACAACTGTTAGAACAATTACAAATGCTACACATTTTTCCTTGATATATGGATCCGAAGCAGTACTTTCTTTGGAGATCCAAATTCCATCATTACGAGTTGCATTAGCAACTAAAATGACACAAGAAGAGAAACATTGATAAAAACTCCTAGAGTTAGAAGCTCTCAATGACAAGCGTCTTGAAACACAATAGAGCATGAATTTTATCAAGCTCGAATTTCCTAAATTTTTAATAAAAATGTCAAGTAGAGAACTTTTAAGAAAGTTAATTTGGTTCTTTCAGTAAGAAAATCAATCATAATCACCCAAAAAGCCAAAAGAAAGTTCCAGCCAAAATGGGAATGACCTTTTGTCATCGACACGGTCTATTCGAATGGTACGTATCGGTAGGTAAAACCGAACAGCAACATGACTATGATGCTAATAAATGGGAAATTTCTAAAGAAATATTACTCTTAATGTAATATTCGAGAAGTCCATCACAGCAGTACCCAATGGTGGCAAATAATAATGCTTCTGATATTAGTCAATTGCCATTATTCTTCTCTTCTTGTAGTTCATCTTGAAACACATCTGATTGAATCTATTGGTCTTCTCTTCGCCGCTACATGTCTGGAGTATCTTTTCAGCATAGAACATACTAGTCGTAATACTAGAAAATCCAACTGCTAATTCCTCTAATGAGGAAATCTACTTAACTCAAAGTGATCATGACCAAGCCAGTTATTTGATCTCCAAAAGTTGCCGAAAGAGAGGAAAGAGGCTCCGTGGGTATCAGAAGAATCCCAAATCATTAAAAAGGAGATTCAATACAAATCAAATCATATATAAACAGCTTATGCAATAGTATGAAGCAATCAAGCTAAATGTTGAGCAGTTTGAGATACATATCATCTTCTATAATCCTTTGTTGTGTCTCTGACTAAATTGGTTAATCTTTAACCGCTATTCAGAAATGTGGTAATAAGAAGATTTCATAGAGAAACTTCTTATAGTACTCTTTTCGAAGAACGCAGTGAAGAATGATGCGTTCTCCCAAGTGATTCACAAGATTACCCTATGAATCTTTAACAGTTGTCCGAAAATGTGGTAATAAAAAAATTTCACAAAGAAACTCCTTGTAGTACTCTTTTCAAATAATGCGGCGAAGAATGATGCATTTTCTTGAGTCTATCCCTAACCGATACCCCAGAAAAGTGATAATAAGGTTACCAAATCATTTGATATACATACCTTAATTCTTCCTTCAATAAAAGAATTTAATAATATGTCTTGATCATCGGCACTAAAGATCTTGACATCTAAGTGTATCAAGAAATACCGAATCACCCGGTGTATTTCTGACTGATACCACAAAAAGTGATAATAAGATTATCAAATCATTTGATATACATACTTGAATTCTTCCTTCAAAAGAATTCAATACTATATCTTGATCATCGGCACTAAAAATCTGCCTTGATGTCGAAGTGTATGAAGATATTGGTGAACTATATATTATTACTTCAAATATTACAATATCAACACTTTGAATAAAAAAATATTGGACAAATCACAAGAGAAAACATAAAGAAGAAATACAATGATCCTTATGTTACTCCTAATGTGACTAATGAATGTGACCAATTCTTGATACTATTATCTCCAAAACATGACTAATTTATCCACCAATCAAATAGAGCTCATCTATAGTAAAGAAGTTTGTCCGTTTTGCGTATTTCTTCCCAACCCTAGCAAAACCCTATAAAACCAGATTCCTTCTGAAGATTCCACAACAAGGCAAACTCTGCACATATAGTCTTTCTAATATTGATTAACATTATAGCTATCATGTTGTCGACTGTTGTTTCATAAAAACAATTTTCCCAGTGGAGTGAATAAAGAGATAACTCCACTTAAAATCTTTTCCCTCCAAATTTATCAAGTTAAAAATTAACTCTGACAAAACTAAAATCTATTTCCTCCAAATTTTCCAAGTTATAAATTACCTCTGGTAAAATCAAAATTCATTTCCTCCAAATTTGCCAAGTTAAAAACTACCTCTGGCAAAATGAAAATTCATTTCTACCAAATTTGTCAAGTTAAAAATTACCTCTAATAAAACTAAAGCTAATTCTTCCAATACTTGCCAAGTTAAACATTAACTCTGATAATGCAAAAAACTGTTATACTACAAGTCACTGAACAGCTGAAACCATAATATGTTCAGGAAAGTTAACAATTACTTCTATCCTACACAAGAAAACTATTCATTCGTTGCAGATATACATGGACGTTTGAATATAGACTCTATATTGTCAAATTAATAATTACCTCTGAACAATATATAAAAGAGTCAATGATGTATCAAGTTAATAGATACATTTGATCATCAATATCAAATGCATTCATCAAGTTAATAGTCACCTCTAAATGAATGACAACAAAAATTTTGGTTTGCCAAAATACATCATAAGATTGGATTATCGATTTAGCATTAAAAAAAATTAACAAAATATTCAAGTTCATACAATTCAAAGTGATACAAATCATTGAGTCAGAAGAGATTTAATTTTTTTATTCTCGATGTCTCTTATCTCCAATTGAATAACTTCATATGCTTGGACAGTGACATGCCTGCGCAACTCTTCCTCACTGATGACAACATTATTGGACATATAAGATTCAAGGGCTTCTAATTTTACTTGGTTAGCCAAAAGAGCCTTATTAAGATCATCTCGTTGTCTTGACAACACAGTGATAATTTTCAATGTTGATTCGTATGCCTTGAGTCATCTCGAAATAAGACTGAGTCTTACCAATAGTTTCTTGAGTATAGGCAATGGCTTGACCTTAACTCTTGGCTGAGGCAATGGCACTCTCTATCTCTGCACACAAAGAATTGCTAGAGACCGGATCTCATGGATATGAGCTTGCTGAGCATCTTTCTGCTTCTGGACCTCTTTCTTGAGTTTGAGTTGCTCCTCCAATAATCTCCTAAAAGTGGCTTCAAACATTTCAAACTTATCTATACTATGCGTCTTTGATAAAGCCTTAGCATAATTTTGAAGTTGAGCCATTATAGTCTTATAAACAGCCGCTTTCACTTTCCCACCAACGCTTTCTATACCAGTAACATAATGACTCAATAAGATAGCAATGGAAGCGAAGGATCTCCCTTTCAAGATGGAAGTCACACAATGCTCTAAAAATGAGAAGAAATCCTTAATAGTATATTGAAGCAGCTCTTTAGCAAACGTATCAACTTCTATGTCCCTTTCCAAGGACATTGATGAAGATGCCGACACTGATGGAGGAATGACAGATGTAGATATAATTGTGGCAGTTTCAGCAAAGGGAGGCAAATGAGGAAGCAGACTGGATAGAAGTGTGGAAATCTGAGATACGATCCATGTTGAAGAAGCAACTTCAGCAGAAGGAACTTCAGTTTTCGTCACTGGAAGGATACCAGTGCTGAAGAGGTTGCAGATACAAGTTCAGAAGCCGGAGTAGGAGATGGTATCCCTATATCAAGATAGAAAAGAAGTTAGAAAGTAATAAAGAAAATTGAAATAAAGAAGCAATTAATAGTATGCCTTACTTGGTGAAGAACTCGAGGTTGGGCACTTGGTTCCTCAGGACCATACACCTCGACTCTTTTTTCTGCCATCAAATATGAGTGCTTACTATGATCAGGTGGTGGCATCGAGGAATAGAAATCATCTTGTAATTATCATCATCATCTCCACCTGAATAATCAAGTTTTCTCTGTTGAATAAGAATAAGAAGAAGTACCCCCCCTCTACAAGTTCATTAAAGTAAAGTCATGAATCTAATAAATAAAAAATGAATGAATAAAAAAAAGAGAAGGGAAAAGAAGCCTTACGATTTTGAAGAGGTCCAGTGGTAGGACTGGCAGGTGGAACTGTGGTTGTTGGCATCATAACTGATGAAGAACTCGGTTTTTGAGTTTCTCCAACAATTTGTACTTCATCATCATCAGTTATTTGTATTGTTTATTGGGTTGGGATTTCAACTTCTACTGCAACGTTTGCAAGAGCAACATCAACATGGGAAAAAGTCTTTGCAGAAACATCAACTGCCACTTGAGTTTTAATAGCGACTCCTTGAATAATACTTGGACTGGGCCCAATTGCAATTGTAGAAGGTACGAAAGTTTCCCCCTCAATTTTGATAGCTAGTCCGATGCTCCTGCTCGGTTTGATAATACGAGGGCGCAGGCAAGAGAACTATTCTTCATAATCATCATCCCCTGTAGCAGTGTCTATTTCTTCTTCTTGAACTGTAGGAGTTGAAGGAGCTGCAACAGAAGTAGATTCCTTCCGACTCTTGTTCCTACCCTTTTCTCTTGGAGAAGGAGAAGTTCTGGTGCGCTTAGATACTCTTCTTCCAGGCCAAGAAACATCAACTGTAGAAGCTACTCCTTGAGAAGGAACATCTGCAACTTGCGTATCGGGGGGCTTCAGCCTCAAGAATGTCTTCTTGCTCTGATTCAAAAATCTGAAATTCGTCCAAACCGGGCATTCTGCTGGATTTTGCTTGTCTTTTTGTGGCATACCAAGATTTTATATCCCTAAGGCAAGTGCTATTCACGTTATAGTTTTGAGGCTTCAAATTAGCAACAAAATACCAATCACAGAAGCCAAAAGAACTCTAAGAATTTGGATATATCTAGGGTAAACTGAAATGGGCTAAAGTACATCCTCCGACAAAATGATACCAAGCCTGTGCTCCTTTAGACAAGTTCCCCATAGCCTTGATGCTAGGATTCAGGTTCCCAACATATAATTGATCACACCCAAATTGTCGAGCAAAACGACTTGGATAATATGGCTCTAAATGGTAAGTATTGTCTTGACGAAATACAAGATGCCTTGGCCTGATATTGATCAACCAACAAAAACTTTTAGTAAACAGAGAAGTAAATTGATTGGAGCCTAGCGAATCTGTAAACTTCTCACCATATTCTGCATTTGGAAAATACGGAAAACATATGTACAAATGGAAATTGCCATGGTGCTGAAGATGCTTTTGAATCATCGCCATATAAAGTCCTCGCCATTGTGACTTTTTGTAATGACTTTTGGAGCAGATAAATCAATATATTGGTGGATTGGCGTCATTAGCGAAGGGCAATGCAAAACAAACTAGGCCATTAAATAGGTGTACGGAAGTTCAACTCTTGGATTGAAAGTTTTATATTCGTTATTGCCTTCTTTATACTGAAACTTCTCTACCTTAAGAAATCGAATCATTAATGCTCTAAGGCCACTCAAAAATTTGCAGGCTATGGCCGGTAGAAGACCCAATGGGTGACCATATGCTAAAAGAACGGCAGGATAAATAGCACTAACAGATAAAGCTTCCTGCGGAGTAGAGAGAAGTACGCATTGTTTCAACCACGACATCAAGAAACCTGTGAGTAAAGCAATATCAGATAGAGGATATTTAGCCTGATAATGGAAACTCGCGAATGAAGTGCCGGCTTTAAATATGTCTTCATTAGACTCTTCAACATAAGCTTGAGTTCCAAAATGGGCTATTCTCATTCCACTTCAGCATTAGTGCAAACTGCAAGGATCGAGAGATTTTCACCATCATTATACAAATGCAGAAATAAATACTTAACCCATGTTTTCTGCTTGATGCCTTGATTCCTCAATTAGGTCATTTGGCCGCAAATGTAAAAAGAGACAGTAATTCCCAATATGTGTCATAAATCATAGGATGTTAAGCCTTTAGTAAATGCAATTCCTCTCCTGTCGGGACATATTCTTCATACAGGATTTCACTCATAGGCAACCCAGAGACCTCAAATAGTTCATGAAGAGCTAAGCATATTTCACTGACAGGAGTGAAAAATGACCCAGTCCCTGGATAGAAAAGCTCTAAAATGCTATTAAAAAATGGAAACAACTGGTTGGTATCCCGTACTGTACAGCTCGGATGGCACAATAAAGTCCTATTTCCATTAATTGGTTTTCAATTTTCTTCAAAATAAAAGCTATCAACATGGACCACCATCCTTTTGACAAAGAGTGGACCCATCCCAACAACCGAAAGTCCTGACAGGGAAACTCACCATGTACCATAGCAGAACAATTCAAAAAGGTGCTTACAGTCCTAGGAGATTCAATCGTTGGGTATTCTGTCTTCATCAGACCAAGTAACAAACCAGTAATATGCTTACCCCCGCTAATGGAAAATGTTGAAGTGGTTCCATTGCCTCCAAGAACAACTCCATCCTGAGACTTCCATTGCCTCCAAGAACAACTCCATCCTGAGACTTATTCAAATGCCAGTTCATTTTTCTAGGCACTGAAACTACTTGAAGATAAGAAAGGAGATACGATCGTTCCATGTTTGGCAGAAACATATATCGCCCTTGTGCTTGTCTCGACCACTTATAGTTTCCATCAAAGAGACAGTTCTCAGAAAGTTCAATTTGGTCATCAAATAAAAAGTGTGTTTTCTTCATCTTCTTCCTATCCTTCCCTTCTAAGGCAGCGTCAGTCATAATTTTCCTTATGACCCTAGAATTCGGACTAAGTATCTTGTCATGACAACCTTGACTAGTACCTAGATGACATAAAGGAAATTCTTCCTGAGCCTGAATTGAACTGTGCCATCATAGCCACCCACTTGTCCAAAGTAATTAAGCTTTCGGAGAATAGTTCACTAAAAAAATAAAGTGAACATTTCAGTAAAAAAAAAAGAAAATGAAAGGGAAGACAAATTTAAAATTAAAGATAGCAATGCCATCGTTGACTAAGTCTCAAATGCTGATCACACTGGGGAGACTTGCATTTCAAATTAAAGTGTTAGATTAGACAATGTTCTATTGACTAAGTGTCAAATGCAGATCATAAGTGGAGATCCACATTTTGAGCTAAAATGAAAGATCGCAATGCAATTTGTTGACTAAATCTCAAATGCGGATCACATCAAATTAGAGTGTTAGATCAGACAATGATCTATTGATTTAGTGTCAAACATGGATCACAAATGGAGATTCGTGTTTTGAGCTAAAGTTAAAGATTGCAATGCGATCAGTTGACTAGGTGTCAAACAGAGATTACAAGTGGAGATCCACATTTTAAACTAAAATTAGAGATCTTAATGTGATCTGTTGACTAAGTGTCAAATACGGATCACATAGTAGAGATCCATGTTGCAAGAAAAAGTGCTAGATCACGAGGTGATCTGTGGATCACGTGACAGAGATCTGTGTTTCAAAAATTTGAACGCAAAAGAATAGTGTTTTGTGGCAACTAAAATCTTTAAAATATTATAATCTCCATTAAATTAATTTGCTAATTAAATTTAATTTTAAAAGTCCACAGCGATGAATCGCATGTTCCAAATGAGTTCGACTTGTTAAACCCACCTGAGATAGGGGGCTCCTCTCGAGCTGGTGTGGGAAAGAATTTAGAAGTGGCTGAAGGTCTGATAGAGCCGGTGGCGGCCTGGCTGGAAGATGAATCTCTCTTCAACATCTTCAAAGAGAAAGAGATTGAAAGCTTGAAAGTTTAAATGAAGAAAGCTCGAAAGCTAGAAGATGAGAGCTCGAGAGCTTGAAAGCTTGAAGAAGCTAGAAAAATCTAGAGTTGTAGGAAATGCAACTCTTGAAAAGACTTGATGTCTTTTATAGAAAAATCAATGGCCGAGATTTTTGGCCCAATCTCGAAGAGATTACTCATTATTACGAGTGCAACAGTGCTTTGATTTCTATATCGAAAAGGCGGCAATACAGATTTGATCCGCATTTTGAAATTTCAAATGCAAGGTTGCATTTACGCAAAATTCACGAATCAAGCAAAGAGTCACGTTCATACTATTTCAAACGTGAATCCACAGATCAAACGCGAATCTGCGAATCAAATGCATGGTCATGTTCAAGATTTAAAATCTAAGTTGATCGCATTTTGTATCCAAAATGATTCAAAACACCTTCAAAGTTGTGGAATTTTGATATCTTTGAAGGGTTTTTATTAGCGAATTTTTTATGAAAAGAAAAGCGGGTTGACCGTCATGTTTTAATTAACGAGAAGATTTAACAAAGGAAATCCCTTATAGAACTTAAATATAGACCCCCTGGGATCACATTTTGCTTCCATAATCTCAAGAGATAAAAGATTTCTGTAATTCCAATTAAATGTGAACCTCAAAAATCTTGAAAATGGCTAAGGAAATAAAATATGGATCTTCATCCAGAGGGATCCGCATTCTAAGTTAAATGCTAGCAAAAAGTCCATACTTTGAGCTGAGTAAAAGATTAAACGCAAGCCCCTCATGGTCATGTTTTGCTCTCAAAACCTTAAAAAGTTAAGGTTATTCCTTCTCATCCCCAAATACGGGTCTAAACAAGCACTATTAATTGTCAAGAGACAAAACACGAATCCTCAGTTAGAGAGATTCGCATTTCACAAAATAATTAAAATACGAGCCCATTTAAGGTTGCATTTTGACTTTACATTAAGGATGAAAACCGTCCTTAATCAAATGCGGATCTAACCCGCATTGTAAAAGTTTTGAACGTAGGGTCGTACTTTGATTCCAAAATCTTGTAAGATTAAAACTAACCTCATTTCAATACAAACACGGATCATCAATCATAGAGAGATTCGTGCTTTGAGCTAAATAAAGTTATCTTATAAACCATGTAACAGTCCATGATTTGGGCTAAGTATAGCTAATTCGCGAACCCTGTTGGGTCGCATTTTCACTTCAAACCTTAAAGGATAAAAACTATTCTCATTTGCATGCAAATGTAGATCTAATCAAGCAAGGCATGTTGTTGTGAGGTAAAACACAGATCATCAATTACAGAGTGATCCATCTTTTGAGTCCACATTTGGATCTAAGTATAGCTAAAATGTGAACCCTGTTGGGTTGCAGCTAAAATGTGAACCCTGTTGGGTCGCATTTTCACTCCAGAACTTTAAGAGATAAAAATTATACTCATTAATGCGGGTCTAAGCATGGCACATGAGCTGCGAAAAGCTAAAATGCAGATTTAAAAATTGAGATCTACATTTCAGTTACAAATCTAGAGAATTAAAAATTGTAGGTACGAATCTAATGGATTAAAAGCAAGAAAATAATTCTCCATTAAAGAGCTATTAATTAGATAGTTATACCAATTCAAAAATCTCAAAACCTCTATAAATAGCCAAGATTTAGGCTAAAGAAAGAGTTGGATTATTTCCACTTTGAACACTTGTGCTAAGAATTAGAGTTCTTCTCATCCAAAAGTTTTCCAAAAGCTGCCAATTCAAGAATTTATGTTCGGATCGTCAACGGAGAGAAAGATCATTCTTCATGGCTACAAGAGAACCCCAGGTTTAAATAAAGAGGAATCACTTTCTTCATCTTATGTAAACGGGAAACCATTCATATTGTAGCTTCCATCCAAAGTTCAGTAAAATTTTAATTTTCATGGCAAAAAACAGGGCCTTTAGAGGGACCCGACTGATGATCCATATGATAATATCACTCGTAAGGTCAAGGTAGAGTCCCCTCTTTTGATGACACTTATAACCGCAATATTTCTTTAATTGGTTAGCAGACTTGATTGATGTGGGATGTCACATGCCCGAAGGGTCCGTTTTGCTAAGTTAAAACTACAGGGGTCAAGTAGAATATATTGGATGTTTGTTGAGAGACGGTTTGCAAAAAACGACAAGAACCCATTCAAATATGGTTTGAAATGAAAGAAGAATTTAGAAAGAAATATTTTTCTCCAACTTTTAAGGATCACCTTCTTGATCAGCTCTCTAGTTTAAGACAAAGAAATATGACTGTGACCAAATATATGCATAAGGTTGATGAGCTCTTAGTGCAATGTGATATACAATAAAACAGTCGTCTCATCATTCCACGATTGGGCACTAGACTCAAGTCCAAGATCAAGCATGAAGTGCTTATATATTCATTTGATTCTATTGAGAATACATTTCAGTGTGCTCTCCGCTACGAGATATATTTGCATACACTTTTAGATTAAAAGGTCAACTTTCAAAACTGTAGAGTATCCCAACAACAATCTGATACTAATGCTACAATCATTAATACTGTTCCTAAGGGAACAAATGGTAAAACCATCACCAATTAGTTATCAAAATCAGCTACAAAACAAGCTAAATGCTTTAAGTGTCATGGTTTTGGTCACTTTGCTTATTAATGTCCCACAAGAAATTTGTTAATAAATAAGATCCATAATGAAGATAAAAACAAGAATGAAGATGAAATTTATGAACCTTAAGGGAATTATAGTGATGTTGATGATGACCTAATAAATACACTTTTAAATATTATTAGGTGTTTGCACATTGTATCTAGAGATGGTGACTGACGTAGATCTAATATTCTTGACACTTATGTTACACAAAATGATAAGAGTTATAAAACCATGATAGATGAAGGTAATTTTGTGAACATTATTTCTAAGTCGGTTATTTACTGGATGAGCCTCAAAACTGAACCACACTCTCAATCGTACAATGTTATTTGGGTTGATAAAAGTTTTTATGATATTATTCAGTATTATCTTATGCCTATTCAATTTTCGAATTACAATGATTATATTTGGTGTGATGTCCTACACATATATGTTGCACATATTTGGCTAGATAGACACTAGTTATTTGACCTAAATATTAAAAATTATGGAAATTCCAACACTTGTATATTTATATTTAATAGAAAGAAAATTATATTGACTCCTTCCCTATTCAAGAGTCCATCTGAAAATAAAAAAAGATTAATAACTCTAACGCAAGGTGATAAATTACTCCATTTTATTCATAAAAACCATGAGCCTGTCGAGTCTAGATCCATATTTCTTTAGAATCCGGTCCTATAGTAGACAAGCATAATCCACCTCTAGATTCACATGCACCCCTCTTAGATCATTTGCGTGTGAATCTTGGTAGGAAAATTGTATTTAGTGATAATGCTTAGAAGTCTATTGCAGATACACATGATAGAGTGTAGGTATTTGCAGTTGAATCCGTATTGATTAGGGTTCAACCTGTAAGGTTTCCTTTCGAGAACGTAGAGGTTCTCCACACTCGGCATACGAATCCCTTCAGGTTATTATGATTCATTTGGAGTTAGATATTCCACCAGTTCTTGATATTCGTTCGATTGTTATTAATCCACATGTGTCATGGTGTTCAACTCCAGTTGATTCTCTAGCTCCTACTTTATGCATGACATTCTTTACGGTATCAGATATTCAGCTCATTTCGCTTCTTCTACATCCACGAGTGCCACCACTAGGAAAAAGTAAGATAATTTGATATTTGGTTCCGGATATGTCTGATTTATATATATTTGGTTTGGTGGAAAGATTTATCAGATATCGAAAAGTTTCTTGCTTGCCTTCATCCAATATGTTTGACTTTCTTCTTGTCACTATTCATCAGTGGTGAATGTTTCGAAGTGAGAGAGAACTGATAGAGATAAAATTGGATTAGTTAGCTTTGATTAGATTAGATTAGAGATTTAGTTGGATTTTAAAAGATTTGTTTTTATCTTGTGTTTTTTTACTATAAATATTTTTTGTAACTTTGATTTTGAGGAGAGAGATGATTAATGAAAATTAAGAGTATGTTATTTGGTTTATTAAATTTTTCACTCGAGTGATTCGTGAGAAAGTGGGCTTGTGATTCATCTGGACGTGAGATATCAATCCCCCAACTTCTTTTCCAATTTTCCATAACAAATCCTAAATTCTTTTCCATCCTGTGTTGATAAATGTATGTATATATTCAGATATGCATATACCTATTCTATATGGAAGACAATCAAAAAATAGATATGACTGTAATATTCAGAGAAAGTATAGTGTATAATGACTTTACCAACGTGAAATCTTTTATCAAAGAATAAATATTAAATATCTGGCTTAAAAATAACCTTTCTGGATACCTAAGCAATGAAGTTTATTTTCAACACGTTAACTTGTCCAAATCAATAGAAAGACAAGCAAGTAGATGAGGTACAAAAAATAATGTTGATGGATAGATGAAATAAAAACGTTAAGCAAATAAATGCAGATGGCTATATATTTAGAGCCATTATCACCGTAAGGATGGGCCTGCGATAGCCAATCATCAGGAGAGGCAATGTCAAGAGATGAGGTCAAGCTGCTTGGGACATGGTCCAGCACATTCGTTCCTCCTTAGAATCAAATAGGCTCTGAAGAGGAAGGATGTTGAATATGAATTCATAGAAGACGACCTCTCCAACAGGAGTCCTGCACGCCTGACGAATAATGGGAGTTTCCAAAGGAGCACACCAATTTTCCTAGTGAGCCCACTTCTCTTGTTTTTTTTTTTTTGAAATAAAAAATGGCGGTGGAAGCCCTCCGCGTTTCATTAGCAAGTGAATAACAGAACCATATATAGGATTACAGAGTTCGATCACTCGTAAGAGTGATTCTCATAGTACATTAGTTGCAAAAGATAAATAAATAAAAAGAAAAGATACAAAGAGGTCGGAACAGGTCTTGTCAGGAAGTCTTCTCGTAAAGTCGCAGAGTGGATTCCTTCTCCATGTTGCAGGGTGAATGTTGTGGATCATGTATGGCCAGGAGAGTCCAGATCATCTTCAGATAATCCCCCTAAGATCTGAATTCGCTCCTCATCGGAAGGTATATCTGTCCAAAGAGAAAAAACATGCATAACTAAATGGATGCAACTATGTATGGAGCGAGCAGTAGAATTAAATATTCTATTATTTCTTTCCAACCAAACATTCCAACATTAAACTGCAGTTAGGGTTCGACCCTATTTGATGGGTGGCTATTTAAGCATAGTCTATTCCTTATACAATTTTCCTCCTCCATGTTTGGGTTGATCCCAAGAAATCTCACACAGCATATCCAGAGATGATAAACGAAGTTACAGTTTAGCATTAAATGGTTGGTAGACTCTCCAGCTACGCTACACAGGACACAGAAGTTTGTGCCTGACCAGCCACGTCTTTGTAGTACTGGCCATGTGAGGAGGGCATTCCTATGGGCTAGCCAAAGAAATACCTTGACTTTCAGTGGGCATTTTGTCTCCCATATCCAACTTGTGTCCTTGGTGTTGACTCCGCTATCTATAAAATGGTGATATGTGGATTTTACCGAAAAAACTCTATTTTTGCTCCATCTCCATATGGGTTGATCATTGGTCGCCCCAGATGGTGTTATTTCATTTAAAATAGACCTTAGTTCCCAGATCTGAGTTTCCTCCTATATTGAGACGGGATGTATTAGATTCAGTCGCCATCTCGCTCTTCCCGATTGGGAGGCAATTACTACATCCTTATTTAATGATAATTCAAAGGCTACAGGAAACAAGATCTTGAGGGGGAGCTGTGCACACCAACGGTCATGCCAGAATGCAATTTTTCGGCCATTGCCTAATTTATATTGCAGACTAGGCCAGACTATGTGTTTGGTTTTGACCATCCCTTTCCAGAAGCAAGAAGAATTTAGTGAATTCCGGTCAGTCTCATGCCATGTACCATTCCGGGGACAGTATTTAGCATGTATGAGCTTCTGGAGATTACCCTCTGGACGAGTGAGTAAGTGTCACCACCATTTAGCCATTAGGGACAAATTGAAAGTTCTCAAATTTAGGACTCCAAGACATCCAGCAATCTTAGGCCTGCAAATCTTCTTCCAGAAAACCAAATGATATTTATTGGAGTCAGTCGCACCATTCAATAGGAACCTCCCCCTGATTTGATATATTTTGTTTCTAACCCAACATGGTAACGGAAGAAGGACATGTAGTAGAGGGGAAGGGATGAAAGAACTGCATTGAGTAAGATGACCCTCCCTCCTAAGGATAGTAGGCCCCCTCTCCATCTATCTAGTTTCTTCTCGAAGCAATCCAAAAGAGGGTACCAGTCTTGTTTGGAGAGCTTGCCTGGTTTGATAGGGATGTCCAGGTATTTCATTGGGAATTTTTCTTCCTTACACCTGAAGGTCTCAAGGATAAAATTCATAGTAAGGTTTTTGTGCCCGAGGCATATAAGGGAGCTCTTGGAAAAATTGATTCTCAACCCCGACCATGCCTCAAAACAGCAGGGGCCCCATTTGATGTGATTGCCTCAAAGAGGCTATCGCCTCCAAATATGAGTGTATCATCTACATATTGGAGGTTGATATGTGATGTAGAGGTAGATCCTGCGAGACCTTTTAGTAGTCCAGCATGTTTCATTTTTCTAAACATTATGTTGAGACCATCAGCTACAAGCGTAAACAGAAGGGATGAAAGTGGGTCTCCCTGTCGTAGTTTCCTCCTAAGTACTATCTCTTTCCCTGCTACACCATTAACTAAGATCTGTATTTTTGCAGATGTACGCCAGTTTCTTATCCATGATATCCACCTTTCTCCAAACCCGCGAAGGCGTAAAACCTCAAACAAACAATCCCATTCTATCATATCATAGGCTTTTTCCAAGTCCAGCTTGAGGATGTATCCATTCAACTTTGACTTTTTGCAATGGTGAATGATATCATATGCTGATACTACTCCCTCTAATATATTCCTTCCTATGATAAACCCAGTCTGATAATCCCCAATCATAGTTTGCAATTTGGGTGCAAGTCTATTGGAAAGAATTTTTGTGATGATTTTAATAGAGCAATTCACCAGGGCAATGGGTCTGTAGTCCCCAATCCGCTCTACTTGATCCCTCTTGGGGATAAGTGTGATGAGAGAGTAATTGATTCTATCAAGTCTGGATGAGTCGTGGTAGACTTCATCAATCACTCGTTTAAGATCATTCTTGACCACCTCCCAGAAAGTCCTATAAAAGAACATTTGGAATCCATCCAGGCCAGGTGCCTTTTCAGGCCCCAATTCCCGCACTGCACGTTTAATTTCTTCTTCCTGGATCTGTAGTTCCAATTCGTGCAAGTTTGGACAAATTGGCCATGCCTTGCTTTTCATTCGCAATCTGAAGTGGTTTTTTGTCCCAAATAGCTTTTTAAAATGGTGGTGTACATGGTCCTGCAATTGAGGTCCATGAATAAGTCCTTCCTCAGATTGCAATGTATCAATCTTGTTAACTTTTCTACGCATGCAGGCAGACCTGTGAAAAAATGTTGTGTTAGCATCCCCTTCCTTTATCCATTTGCATCGTACTCTCTGTTTCCACATTATCTCCTCTTTTCTGTAAATTTCTTCTATGATTTTTCGGAGCTCGAATAATCTTGAGTTTTCCATCACATTGAGAGGTCTTGTCTCTTCGTGTTTCTCCAAAGTGTTTATTTCTTCCAGTACCTTGGTTTTGTGCTCGCGGGATAAAAGACGGTGTCTTTTCTCCCACCTCCATAATACTTTGCGGAGACGGCTAAATTTAACACATATGTTACCCGTAGCATCTGTTGCCGAAGTCTGTTGTGACCAGCTCTCCTTGATGAGAGCATGGACCTCTTCATGCTCTAGCCACCATTTCTCGAAATGAAATCTTTTCTGATGGAATTGGTGTTCTCTAGAGTCTAGACAAATGGGTACGTGATCAGAAGTGATGCGCTCAAGCGCTCTGAGGTCAGATAGGGGAAACTTCGTATCCTAATCTTGACAAATGAGAACCCTGTCCAGTCTGGCCAAATTAGGATTTTCCCTCATGTCGGACCATGTGAATCTACGATTGTTCAGTGGCATGTCTGTAAGTTGTAGTTGTGAGATGACCTCATTGAACATCTCTCTATCTATGGGGTGACGATCCGTTCCTTTTCTTTCATGAACGAATCAGGTTATATTGAAATCCCCCCTATGATCCAAGGAGAGCTCCATCTTTCCCTTATGTTCTTAAGCTCGTCCCAAAAAAGAGGGCGTGACTGGGTATCATTGGGACCGTAAACTACTGTGATTGTTTGAGTCCACCCATCAGAAAGTCTCTTTATTCTTATTGAGAGGGAGAACTGTCATTCCCATGTGTCTAGTAGGGCGAATTTGTAGTTATAACCGATTAATAAACCACCTGATGCTCCACGAGTATTTTTATAATGGAAATTAAAAGAGTTATTAGGACCAATAGTCCGGGTTAGTGAGTTTGGTCTCTTCCAAGCAAACAATGTCAATTTTTGTTGTTTCAGATGACCTCTGCGACCATACGTCGCTTGGTTGGATTACCCAATCCCCTAACATTCCAGAACATACAGTTCATTTAAATTGGTGGACTAACTTCTCCATAAACGATGGGCACTAGGCTCTCATATTATTCCCCTCCGAAGACTGAGGATCATCCAAGGATCTAAGTTGAATTAGAGTACTATTGGTCTCTATATCCTCTGTTCTCATGTCAATATCACAAATCTCAGCCGCAGAGAGTAACTCATTATCAGGAATGAAATTCAGTATATCAAAATTTAAATGAGAAGTACCTGGGGCAAGTTCGAAATGAGTGCTTTACGTTTGGCAGCTGACATTGCAATTTGGTTAGCCTGATACTGTTGACCTCCCCTTTTCTCCTCCAGTCTTCTGCTCCGTCTGTTAGGAGTGATCGCAGAAATCATCTGTTTAATCTCGCGGATCCCCTCTTCCAATTTAGGACCCTGGTGTGTATCATCTATGGCCTTCAGGTTATTTGAAACTGGTTCTGTGACTTCTTCGTTCCCTGCCTCCCCTGCTGGTAATGCATCTAGGGGAATGAGTACTTTCTCCAGAGAGGCTCCAGGTAAGTCTTGTGAAATGGTTCGGATTTGAAGTTTTTTCCTGTCCCGAACCCTTTTTGGAAGACGGGAGGCCTGTCGACGTCATGCCTTTATGGGGGTTCTTGTCTGTTCCCTTTCATCACATTCTCTAATAATTTGGCTATTGTGTCCCTTGCAAAATCCTTGTCCAAATTTTTAAGGTGTGTGAGAAGGCCCAAATAGTCACTTGGAGAAATATTTGTTTTGGAGCATCCTTCAATAGCATTGGCCACAGAATTTACCTGGGCTATCTTTAGATTACTATCTAGCTGGGCCTTGGAGCAGCCCACAATTCCATTATTACCCCCCCCCCCCCTCCCGCCTCATTTTGCACTTGTGTCTCCCCTGTGTTTCCTTGGGCACCTCTGTCTCCAGTTTGTGTCCCCCTATCCTCCGTACCTGAATTCTCTGCATTTTCCATTAAATTAGGCCTAAGTTGGGTAGAAAGTGGCTGGTTAACCGATATCTCTTCTCCAGTGTCATTAAAACCCGAGCCCCATTTTTTACTTCTCTCTAGACGCATTAAATGCGGCCCATCACTCCTCTTTTCTCCCTCTGACCCATCGTTACTAGGCTCCAGACGCATTAAATGTGACCTGTCACCCGTTTCTCCTCCCTCGGCTCGCTGGGACTTCTCTTGTTTTTTTGGTCCGGACTCAAAGTCCGGACAATTACAAAGTGGACTCACTAGGAAAAATGGTGTGCTCCTTTGGAAACTCCCTGAATAATCAGTTCACAAGAAGGTCCCAGTGCTTGTGCATGCTGAAAAAGCAATCTGTGATCGTTTGTCACCATTGAATACATCGATGAGAGAAGGAAGAGACAGATGATGTAAATGGTTAAGCTAAGCAAACAAATGCAGATGGCGGTATATGCAAAGCCCAACTAGAGTTTGATTGGGTAGACCAATAAGATAATAAAATAAATGGGGAGCACAAGAAGAAGATAGAAACAAGAGCACAAACCAAAAATGTCTTTGTCGCAGATTGGCGTGGTTTGCAACGTGTACACTTTTCTTCCATTTGGCTGTATTTAAAGCCATGATCAATGTAAGAATGGGCCTGCAATAGCAATCTTCAGGAGAGGCAATGGCAAAAGAAGGGGTGAAGCTGTTTGGGACATGGTCTAGCCCATTCGTCCTAAGAATCAAATGGGCTCTCAAGATGAAGGATGTCGAATATGAATTCATAGAAGAAGACCTCTCCAACAAGAGTCCTCTGCTCTTGAAATATAATCCAGTTCACAAGAAGGTCCCAGTGCTTGTCCATGACGAGAAAGCAATCTGTGAATCACTTGCTATCCTTGAGTACATAGATGAGAAATGGAAGAGGAATCCCATCTTGCCAGAGGATCCTTATGAAAGGGCCATGGCCCGTTTCTGGTCAAAATTTGTAGACGAGAAGGTAATAATCATAAATATCCATTTTATTATTCATTATGAATGATGGTTTGATGATTTATTCAATGTTGAATATAACTCATATGCGGAGTGCGCCAACTTCCAGATGTGTTGTTAGATTGTACCAGTATCAGTGATTCAATTTTCAGCTGAAGAGGGTAAATAATTAAGTAATTAGCAAGTATCATCTGATATGCAGCATTCGAGTGACATGAATAAAATAATTAAATAAGGCAAAGTCTTAGTGAAATTTATGAGTCTAATCTTGAAAGAAAATGAAGCATGCAATGTTTTTGACGATTTGTCATACTCTTCTGGTAGTTTATCAGAATTTTTTTATGTTTCAACGACTTCATCTTCATCCTTGCAGTATGAAATAAAATTAAATAATCAATAAAGTAGGTTTTCCTAAAACTTTGGCACGAACTTAGAAGTCTGAGAAGTCTGATATCAATTGGTAGCCAACTGCTAATACAACAACAACAGCCAAGCCTTTTAGCCCAAGCATTAGGGGTAGGCTACATAAACAAGAAGGAGAATTATGCCAGATCGAAAGCCAGTTGCTAATAATTTCATCAAAACTACTATCTAAACATGGAGTTTCACTCTATAGTCCACCCTATTTTGATGGGAAATGGCAATTAGGGTACTGGTGATGAGACCACGGGACAAGGATTATGAGAATTGACATTATCTGTGGGAAAATAATATTTTTTTTTTCCAGAAAAAGTTGGCCTACTTTTCAAAAATGGTATGTCATGAGTTTGCTTATTTAAATTTAAAGAGGATTGTCATTATTTGTTGCAGTGTTTGCCTTCCATTTGGCGAGTTTTTGCTTCGAAAGGAAAAGAACAAGAGGAAGCATTAGTCCTGGCTATGGAAAATCTAACAATCTTAGAGAGAGAGCTGAAAGAAAAGAAGTTCTTCGGGCGAGACACAATTGGACTTGTCGATATAACTCTTGGCTGCATCACGAACATGATTGGAATATTGGAGGGAATTATCGAGATGAAGATCATACAAGAGGAAAGGTTTCCATTGCTTTCTAAATGGATGGAAAATTTCTCAACCCATCCAGCCATAAAGAACAGTTTCCCTCCAGAAGAAAGAATGCTCACCAAGTTTCGCATGATTCATGAAGCTTTGTTTGCCAAAAAGGAAACTCATTGAACTTACAATGACAATCTTAGTGAGCCTACAGGAATGGAAGAAACAGACTAAAGAAATAATATGCTTCGGGTGAAAGAATTATGTTGACAACTGCTTTCATGAATAACCTTAAACAATTGCACTATTGGCTTTCCAAGATTCCCAAATGACTCTTGATTGATTCCTGATTGATAGGGAGAAAATTATATGGTATAATCTTTCTATGCTAAAAAAATGATTGAACATCAGCTATTATTTTGTAGTAACCCAAAAAGACAAAAGTGCAGGCTGGGAGGGGCTACACTTCAAGGTTAAGTCAAGTGCAATAGTTACCATGTTGTAGCAGACAGAGAATTGCTTGGTATCGAAAACCTGTAATTAGACAAGGCATAAAGTATTGGTCAGAAACTTTGAGAATCCTGTATAAAATCACAAGTTAGGAAGCCAAGTCTACAAAGAAAAGTGAAATATTTGGTAGAGAGGAAGACCAAGGTCTGTTAAATATTAACATATGAAGCAACAGTGCACCCACAACGAAATTTCTTTGAACTCCAGATCGTTTAAACCAGGGAATCCATCTAATTAAAACACGAATTCCTAAGATGCTTTACTCTCCAAAAACAGCAATCCTATATATTCCATTAACTTTACCTGTCTGTGGTAATGGAAAAAAAAAAATTAAGATCTAGTTAGAAAGAGCCATGAAGTAATGTTTCTCTTTTTTGCATAAATTCAAACTTCATATTCAAAATTTAAATATAAAATGCAGAGCGATCATGAATAGAAAATTCCAACTGAGACATTGAATTAGAGAGTTGAAATATAGAATTGAGCATCAAAATGGCATGAAGAACTCTTCCCAAGAACATAGAAATAACCTACTCGTGAGTACTTGTAGCCACATTATGCAAGATTACATGGCCTTGCCAAGTAACTACAAGGTTACGTAGCATAGGATTTGTAGTCTGTCTAGGTAGGACTTGTATAGTTATAATATCTAAATCTTGACTGTTTACAACAAAATGGGTAAGGAATGAAACACTTGAAAAGTCCCGCAGAAACTTTTATGACCAGCTGCGACCTGCCATCAACCTTTTGGTACTAAATTCCCAGCCTAAGCAACTATGACCAACTGAGGGCCAGGTTATTGCCATAAAGGTTAGTTGGCCACTACAACTAGAATTTATCTATGGTTATGCATGGTAGAAAATGCACATCAATACGAAGTTGCTTAAAGTTTCTCAAATTATATGTATATGGATATGTAGTACCATTTTCTTTTTTCATCACTTCTTCCAAAAATAACAGCATAAAAAATCAGATATCTTTCAAATGCAACACAAGGGTATGAATTTGTGATTTCTGGACCTTGCTTTTAATTGGGAAAGGAGTCTGGATAATAAATCCCTGGAGTGCATCCTTTTTTCCTTACTTTGTCCCATTTACGCTCCGCTAGTTGAATTCTAAGAGCTCAATGTTAAACATGAAAAAGAAATGTCACCAGTAATCTCCACAACTGCAGGATCCATCCTTGAACAGATGAAAATGGTTGGCATCTCTAATTAATAATTTCCTCTGGACAATCTTTGAAATATACTAATTTGCCATGTGACAATCCTCACAGACATGGAGATTCTTCATTTTCTGCAGTGGTGTTCCTGGCTTTGTATTTATTGCCTACCTCTCACTGTGTGACCGAAGCTTATATCTTTTATTATCCTCCTCTACATCCTATAGTACGAATTTCCTGTCAAGCACATATCCTTCCTTCGCCATTGAGTCATAAAACTTTTCTAACAACTGATGCATTTCCGCACTTTTGTCAACCAATTGATCTCCAGTTCCAAACACATGTATTTTATTTTTGACTTCCATCCAGCTATATCCTGGGTCCTTCCTCAAATTTTTGTCCCTAATAATTTTTCTTGCATTGACAACCATATTCCATTTCCCCATAGATGCATACACATTTGATGATAAAACATAATATCCAGGGCTTTTCCAATTCATAGTCAAGACTTTCTGAATAATGCGCTCAGCCATCTGATTATCGCCAGACACTCGACAAGAACTGAGCAGAGCTCCCCACATACTTGCATCAGGTCCTATTGGCATTTGCTAAAATGAATTTTTCGGCTTCAGCTAACTATCCACATCAAGAAAGAAGATCTACCATGCAAGCAAAGTGTTCCGTTCTTGGAACTATCTTATATTCTTCTTCCATCCTCTTAAAGTGCAACTTTCCTCTCAACTAAACCACCATGGCTACATGCATACAACAGAACTAAAAACACAACATGATCTGGTACAATGCTGGTTTCCTCCATGCTTTCAAAAGTTCTCAAGGCCTTCTTACCTTGGCCATACATGCCATAGGCAGATAATAAAGCAGTCCAGGTGACAACATCTTTGCCTTCTATGGATGCAAAGACCCGAACTGCATAATCTAAAATACCATATTTGGAGTACATCTCAATTAGAGCAGTCTCAACTGGAATATCACGCACTAAATCAAGTGTAGACAAAAAAAAAGAAGGAAAAAAAGAAAGGGAAAAGGGTGCACCCAAGGATGCACCGCGGGTGCAACCGCGGGATGCTCTCGCGGGTGGCACCCGCGCGGGTTGCACCCGTGGGTATGCGCTACCTTTGTGTTTCGGTTACGTGGATTTGGTAAAGATTTTCTAGGAACAGTTGCCCCCGATCTCGGTGTTTCTGTTACTAGATTTAGCCCGGATTTTATCCGAACAGTTACTCCTCGATATATACTCCTCGATATATAAAAAGGGGGAGGGTCCAAGTTCAGGGGGATTTTTCCAAGGAGTGGAATCCAGAAAAAGGAGAAAGGCCGAGGGCGTCTTCTTCCAGAGTTATCAAAGAAGGAGTTTCAGAGCAACCGTTTTCTTTCCAATCCCAATCAGACTGTCAACAGAGTGCATCAGCGAGACTCCATCACTACTTGATCCTAGAAATTAAAAAGGGAACGAAATCAATCTTCCCTATTTTTGTATCCTGCAATTTTCTTTTTATTGTTTTAATTCAAAAGTAAAATCGCAATGGAAGGAATATTCACTTTTTCGAGCATACAAGAATTGGTGATATAGTAAAAGGCTCTCTATTCACAACAGAGAATTTGGTGGCGCAGTCCGATTGGAGATCTATCGGATTAGTCGTCGAAGTCAACCAATAAAAGTATAAAGAATTCCTCAATTCAAACTCTTCTGATTCGGAGCCTAAGCGTCATTGCCAAATAACGATCAAGAAAGGTGAGGCGTCATCCCCCACCAAAATTGACAAGGCGTTATCGTCTATCAAAACAGGTGAGGCGTCATCGCCAACTAAAACTGACAAGGCATCAACGCCTATTAAAATAAGTGAGACGTCATCGCGCATAAAAACTGACAAGGTATCATCGCCTGTCAAAACTTATAAGGCATCATCACCTGTCAAAACTTATGAGGTGTCATCACCCATGAAAATCGATAAGACGTCATTATCTGTCAATAAGAATAAGGCGTTATCGCCTCTTAAAGGAGATATGGCATCATCGCCTATTCCAAAGTCAAACTTGATCTTAACGTGGTCGCAAAAGAGAAATCAAGACCGTCGGAGAAGACGCAAGGCTCAATGGGCACGCCTCAACATTACAAAAAAGGTGATCTATAAAAAATCATAGTTGGAGAATGCCCCACGAGGGAGCAGCAGTGCAACCCCACGAGTGCAACTCGCGGGTGCACCCCACAGGTGCAGCAACCCATGGGAGACACCCTGCGGGTGCAACCCATAGGAGACACCCTGCTGGCGCAACCCCGCAGGTGCAACCCCTCCCCTTGCGTGCACCTAATTTTTTGGTCACACTATCAGAGGTTCCTTCTTATTCCTCAACAGATACAAATAAAGATGTGATTATGTGTTCTCCTGGCAACACCCACTTTGAATGCACATGTTCAAAATTTTCTTCAGACGATGAATATACTCAGAATAAAACTCATCAAAATCTTCTGAAGCATAATTTACAGGTGTGCGGGGCCCGCGCAACTGTACAGGCCAGCACGCACTCCAGAAGACTCCATAGAAGAGCTGGAGATTGTTCTAATACTGAAAAATTACCTAACTTTGTGATTCTGCAGACTAATCAGTATTTTGAACAGAACTTACGACCCAAAAAGCATCAAATTGCAAATATGAATGAAAACAAGTCTCAAGACTTAAGAGAGTATCTCACTCAGAAGAGGAGTGCCCTCCAACCCACTTCTTAATGTCAATGTGAACAGTTGATTTCAGCCGTTTTATCAAACTATAATTGCAAATCAAAGCCGTCCATTTTTATCGGATTACCAAACCGAAAAGAAGACGGATAGTAAAAAAAAATGTGCTCTGGAACTGATTTATCCACTGCCTCATCACATATGGTTAGCAAGAGCAAACAAGTTGCTGAGAGCGAATTTTCTGATAAAGAATTCAGTTTAAGATTAAAAGGAGTGTTTGTTGAGCCAGAGGGTGTGTATTAGCACACTCAGACCAGGAGAGGAGTCACCATACCGTTGGACTATAAATGGTTGGCTGGAGGATCTAATGAGGAAGAAGACAAACATTCTACCATTGTGTCTTCATCTTCTTTAGATTCAAACAAAGAGTCTGCGGTTACAGTGAATATGACCAACCTTCCAGAGGAAGTCTCTAAAAGACTTGAGAGACAAGACCAATGTCTCAAATAGCAAAAGGAGACTATGGAAGAAATGAAACAACTCATAATTGAGTTATTGGTTCAAACAAAGAAGGGCCAATCCTCATTGTCCTCTTCCAATCGGCGGGAAGGAAAACAACCTGTCAATGTAGATGAATAGAGCAAAGACGAGCATGAAGAACCACCTCCTCACTCAGACAAAAATGAGGAGATGAAGGTTATCATCAACCCTCATCTTGAAAAGATGAAAACGATGGAGAACCAGTTGCAAGCACTTCTTCATCGCAAAGAGCTCCAAGAAGTTGGGATAATACATCCATATCTCATAGAATAGGAAACTATGCCCTATCTTGCAAACTATAAACCATTGAATGTTCAATTGTTTGACGGTAAAGCCTCACCACAGCAGCATATCTTCTATTTCCTGTCGCAAATAGGACACCTAATGGGGAATGATCCAACTTTAACTAAAATATTTGCAAGTACCTAACAAGAACCCGCATTTACTTGGTTCATGCATGTAACGCCCCCGTTTTTCAGCTGCTTCCCAAAACGGAGGACGTTACTTATTACTTGCACTAGACAACCCAACAGTCACAGGATCTTGGAATAACCGTAACTACTGCCACAATCAGATGAATAAATAACATGTCTGAAACTGAAATGATTTCATTTATACAAAGAGTTCATTACATAAAATGGCACACTGCTTTAAATATGAACACAAAAGAGTCGAAGAGAAAAGCAGTGCCCAGACAAAAAGAAATATAAACAAAATATACAAAAACTCCCTAGATAGTACTTCGCTTGCCTATTGTCACTCGATCTGTCCAACGAAGTACGGGTCTTCAACTGGGGCTGGATCCCCTTCTTCACATTCCAAATCTGGGTTCAAAACCCAGGGGATTAAACCCAGCAAGTAATACATTTAAAATAGGAATTGTGTACTATCATAGTACATGAATATCAGTGTGCATGAGCATGTTTATGTCAGTATTGTTTGTGTGCATATAAAGTAACATGAAGACAACATATAAATAACATTAAATCAAGCATAAATAAATGAACATGACAATAACTTCTCTATCTATTTAATCATATATTCTATTGGTCTCAGTCATCGTCCAATTTAAATTTTTGAAACTATATTAATGGATAAGATAGCGCTATTCTCCATTGTCGTATAAGTGCCCGTGCATACCCGGGACCCGGTCCCAATATTCATGGCGCTGAACCATGACATGCCGCTAGGCACTCAATCACGTTCCGTACTGTATTACAGTACGGACTTACCACTCAGGGTAGATATCAATTGGTGATCCAGTAATCACCCAGGCCGCTGCAGTAAAAGAATCCGGCCCTAACAAGACAATCAATCCTTATACGGCAAGGCTCTTATCCATCATATAGTTTCTCCCATCCCCGTGTTCATATTGAAATTTGCACATGAAAATTTTATAATTTTTCTTTAATTATTTTTCAATTCATGATAACATACTTGCATTTCCATGACTGTACATGACATGTAGTATCATAACACATGATCTGTAATATTAAAATACATGACTTGTAATATCAAAGCACGTGGCATGTAAAACACATGACTTGTAATATCAAAACTCGTGACATGTAAAACACATGACTTGTAGCATGATAAATTAACACATGATATATTAGTACACATGATTTGTAATATCAAGGTACATGACTTGTAGCATGATAGATGTTAGTGCACAATTGTAACACAATGCATATCATCAAAATCATTACAATAATCTGGTTTCATTCTCAGTGTCAATTAATAAACCAATTTGGGAATCAAGTGAATTATATAATAATCCTGCATTATTTTTAAATCCAACATATGTATTTATTACATTTTCAGGCTCCATCATATGTATTATGCATTTCTCCTTTAATTGAAATATAATTTGTTACTATTATTAATTATGTCCAATTAATCTAAACTAAGTCCAATTTAAATCTCTCAATTATTTAATCTATCAAGCCCAATCCCAGTAAATTCTTACTTTTCATATCTTTATTTTAATTTTATTTTCCTTTTCTTTTATGTCCAGCCGAAGCCCAAGCCCACTCATTTTTATTTTCTTTTTCTTTTTCTTTTACTGGGCTGGGCTGGCCGGTCCAGTGTTTTTATTATTTTTTTCTATATATATTTTTTTCTGGCCCAAATTAAATCCAGCCCATCTTCCTTTTCCTTTTCCTTTTAATTTCTCATGGGCTGGGCCAGGCCCACTCCCTATTTCTAAATTTTTTTTTCTTTCTCTTTTTTTTTCTTTATCTTCTGAGCTGGGCCAGGCCCAGTTCTTTTTTTCTCTTTCCTTTTCTTATGGGCTGAGCCAGGCCCAATTTTCCATTTCTTTTCCTTTCTTTTTTTTGTTTCGGCCCAGCCCACACACTCCCTCTCCTTTCCTTCATTCTCTCTGTTTCTCTCTTTCTCCCTCTGAAGCCCATGCAAAAGTTTTATTTTATTTTTATTTTATTTTGCATGTAACTTTTATTTTGCATGCCCAACGTATTTTTTTTTCCTTTCATTTTTTTTTTTTTTACAAAAAAATTTATCAAATATAATAATATTTATATATATCAAAATTGACCTGGCTCAGTTCTTAATACCAGTTAATGGTCCAAAATATGAGTGCTTTTCACAAGATAATTTACGTATACAAAATTAAATAAATAAACGAATGAAAATAAATAAAATAACGAAATGAAAGAAAATAGCAGTATTACTTGCCTTGGCTCGATCTTGAATATTTGGTTCGAATCCTCAATACGGTTTGATTTTTCCTTCTCTCTCTTTTTTCTTTCTTTCTTTCTTTCTTTCTGTTGGGTCTCTGGCTGAGAGGAGAAAAAGGGTATGGCTGAGAGGAGAAGAGGGGATAAGGAGTAAGGGTTTAAATTTTCTCTCTCTCTTATATAATCTTTTTCATTCTCACATACTCGTGACACCTCCCCCATCAAATACTCCCCATGTGACACCTCAAAATTATTTTGCCACCCTCCTCCTTGGCACGACAGCAAAGTACCACATTTATTTTATTTTAATTTATTTATTTATTTAATAATTTAATAATTTTGGTTTCGTGTAATATTCTTCAAATACTACCAAATTTATGTAGGACGTAGTGCTCGACGAGGGGAACACTACAAAATTATCCGTTCCTTGTTTCGATGTCCGGAATAAATGAACCGATATTCCGAAGTTATTAGCATGATAATTTAATTTTTTATTAAATTAACAATTTTGGGAGTATTTTTCGGCCTCGTAAGAAAAATCTCCAAAAATCCTAAATTTTACAAAACTAATAATCGCGAAGACCGAATGTCATTTGGGTTTGTGGATTTAAAGTTATGTTAACCGAAAGTTATTTCGGTGTCCAAAAATTGGCTTCGGTGGACTTATTCGGCACTACTGGTCTCAAGAGAGCAATACAGGTAGCTCGAAATTTGGGGTATTACAATGCATCTACCCCAAGGAACAATTAAATCATGGACTGATATAGAACATAAGTTCTTAGCCCGATTATTCAAAGATCCATCCTTGCTAGCAGCAAAGCAAGGAGAAGGCGAAACAGTAAAAGCCTTCATCGAGCAATTTCAAGAACTTTCCGTGTGATATCCACATGGCATAATGCAGGAAACTCTTGTAGAGACTTGAAGGCATAATTTGCTGACAAATATTCTGGACAAAATGGGTTCGATTGAATCCAAGTCTTGGAAAGGCTTGCTCAAGCAAGTGAGCAAGCCGAAGACATACTTCGACGCCTCGAAGAGCAGAAAACCGCGAGAAAAGGTGCTACAAATAAAACTCCATACCACTTCTCCCTCTCCAAAGGGAAAGATATAATGGCGGTGGAAAATACGTCGAAGGCAAAAAAAAAGTGCTAGCTAAAAGTAAGGCTGCAAGGTCATCCAGACCTCAGAAGCAGGATTCATTTAAAGATGAACATACTGCTACCTGGTTTAACTTGCACATCAAACGCAGCATGCTTAAGTTGTCAGATAGTAAGAGACCTGAAAAAGTTGAGAAGACTAACAATCCGAACTACTGTTTATATCACCAAATTGTAGGTCACCCTACTAAATACTGCTTCATTCTGAAAGACGAGATTTAGGCATTGATCGATGTTGGAGCGGTTTAATTCAAAACTGAACAAAAAAGGGTGCCAGCTAACTCGACTACCTTTAATATTGGTGGTTTAAAAGTTCCACTTGGGCTCACGCCTATTTCGAAAGGTGAGCTCAAGGTAGTTAGTTTAGACCCTCACAACTGGCAGAAGAAAGGGCTAACCCCTTTTACAACTGAGAAGTAAGAGATCCTTTGTGTGCATCCGGACCTTCTCAAAGATGAACAATAGACAATAGTAGAATTCAAAAAGAAGGCCAAAGTAAAAAAGAAGATAGCACATGTGCAATGCTGTCTCGGCAATAATTGAGAAGGATCCAGATGATGTGCCTCTAAACAGATTCTTAAACAGAGACGATCGCTCTAACAGTAGAGCATGAATCCACACCCCTTCCAGGCACTAGGTCTGCAAGACAATATCTAAAGGACCATGCAAATACAGAAGTTGGCCCCTCTAAATCAACGAAGGAGGCTAATGAGAGTACCACCAAGCAGACTTCGGACAAAGAAAAACAAAAGGAGCATAAATATAATCGGACTCTGCGGAAGGATGCTTCTTAAGAGCAAGGCTCTTCTTTTTAATTTGATATTATAGCGCAGCTGGCGAATATACCGACAAGAATAATTCTATATGAGTTATTGCGCTTATCCAAGTCTACAAGAGATGCTCTAAGAGAAACTTTAGCAGACTCTGAGGTTTTCCTAACCCTTCTCCCAGAAGAGATTGAGGAGGCATACCCGCACTGCAACTCAGTGTCGAGGCATGCCCCTTATATTACTTTTATGCCAGAGGACATGCAGTTGACGAACACCAAGCACAATAGGCCTTTGTACTATACAGGGTATATAGGCTCAACAGAACTGGATCGGATTCAAATTGATCTAGGGTCGGCCCTGAGCATTATGTCGCGAAGGCTTATGCAGTTCCTTGAAATCCCTTCTCACAGATTGACTTCAACTAATACTACCATTTTTTGTTTCAACGCTAATGGTAGTCATCCTCTGGAAAAGATCAGACTCAGATGCCAAATTGGGAATCTCAAAAACGAAGTGACTAGCTATATGATTGAAGCAGACACTTCTTACGACTTTCTTCTAGGGCCACCATGGATTCATGCTAGCATGATTGTCCCGTCCACTCTACATCAATGTATGAAGTACGTAAATGAAATGGAGAAGCGCATACTCTAATTGCTGACAAGCAACTATTTAAGGGAGTTGAAAACTACCTTATAGGTGCCCTCTTATATACTGAGAGTGCTGAGATCGATCCACCACTATGTGATGAGTATGATAGTGAAAATGAAGCTGATACTGAGTTTGAGACGTTCATCGCCAAAGAAGGGTATGAACCGCTTGTAATCGGTCTTGAAAATTTAGATGTAAATGACACCGCCAATGATACAGGCGAGTGAAAAATCAATGAAAATTTAGAATTTGCTTATTTGTCTGGTATTGCTACTGATTCTATACCTTCAGCTACTAGTACGGATATAGATAGTCTCTCAGAATTTGAGACTTTAGAAACCATGCACTTGCCAATTAGATCATCAATGATGCTACGATCAAGCATCAAAAATGTAGATAGGGCAGTGTTCAAGGTGCCTGCCCGTCGAGTCGATCAAAAACCTATTCTTTTCAGAATGGTTCAACCACATATGGTCCCATCTGGTGATAGTGAAGATGAAGCTAAGGAAGCTCTTCAATTCTATCATTATGGACCAAAGTCATTCCAAATGATGGAGAAGATGGGATATAATTTTATCCATAGACCCGGATTGAATTTCGGTAAAAGATGTCGAAGTTTACTTCCCTCTTTCGTGCCCGAAAGAAAAGAGCCGGATTATTATCACAAAACCGACAGGGGGTTGAGATATGTTACAGCACCCGATCCTTCGGATATCAAAGATATGATCTGCCAAAATATAGAAGATTCCGATTGGGATTCAAATATTAGTCTGGGAATATTATCTAAGGAGCTGACTGCGAACATGATGTCTGTCAGCCCAATTCCAGATGAAAATGATGAGTTGACTCTTCTCCAAGATGAAGCGCTAGTTAAGCATCTCGATACCCAGTGGAACATGTGCTTCGAACAGCGCAAACCACCTAACGTGGATAAGGTGATTCAAGTTAATATGGGTAATGAAACTAATCCTAAGCCCATATTTATAAGTGAGAGTTTGTCTCCTGATGAAAGAGAAGACCTTGTAACTCTAGCTCGAGAATATATAGATGTCTTTGCCTGAAATTATGAAGACATGCCAGGCTTGGATACTCAAGTTGCTATGCATCGGCTTAATATTAAGCCATATGCAAAACCAGTAAAGCAACAAAAAAGATTCTATCCAGAGTTAATGGAATCAATTAAGAATGAAGTGAAGAAACTTATACAATGTGGCTTCATTTGAGAAAAACAACATCCTAATTGGGTAACGAATATCGTTCCAGTTTCCAAGAAAAATAGAAAAATCTGAATCTACATTGATTTTTGAGATCTCAATGCTGCATGTCCTAAAGATAAATTTTCACTTCCAATAACAGACGTCATGATTGACAACACCTGTAGGTTCGAAAGGATGTCTTTCATGAATGGATTCTCTGGGTACAATCAAATCAAAATGTACCCTGAAGAAGAGAAGCACACTGCTTTCAGAATACCATTAGACGTGTACTATTATACAGTTATGTCATTCGGCTTAAAGAATGAAAGTGCAACATATCAACGTGCTATGAGCACAATCTTCCACGAGCATCTTCATAAAATGGTAGAGTGTTATATGGACGACATGTCCATCAAGAGTCGTAATAAAGACGATCATCTCCGAGATTTGAAAACGGTGTTTGATATTATAAGAAAATACCAACTAAAAATGAATTCGACTAAATCTTTTCTTGGTGTCTTAGTGGCAAATTCCTTGATTTCGTTGTTACATCCAAGGGTATCTATTTAGACCTAGAAAAGGTAAAAACAATTCAAGAGATGTAACCACCAAGGAAGCTCAAAGAACTTCGAGGATTACAAGGGAAACTAGCATACATTCGGAGATTTATCGCTAATCTTTCAGGGCAATGTCAATCCTTCACCAAGTTAACAAAGAAAGGGGTGTCGTTCATTTGGTATGAAGCTTGTCAACAAGCTTTTGAAGACTCAAAAAATAGCTCACAAAACCTCCGGTGCTAGTATCCCATGTATCAGGAAAGTCATTCTTGATATATGTTCGGGGAATGGTCTATTCACTTGGTTCTCTATTGGCCCAAACCAATGACTCAGGCCACGAACAAGCCATTTACTAGCTTAGTAGAACTATACTAGGCACCGAGCATCTGTACACTCCAGTAAAGAAAGAATGTTTGGCCCTGATATTTGCAGTTTAGAAAATGCGATACTACTTAGTAGGTCAAACAATTCATGTGATTTATCGGGTAAATCCCCTGAGAGTGCTCATGACCAAGCCTACGTCACTCAATTGCAGGTTAGCCAATTGGTCGATCATGCTATCGCAGTATGATATGCGATTCATACCGCAAAAGGCGATCAAAGGACAAGCAATTTCTAATTTCTTGGCAGAACATTCTGTCTCGAAATCCTCTAAATTTTATGAGGATATTCCATATGAAATTGTAGAAGCCAATATGATTTTCAAAGAACCGATTTGGTTGCTATTTTTTATGGAGCGGCTTGAAAAAACTCTACCGAAGAGGGGGTAGTTTTAATATCGCCGCATAATCATGTAATCCCCCAAGGATACTCACTCACTTAGCCCTGCTCTAACAATGCATCTGAGTACAATGCATTATTAACAGGATTGCAAATTGCCCGACAACTGGGGATTCAGCGTGTAGATGCCTATGGGGACTCCAAACTCATAGTAAAATAAGTAAGAAGAGAATACGAGGTCAAGTATGATCATCTCGTACCTTACTATGAGGCAACAAGCAAACTTACCAATTCATTCAATGAGTTTTACATTGACTACGTGTCACGGCACGAGAATGCATACGCTGATCCATGGCTTCCCTCGCAGCCACATTACCGCTCCCTGCTAAATCAAGCAAAAGCATTGAGATTGGAAGTCGCGAGTTTCTTTACCCTAAAGAGATACTTGAGGCAAATGAAGTCCATACATCAGGGATGAATTTCGAATGCAGAGATTAGCAATTCGTCTTCGTCGACTTCTTACTCTACGGGATACTACCCGAAGGACCCAAGGAAGTCGCCAAAGTGAAGAAAGAGGCGAAAAAGTCCCATTATAATTCTGAACTTGATACCTTGTATCGGAAAATGTCATGGAGAGTTTTACTTGTATCAGAAAATGTCAGGGAGAGTTTTACATCGGTACCTATCGCTACAAGAAGCACAAGAGGTACTCAAAGAAGCATATGATGGAGTCTGCGGTGCTCACCAGTCGGGATCTAAATTTGGAGACCAGATAAAAAAGATTAGGCTTCTATTTCCCAATAATGATATCAGACGCCATGGCCTATGCAAAGAAGTGTCATGCCTGCCAAGTGCATGCAAACTACATACATCATACTGCAAAGCACCTACATCAAACCATGATTATGTGGCCATTCGAAATGTGGGGAATAGATATCATTGGTCCCATCACTCCGTCTCCTCATGGGCATTAGTTCATACTATCTATAACCGATTACTTCTCAAAATGGGCAGAAGCTATCCCTTTAAGAGAAGTGAAAACGAATGATGCAGTCAACTTTATCAAACACCACGACATCTATCGCTTTGGTGTTGCTAAATAAATCATCAGTGACAACGGCGCTCAATTCCCTAGTAAGGCCTATACCAAATTTTGTAAAAAGTTCATAATACAGAATGTATTTTTATCCCCATACAACCCGGTTGCAAACGGCCAAGCAGAAGCATTCAACCAAACTATTGTAAAGTTTTTGCAGAAATTTGTCACCACAAGTCAGTGTAACTGGAATGAGAAGTTGGGAGCTTGTCTATAGACTTATCGTACAACGGTAAGAACACCGACAAAAACTACACAATTTTTTTTAGTGTATGGTTACGAGGCCGCGCTACCTCTTGGAATTCATATTCCTTCTCTTTATGTGGCATTAGCTACGAGAATGACCACCGAAGAAAAATATAACCAACGACTTTGAAAATTAGAAGTGTTGGATGAAAACCGCTTAAAAGCTCAGCAACAAATAAAGCTCTATCAAGCGAGAATATCTCAAATCTTCAACAAGAAAATGAAGGAACAAACTTTAAAATTGGGTGACTTGGTCTTAGCAGTGAGACGACCAATAATTCTGACACATAATACTAAAGGCAAATTCCAGCCAAAATGGGAGGGCCCATTTATAGTAGAGACGGTTTATTCAAATAGAGTATATTGGTTGATCAATCAACACGGTGACCGAATGATAATGCCAATTAATGAAAAATTCCTAAAAGGTATTATTCTTAAGGGAATGAAGTTATCTGGCCTCTTCTTCAACACAGCAAAATGAAGAAATATTGGCTCGCCCCAAGATGTAACTCCATGCCTCGACTGGGGGTACAAAAAGAAAACAAATCATACGTTTCTATGACTAATGATAGACGTAAATTCGGTAAGCAAGCCCAAATAAAATCTTCACTAACCCTATCATGCTGGGGATAAAACTATAAATTGCTCAACACCGTCAAAGTAACAGGAAAAAAACCAGTTTTTCGTCAATCCATCATACTAGGAATTAAAAGTATGAACTGCTCAAAACTGCTAAAGTAAAGGAAAGAGGGAAATTTTGATATATAACCTCGAATAAAATTCTTGGCAACTTACCATGCAAAGAGAAATAGCATGGCTAGTCCAAATCAAATGGTAGTTGGTAAAGACAAATCAAACCCATTGATAGTTGGGAATTTGCTAAAAATCCCATAACAAATCTATCACAACAGTATTCTTATTCGATTATAAGAATATACCACTGTCCGAAGCTGCTGAAATAAAGGAAAGAAGAAAAGTTTGGCATATAAGCCCAAACAAAATTCTCGACAACTTACCATGCTGTGAGAGATAGCATGGCAAGCCAACTCAAATGATAGTTGGTAAAAACTAATCAAATCTATTGATACCTGAGGGTTTGCTAAAAATTCCATGACAAATCTGTCATAACAGTATCATTATCGGACTATAAGGATACATCACTGCTCAAAACTATTAAAGTAAAACGAAGAGGAAAAGTTTGGTGTTTAAGCCCAAACGAAATTCTCGACAACTTACTATACGGAGCGGAATAGCATGGCTAGCCCAACTCAGACGATAGTTGGTAAAGGCAAATCAAACTCGTTGATAGTTGGGAGGTTTGCTAAAAATCCCATAACAAATCTGTCACAACAATATCCTTATTCGATTATAAGGATATACCACTATCCGAAACTGCTAAAGCAAAGAGAAGAGGAAAGGTTTAGCATATAAGCCTTTAGCATATAAGCCTAAACGAAATTCTCGACAACTTACTATACTGAGGGGAATAGTATGGCTAGCCCAACTCAAACGGTAGTTAGTAAAGGCTAATCAAATCCATGCTAAAAATCCTAATGTGATCAAATCTCCTGTCACGTTAAGATTTTACCTCTGACACCAAGACTTTTCCTGTCACTTTTCTCCCAGCAGATTCAGTGACCCTCAAGAAATTTGTCACATTAAAATTATATCTCTGACATCAGAATATAAAATTAAATAAATTTTCTCCATGAGATCAGACCCAATCAAATCTCCTATTACGTTAAGATTTCACCTCTGACAGTAAAACTTTTCTCGTTACTTTTCTCCATCAAAACTAGTGACTCTCCAACATATTTATCACACTAAAATCATGCCTCTAACACCAGAATACAAGATCAAACCAATTATCTTTATGAGATCAAATTCGATCAAATCTCCTGTCACGTTAAGCTTTCACCTCTGACAAGAAAAGAAAACTCACACTTCATCAAGTCCAACATTACAACATCTGAGAACTTGTTTTTGACATCGTTAAGTTAAAAAATTACCTCTGACGAAAATCGTCTCCCTATCAAGTTAATAATTACCTCTGATAGTCAAATTCCAAAAACTAAATACGTTAATCGTTATCTCTGTTTAATCAGCTCATTCCTATCATGACCAGATCCTCTGAATAGGTCAAGTTTTGAGACATGTTAATGATACCTCTATCCTCACTTAAATCCCATTATACTAGATATCACTGAATGGATAGATTAATCAAGTTAAATCCTACCTCTGTTTAATCGACTCATTACTATCAAGTCCTGAACCTCTGAATAGAATGAACCATAAGACATGTTTAATGATACCTCTGTCTTTTCCTAATCCGTCATACTAGATGTCACTAAACGGTTAGGATCTTATGAGTACGTTAACATCATACCAAAGTACGTTAATGTTGGTGGTGAAAATTTCCAATTAAAGAAAAATACCTCGCAAAATGCGGAGCTAACTCCGTAGCTCCACGTCTAACCAGAAAACTAGCCTCGCGTTGAGTAAAACGCGGAGCTAAGTCTATAGTTTTGCATTCAGAGTATTTAACTTCGCATGAGTAGATTCTCAGAATCCTAAATTAATTATGATTGAGATTTGGGCTTGTCCAATCAGAATCCAAAATCAAGAGATTTAAATCAAGTCTAAGATATTTGATTAGAATACTTGATGAATACAAAAACCTTCTATTCTTATTCCTATGAAAATATTTATTTATATTCCTATGAAAACTCTCATAATCAATCAAAATCTATAAATACGCTCATTAAGGAGACTTTAGAGATCATCAAAATATCCATGATCTATCTTTAATAGACCTTTAATATATCTTTGAGTTTTTTGGATCATTCTAGAGTTCAAGTTACGCGTGAGAGTCTTGAATTCATTGGATCAAGAGAGAAAAAGGCTAGGGTCGGCCGTCATCTTCATCAAAAAGAAGATTTCTATATCAGATCGTCAAAAAGTACTACTTGATAGAACCCATTGCCACACTAGAAACCACAAATATTGTAAAAGAGAGCAATAATCTATAAATCCTCTCGTTTGTTTTTCTATTGTTCTCTTTCATTGTAATCAAGTTATTCAATAGAAGGAAGCAAGAATTTTGCGACGAACAAACTGGCGACTACAGTGGGAGGAGTCTCTTTTACTGAAAAAGAGATCGTGGCGCAATCTGACGTGGAAAAGATCGAATCCGTTGTTGATATGCTTGTTGTGGAGATCGACCAGCAGAAGTACGAGAAGTATCTTTCCTCTAGATCAGGTAACCTGACCGAACGCAGCGCTATTACCGCGTGAGCTCCAATACCCGTAAATCGGGTAATAGGGAATCCACTGTTAAACGGGGAACCATGAAGCCCACGGCCATGAAGTCATTGTTTGTACAGAAAACCCTAGCAAAAGAAGGTCTCCTCACTACCGAAGAAAGCGCAAGAACTGGTTTGACCAAAACTCAGCTCCGTAATCGAAATCGTCGAGTAAGGGGCGAGCCCTCAAAGCCCGCATTAAACGCGAGACTGAGGATGTGCCAGAACGCGAGGTTACAACTACACCTCGTGAACTGGCTTGCGTTAATCGCAAGACCAGTCAACATCATGTTAAATGCGAACTTATGCCAGCATGTGATTCTAGATTTAAAACCAAAAAAAATAACACAACCCGCATAAAACGCGAGGATAATTTTATGACAGAGCCAACATGTGATGGAGACTCTTCACGCGAGGCTATTAAATTTCAAAAGAAAAGTGAGCCAAGCATAAATCGTGAAACCAATAAACCTTGCGTTAATCACAATGTTTGTTACAATCATGTTAATCGCGAAGATAAGCTCGCGTGTGATTTTTCATGCAAAATTATCAACCTTAAACTTGAGTCAAGCGTTAATCGTGAAGGCAAGGATTCTTGCATTAATCGCAAAGCTAAGCCAGCATGTGATTTTCCACGCGAGGCTAGGCAAAAGTCTGAATATGAATTTCTTCAGGAACGTCAAACCAGCATAAACCACGAGATTAGCGTAAAATACGAAGCTATCTCCCAGTTTCGCGTAAATGCTTCAAAATGCAAAGCTAACATTCAGCTCCACGTAAAACAGCCTGAATATAGATTCAAAGCTGATAGTCGAATTACTGGACAACAATTCGACACTATTGACTCTGAGAAACTTCAGTGGGCCCCTGGACCCTCTCAACAACCAGGTGGGCCCCATGATTTTGAATCCAAGGTCACCGACCTCATAGAGTACTTAACAAAGAAAGAAGTGTGACTCAGGTTTAACCAAACTCAACTTGCCACTGTGAGCAACTCATGACAGCAGTATCTGCTGTATTGAATAATTGTTGCTGCAGGAAGAAAAGAGTGTCAGTGTTTGATAGGATAACCAAGTCGGACCAAAACACTTCAAAAAAATAAAAAATGGTCTCAGTGACAAAATCAAAAGAAAAGAATGGAAAGCAGTGACCTCAAATATGGTTGGCAAAGGTAAAAAGGTCATGGAAAAGGAGAATGAGTCAGATGCAGATGATGAACAACCCCATCACTTCACCCGGCTCAAATCAAGTGCCATTCTCCCTCAGAATTACAAGAAAATTTTAAAAGGTTCTTGTGATAATGATAGTGACAACTCAGCTATAACCTCACCGCGCTCTTGTGCATCTTTCAGACAACAAAAATCAGCATCGTACATGGTGGATAGGTCCGACAACATCGATCAGAGGTTAGAAATCCAAGAACAGATGATTCGAGATCAACAAAAGACTATTGGTGATCTCAAAATAATGCTTTTGAAAGTGGTCAAGAATATACAAAAGATAGTCGATGATAAGGCTAAAAATTTCTCGGAACCACCACCTAAGACTAATGAAGAAAAAGAAAATAAAGAATTTAAAGAAGAAAATGCTTATTCAGTGCATGAGGAGGATGTCAAATATTCCTTCCATGATCCTCATGAAGAGAAGGTCAAAAAACTATAAAGTTAACTGGATGCCCTGATGCACAAAAAAGAGCTAAAGGATCGGGGGTTTCAAGGCCGTATCCGCTTGAGTGGGACTTCGCCCCCTATCTAGAAAAATATAAACCCCTTAAATTAGAGTCATATAACGGGAAGGGGTCCCCAAGCCAGCACTTATATTATTTCTTATCATAGGCCGGTCATCTGATGGGAAATGACCTCATAATGACCAAGATATTTGCGAGCACTCTGCGAGAGCCTGCTTTTACATGGTTTATGCAGTTATCTCCGGGAACCATAAACACTTGGTATGATGTCGAGAAACGGTTCTTGGCACGTTTTTTGAGGATGATACCAAAATATTAGTTCATTCCCTCTTAGCGACAAAACAAGGAGAAGAAGAAGTGGTCAAAACCTTTATTGAACGCTTCAGGGAAAATCCATGCATTTTCAACACAGTATGACCCAGGAAACCATGGTGGAAACCTACAAGTATAATTTCAGGACCGGTATACTGATAAGAATGGGAGCTGTAGAGTCTAAGAACTGGAAGGACCTATTAAAGTAGAAAGAACAGGCGGAAGATATAATTCGCCGGATTGAGAAATCTCGTGGCATGAGAAACTCTATAAATAAGAGGCCATATCCACAGAATCCTAAAACAAAAGGGAAGGCTGTGATGACATCAGTTGCAGATCCGAAACTAAGACCTCAGAATCCGAGAAGTGCAGGTCAAAATAGGCTCCGACAATATAGAACTTATACATTCAAGACTGAGCAGACAGCTACTCCATTCCATCTCATCCTCAGAAAGGGCATGCTGAAACTTTCGAAAAATGGAAAACCGGATGACGCTGGTAAAACCAATGACCCTAATTATTGCCTGTACCATCGGAATATCGGGCACCCAACTAAGGATTGCTATCTTCTTAAGATCCGAATTCAGGTATTGATAGAAGCCGGAGTTCTCAAACTTAAAGAAAAACAGAAGAGAGTTTCTGCAAATATGGCAATTTTGGTAGTAGGAACCAATGAGTTTCCTGCCGGAGCGACCCCTGTACTAGAAGAAAAGCCAATATCGACACCAAGCATGAGCAGCCCGCACTTGCAAGCTGGCCTCTTGGGAACGCTCCGAACCATAATTGCGACCGAGTCGTCCTTATTGGCTAGCAGCCGGATTGGGCTATGCCGAAGACATTGACGGTGATAAATATCATATTTCTTCTACTACTCTTACAAGCCATTGGAATAGCTAATTGAGTACTATAAATAAAAAAATTTATTGCCCAATGATGTTAAATCCCATGGACCTTTCATGTTAAGATTTTACCTCTGACAGTAAGATTTGAATTATTACTATCTTTTTTATTTCGATATGATAAACTCTATCATATTAAACTTTTACCTCTGATAGTAAGGTTTGAACCATTGTCATACTAAAATAAATAGCCTCTTGACGGGTGCAGTTCAAGTTACGCGTGAGAGTTTTGAACCGCCTCCATCAAAGTTTCAAGCATGTGTGATTAGGCACCTCTGTCGAATTTCTTGATTTTAACATGATCACCAAATTAAAAATCCAAAGTATTTCAAAATTTACTAAGTTAAAAACTACTTTGAAAACTTTGGAGAAAGTCCTGTTGGTAGTGAAAATTTTCAATTAAAGAAAAATGCCCAGCAAAATGTGGAGCTAACTCCATAGCTCCGCGTCTGGCCAGAAAACTAGCCTCGCGTTGAGTAAAACACGGAGCTAAGTCTATAGCTTTGCGTTCAGAGTATTTAACTCTGCGTGAACAAATTCTCAGAATCCTAAATTGATTGTGATTGAGATTTGGGCTTATCCAATACCCAAATTGAGTCCTATCAGAATCCAAAATCCAGAGATTTAAATCAAGACTAAGATATTTGATTAGAATCCTTAATGAATACAAAACCTTCTATTCTTATTCTTATGGAAATCTTTGTTCATATTCCTATGGAAACGCTCATAACCAATCAAAATCTATAAATACGCTCTTTGAGAACACTTTAGGGATCATCCATCTATCCATGATCCATCTTTAATAAAACTTTAATAGATCTTTGAGTTTTTTGGATCGTTCTAGAGTTCAAATTACATGTAAGAGCCTTAAATTCATTGGATCAGCAGAGAAAGAAGTTAAGGTCGGCCATCATCTTCATCAAAAAGAAGATTTCCACATCAGATCGTTAAAAGATACTACTTGATAGAACTCATCGCCACACTAGAACCCACAAATATTATAAAAGAGAGCAATAATTTATAAATCCTCTTATTTATTTTCTATTGTTCTCTTTCATTGTAATCAACTTATTCAATGGAAGGAAGTAAAAATTTTGCGACGAACAGTTAACATCATATCTATACTTATCCTCTAAAAAGTACATTAATATCATACCTATTCTTGTCATCTAATGAGCACGTTAGTATTATACCTCCGCTAATTTTTTGTGAGACACATTAACAATTATCTCTGTCAATCAAATTCATCACACATCTGTTATGCACTTAGCCTCTGAACAAGACATCAAAAATATTTTTGCATACAGACAACAAATTTTCTGAAACAAAACTACAAGCAAAAATCTGGCTGGACCGTACAAGTACAATAGCCAGCATCAAGAAAATTCAGTAGAAGCAATTTCTGATATATTAGAGAGGTTCAACAGTATACCTCCAACAACAAAACAGCTAAAAAGATAGCGATTTCAAAAAATGGTTCACAGTATACCATAAAAAATGCGCCACACAATGAAAACTAATGAGCCAAAATTAAAAAAAGTCCAAAGTATTTCAAAATTCGTTACAAATCAATGACGAAATTTTGAAAACTTTGAAGAGAGTTATGTAGACAAAAAAAAAGAGGAGAAGAAAAAAAAGAAAGGGAAAAGGGTACGCCCGCAGGATGCACCCGCGGGAACACCCCACGGGAACACCCACGGGATCTAACTCGCTAACTCCGCATCTGACCAGAAAACTAGCCTCGCATTGAGTAAAACGCAGAGCTAAGTCTATAGCTTAGCTTTCAGAGTATTTAACTCCGCGTGAACAAATTCTCAGAATCCTAAATTGATTTTGATTGAGATTTGGGCTTATCCAATACCCAAATTGAGTCCAATCAGAATCCAAAATCTAGATATTTAAATCAAGACTAAAATATTTGATTAGAATTCTTGATGAATACAAAAACCTTCTATTCTTATTCCTATGGAAATCTTTATTCATATTCCTATGGAAACTTTCATAACCAATCAAAGTCTATAAATACGCTCTTTGAGAACACTTTAGAGATCATCCATCTATCCATGATCCATCTTTAATAAATCTTTAATAGATCTTTGAGTTTTTTGGATCATTCTAGAGTTCAAATTACATGTAAGAGCCTTAAATTCATAGGATCAGACGAGAAAGAAGTTAAAGTCGGCCATTATCTTCATCAAAAAGAAGATTTCACATCAGATCGTTAAAAAGTACTACTTGATAGAACCCATCGCCACACTAGAACCCACAAATATTGTAAAAGAGAGCGATAATGTATAAATCCTCTTATTTGTTTTTCTATTGCTCTCTTTCATTGTAATCAACTTATTCAATGGAAGGAAGTAAAAATTTTGCGACAAACAGTTAACATCATATCTATACTTATCCTCTAAAAAGTACATTAATATCATACCTATTATTGTCATCTAATGAGCACGTTGGTATTATACCTCCGCTAATTTTCTGTGAGACACGTTAACAATTAGCTCTGTCAATCAAATTCATCACACGTCTGTTATGCACTTAGCCTCTGAATAAGACATCAAAAATATTTTTGCATACAGACAACAAATTTTCTGAAACAAAACTACAAGCAAAAATCTGGCTGGACCGTAAAAGTACAATAGCCAGCATCAAGAAAATTCAGTAGAAGCAATTTCTGATATATTAGAGATGTTCAACAATATACCTCCAACAACAAAACAGCTGAAAGATAGCGATTTCAAAAAATGATTCACAGTATACCATAAAAATCGCGCCACACAATGAAAACTAATGAGCCAAAATTAAAAAAAGTCCAAAATGTTTCAAAATTCGTTACAAATCAATGACAAAATTTTGAAAACTTTGAAGAGAGTTATGTAGACAAAAAAAAAGAGAAGAAAAAAAAAAAGAAAGGGAAAAGGGTACGCCTGCAGGATGCACCCGCGGGAACACCCCACGGGAACACCCCACGAGTTACACCCATGGGATGCACCCGCAGGTGGCAACCCATGCATTGCACCCGTGGGTGCCACCCGCGGGTGCCACCCACGGGAGCATACCGCGGTTGCACCCACAGGTGCCACCCGCAGGATGCACCTGCGGGGTGCCACCTGTGGGATGCACCCATGGGGGTGCGCTGCCTTGATATTTTGGTTACGTGGATTTGGTACAGATTTTCTGGGAATAGTTCCCCTTGATCTCAGTGTTTCTGTTACTGAATTTGGCCCGGATCTTATTCGAGCAATTACCCCTCGATATATAAAAAGGGGGAGGGTCTAGGTTCAGAAGGATTTTTCCAGGGAGCGGAATCCAGAAAAAGGATAAAGGCTGAGGGCGTCTTCTTCCAGAGTTCTCAGAGAAGGAGTTCCAAAGTGACCGTCTTCTTCTCAGTCCCAATCGGACCGTTAACGGAGTGTATCAGCGAGGCTCTATCACTACCAGATCCCAAAAATTAAAAAGAGAACAAAATTAATCTTCCCTATTCTTGTATCTTGATATTTCTATGTAATTTTCTTTTTATTGCTACAATTCAAAACTAAAATCGCAATGGAAGGAAGATTCACTTTTTCGGAGAATACACCCATGAATCTCCTTGATGTCTTTTTGCTACTAGAAGGAACATGCAGGCAAGACACTTAGCATAGTAGCGTCATCCGGTTTCATTCCTTTGAGCTTCATTTCAGTCAATAGTTTGAACCCTTGTTTGTAGTTCCCACTCTGAACACATCCAGAAATGATGCTTGTCCAGCTTACTGCATCACGGATTTCCATCTTGTCAAATACTGTCCATGCATCTTTATAGCAAACCACATTTTGAGTACATACCCAGAAGAGCATTGCTCTCAAACATATTTGAAATCATCCCTCTTCAATAGCATCACAATGAAGTCCCTGCCCTTGGCTTGAATCTAGCAATTGGGAGCAAACAGAAATAAGTGTCGTAATCATGGGATCAGGTTTGCCCCCAGACTCGATCATGGACTTAAAAAGTTGCACTCCCTCATTGAAGCTTTTCCTGCTCACATGAGCATTGATCAGGGAATTCCATGAAACAGAATCTCTGACTACAATGCGAATGAAGACTTCACGTGCCATCCCCAACCCTCCGCACTTTGCATACATTAGTATTAGCTTGTTATGTGCAGAAACATTGCATTGATACTGATTTCTCAAGATAAAGCCATGAACGGACCTACCGATCTTTAACTCCTCCATCTCATAGCAAACACGTAGAACAATGGTAATCAGTACGAGATCCGGTTTTGAACTGCCGGACATTTCTTGAATGAGGTCCAGTGTCATATCAACAGAACCAACTTGGAAATACCCATCAATCATGATATTCCAAGAAACCAGATCATTCACCGCCTTCATATCAAAAACCCTACGCCCGTCATCCAAATTCCCAACCCTGCAGTACATCTCGCTACCAGGCCATTGCTCACTAACCTATCATTCTCAATCCCAACCTTATTCACAAGCCCATGCACAATTTTCCCCTCTCCAGCAGCCCCAAGCCCTCCAATAGCCGGCAAAACGCTCTCCACCATAAAACAATCAGGAATGATGCCAGCCATTCTCAACTCCCTATAAACCTCCACTGCCTCCTCCCACATCCCGTTTGCACTGTACCTGGAAATCAGGCTATTCCACGAAACAACATCCCTCACAGTCATTCCATCAAACATCTCCCGTGCATCCGCCAAGGCCCCAAGCCTTGAATACATATTAATCAAAGTATTGGCAATACATAAATCTGATCCAAACCCCAACTCCAAAACATTCCGATAAGCCCTCCAGCCCAAGTCAATCGCGCCTGTTCCAGTGCAAGCGCTGAGCACAGAAGGGAAGGTGAACGCATCAGGGATCAGTCCCATCCGCCGCATTTCTTCGTACTTGTTCAAAGCCATATCGAACAAGACAGAGTGGGTGCATGCTCTCATCAGAGTGTTCCACAGGAACACGCTGTGATTCGAGTGCGGAGTGGAGAGAAATATTAGCAGGAGAGGCGGCATAAGTGCCGAGGTCAGAGTACTTGGAGAAGAGCTTGGCGGCGAAGAAGGGCGAGCGGACGAGGCCAGAGACGAGGAGGAGGGAATGGAGGGTACCCAATTTGTGGGGGGTTTGAGGGGGGGAAAGGGTTCTGGAGAGGTGACGAGGGGAGGTTGTTGGTAACAGTTTGGGGTCGATAATTTTCGGCGAAGGAGAGGCATTGGATGCTCCATTGGAGGGATTTTGGCGGTCTGGGATTGGAAGAGTCCAGGGTTGGATTTGGAGATGGAAGTGAGAGGATTTGAGCAGGGCATGGGAGTTTTGGCGGGGGGGGCACATTCTAACCCAGCACAGAACGTAAACTCCGGAGCACCATTTGCTTGGTGAACACCACATCTTTTGAAAAATAGCGAGTTTTTCTTAGTGAGCACCTCTTTACATTTCCTATTCTCACAAATCAATTAGAGCTCTGATTTATTATATTTGTTTCCCTTCTGAATCCAAAACCCTAAAACAAAATTTAGCTTTTCTTGTTGGATTGGTTCTTTATTTCATAAATTTTAACCCTAAAACTCTAATATTTGCTTGAAGGGAAAAAAAAAATTGTTGTTAAAATCGGTCAATTCCTGTCCTCTATAAACAATGGTTTTTTCTATTGACTTTGCAAACAAGATAGTTTTCAAATTGCTATTAGGCACTACTCCCACTAAAAAAGGATCAAATTTTAGTGGGATACAGTGTGGGATCCAGAATTTAGAAACACAAAAAATTTTATATTTATTTTTTTGGGTTTAGGTGTGCTGGAGGAGATACACTTTTTTATGAATTGGAAAAGAAGAAATGAAGGTGAAGGATAACTTTGTCAAAGAAAAATAGCAAACTTCTAATTCTTTACAAGTTAGATATGATGCTCACTAAGTCAAATTATGTGCTCATTTATAATTTCTCTTTTGGCGGGCAGATTGGATACGATGCAGTTGATTATGACATGATCGCCCACCAGCTGACATTTTTAACAGGAGAACCAAAGCAGACCGTAGAATCCGTGGACCGAGACATACTCTCTTTCTTCCGAAACACAAGAAACCATTACCTTCAAGTTTTCTTTTGGATGGACAGTTGAGCCAGTATGCTCGACGCACTCAGGACCTGATTGGTCCGTGTACTTAAAATGGTTTATGCCAACCAATGATACTTACCGAATACATCTTTTTTCTTCTCTTTTATTTTTTATTTTTATCATTATTTCATGAAAAAAGATAAAAATATTTTAGGGACTAAGGAGAGTGTTTTCTTACTTACCATTTCATGAAAACGAAGAGGTTGATCGGTTCGAATTTGGGATATGAAATTCTGACACATGGAGTCTCCTATGTTTTTTATTTTTTGCTTTTCCTTAATTGAATCATATAGTTGTCATTAATTATTTCATAGATTCTAGAAGCAGCTTGATTATCGACTGTGTTATTGAGAAGACGAAGGAGCAATCTTGGGCTCAGAAGTGTCCATATGACAATATCCCAAAGCTATCAGGCCGCATAACATTCTCAGTAAAAATGACAGTGAATTCTCTTGGATTTAAATCGCTCATTACGTGTAACTTCTGTAAGAAGCTAAGCATAATCTAATAGGAAAATTTTATTTACTACAGGTATACAATTTTAAATTGTATGCTATACAGATTGATCGACAAGGAAAACAATTTTATCTAGTTATTTAATATTTAGGCGGATTGATAAGAAAGAGAGATTGATAGGTTGTTTTATTTAAACTAGTTGATAAAAAAATGAGAAGAATTTAGAACTAGTTCACTAGATTGGTTAATAGTTTTTTTTATTTTTTTTCATATTTTATTGATTTATTTATCTAATCCAAAAAGAATAAATTATACAAATTTTGTAATAAGCTATTAATTTTAAAAGTAATTAATAGTATTAGTTTGTACATCAAGATATTATATGTCTAATTAAACAACAATCATAAATCTTTTTTCCGATTAAGTGCAAGGTATTATTTAAGCAAATACATAATCTATCAATATCGATTAATATATGGATTGTTATTCATGATATATGGATTGTTATTCATGAGAACTAGATGAACTTTGATATAAACTTTAAGCATATAAGAGAAAATAGTAAATCAAAACACACTATCCTAACATACCATCCTAAAATTTCTTACAAGTATATTTACTCATTAGAAAAGAAGAATATTCACAAAATAAATTGAAGTATGGAATCATCATCATACAAGAATACATAAGTAGGATAAAAGAAATCTTTTTATTAAGATAAAAGTAACTTACAAAGGTACGAGGTTGATCTCAAATTTGAGCAAGAGCTTGAGAAACATCAACTTACAAGAAATAAAAGTAATTAAAGACAGATGATCTATAAATTGATACTTCTACAAGTCAGAATTCCTTCTTTATTTATAGGTTCGAAAGTGGTTACATTTGCTTCTAGTGTTGGAAAGGATAAAAATAAAAATTTGACTTGATTTATTAAATAACTTGATTTGTCATGATTTCTTCTATAATAGCTCGATTTAATGTAAATTTTGGCTTAATTTGCCTCTAACAACTTAATTTCTCAAAGTTTTTTTTTCCATAACAAGTTGATTCTCCATAATCTTTAGTTATTTGCTCGACCTCCTTCTTAATTTTTTTGATCTTGATTGACATTCCTTTGTCCTTAACATAATTATATTTAAATTTTTACATATTAAAATAGGACTTTTGGCTTTGGGCTTGCAACAATCATATAGTTAGCTTTTTTTTCTTTATTCTTTATTATAAATACACACACACATACATACATATATATAAGAAATGGTGTAATTAAGGCGACGCCATGGGGGACTTATCTATGAAAATGCCTTAAATCCCAGTATAGAGAGTGCATGTAAACAGTCCAAATAATTAATTGTAATTTTTATATTCTAAATAGATGGCATATAAAAAATCATATAATTTAAATACTTCTTTATATCAATCAAGATGTTTTATTTTCTATTATTGAAAAACCGATCATTTTGTACATCTCCAATATACGGTCAAAATATATCTAAAATACATAATTTTTTATATAACATCATTTTTTTAATATAGAGATCATAATTAATAGTTTGGATCTTGCAAAAGCACTATCTATGTTAAATTTAAGATGCTTTTATACGCAATTCCTCTATAGCGTCACCTCAAATACATTTTTCCATACACACACAAACATAAATAAATCTAAAAGTACAAAAATGTAAGAAAATATTGTTTATCACACTGGGAACCTATGGGAGAGCTATTGGGGTATGTCTCAATTGCATGGCAGTGGATCACTATCTACGAGAATCGGAAGTGCGATAAATTCAGTGACAGTGCAGTAGCCTCAATTGCAGCATTAGTCAATGTAACAAAAATATAGTGGATCACAATACCAGCTACAGCAACATCAGCAACCATGGAGAACCACCAAACCGGTCCAAGGAATGTTGCTATCATCTGATAATAGGCCTTCAACAGAGCCGAAGGCTTAGGAGCTCCAGCTTATAGACATGGACGGTTAAACAACCTCATAAACTGAACTAGTACAGGCTCAGGTGAGATAGTGACATATGTGATCTCCATTGAATTTAAGATGCTTATGTGGCATTTGATTCTACTGTATCCCACTGTTTTGCATCATCTGCATTCATAATCGTGCATTCCATTCAATGTGAAACACTAACTTCTGAATGGAATATAACATCGAAAATAGAATGATAGTTCCTAGTAAGATTTGTAGGTTATGCCCCATAGTGATATGTGATAGACATTATTATGCAAACATACTAGTATTAGAGAATTGCAAGTTTAATATAATATTGAGTATGAAGTGGATACATTTACAAAGAATAGGGATTATCCCCAGAGGATTTATGGAGTTCTCCAATGACTTTATGATAAGTTTTATGATGCCATATTGGATGCGGATGCCAGAATTAATATAAGCAAAGAAGCAGATCAAGAAGTTCTTAAACAAGGGCATTATTAGCCAAGTATTTCACCATGGGGAGCTCTAGTGTTTCTAGTAGCAAGAAAAATGGCAAGTGAGTTTGCATCGATTACAGGAAGCTGAACAAAGTCAATATAAAGCATAATATCACAAGTGAGGGTGAACGCCGAAGACATTTTTGAAAACTACTCTTGGAACCCGATATGACCATTATGAATTCCTAATGATACCATTCAAGGTGACTAATGCACATGTAGAATTCATAAGCATGATGAACCATGTGTTTGTCCATTACCTAGACCAGTTCAAACTAATATTCATCGATGATATATTGGTATACTCCAAGAGTCAGGATGAGCACATATAAACTATGTCATAGCCACTGAGATAGGAATAATTATACAGAAAACTATGCAAGTGTCAACCTGATTGGAGAAGGTATCCTTCTTGGACCACACAATATATGGAGAAGGAATCTAAATTGATCCTAAGATGGTAGAAGTAGTGCAGAACTGGCCACTTCAAAAGTCAGTCTCAGAAATTCATTGTTTTCTCAAGATAGCTAGATGCTATGAAAGGTTTGTTTAGGATTTCTCCAAGATTGCAGAGTCATTGACAAAGCTAACCTCGAAAAGGGGTAATTATGAATTGACTTTGGTAAACAATGAAGCCTTTGAAAGATTGAAGTCTATATTGATTACAACTCAGTGTTGGCCACACTTAATAACTTAGGTGGCATGAAGATTTCTAGTGACTCTTCTAGGCGAGAATTGGGTTGTGCACGTATCCAATATGATCGAGTAATTACTTTTGTCTCCAAACATCTTAGGCCACATGAAAGGAATTATCCTATACATGAATTAGAGCTTGTGGCACTATTCTTCGCTATGAAAATTTAAAGACACTATCATTTGGGACAGAGGGCAAAAGTATATATTGACCATATAAGCATTGAAGTATCTTTATCAAGACGGTATTGAACATGAGATAGCATGATTCGTCTTTTTGTAATGCCCCTATTTTTTAGTTGCTTCGCAAAACGAAGGATACTACTTAAAATAATACTAGACAACCCATCAGACACATAATCTTGGAATAACCGTAACTACTACTACATTCATATTTGATAAATAACATGTCTGAAACTGAAAGGATTTTATTTATACAAAGAGCTAATTATATAAAATAGCACACTACTCTAGATATGAACACAAAAAAATCAAAAGAGAAAAGTAGTGTCCAAGCAAAAAGAAATATAAACAAAATATCAAAGGATCTTCAAGAGATACTTTACCTCCTACTGCCACTTGGTCTGATCAATGAAGTATGGATCGTCGATTGGGGCTAGTTCTTCTTTGTTTTCCAAACCTGGATTCAGAATCCAGGAGATTAAACCCAGCAAATAATATAAGAAAAAAGAAAAGTTGTACTATTACAGTACTCATGATTGGTGATTGTGAACATGTTATGTTAGTATTAGTTGTGATAGTATAAATCAAGAATAATATAAATAAATTGAGAATCATAACTAAATCAAATATTCAGACATGTGCAGATCAGTGACAGTTAGAAAATCTCATTTAAGCCTTATGTCAGATATCAGAACTAAGCTGATTAATAATTAGTCAGATATTTGAAGCTACTACTAATGGATAAGATACATGTTGTATTCATATCGTACAAGTGTCTATACATACCCAGGACCCAGTCCAAATCCATGACGTCGAATCATGATACACTATTAGGTACTGCTAGACAAATCCCGTACTGTGAAGTCACGCATATAGAGACTCACATATCAAACTTTGGCTTAGTATAGCACGGTATTGCTGTACTATAAGTCCTCAATATATAACTAGAAAATAGCCAAGTGGTTGCTTATACGATATAGTTCTTATCTATCATGTAGTTTCTCTCAATGCTCATATCAATGATACATGATATACATGAACTAATGGAAATATATGACTTGACTTGTCAAATTGTGTACATATCTTTTACTAGAAACTGGATTTAAGAATTAATTTAATTCGAATCACGTACATATGTATCATAAGAATACTCTATTTCCATGTAATCAAGATATATAAATCTTGTCATCATGTTCTCATTAACCATCATGCGGTCGTGTATTTGGCATGTCAATAATTCATTATTGGATCATGTATACGCAATATTGCTATATTCATTTTCCTTATTATGTCACTATACTCACTATCATATCTATAATGTATTACTCGTGTTAGTACAATGTCATGTTACAAACAAGTATAGCTTATTATGCTACATGATTAAGATTAAATGAAATGATTTAGGTCATCGAACCCTATAAATTTTTATTCAATTCGAAATCAAGGCAGCTTAAATAAAGAGATAATCGTAACAACATATTTAAATAAATTATCATATTTTCCACTTTTTTCACTGCACTATATTTAAATATATTGTCACATTTCACATATTTGCACTTAAACATATCTCGCATATTTGCACAGTATACTGCTGCTGTTGTTATCATTTGAGTTTATTTAACTTAAATATATATTTATGAATTATGTTACGCTGCATGTAAGCATAAACAAAATATCAGTATACGATTTATGTTTATATTTATGTTTATGTTTGATACAAAATTTGTAAGAAATTTTGTATATAAAATACTACAATATTTGTATATGTTGAAATTGATCTAAAAATCCGGTTCAATTCTCACTATCAATTAATAGTCTAAAATATGAGCTGAACATATTCACAAAATAATAGTCCAAAATATAAGTCAAGAATATTCTTAAAATAAAATAAATTATGTACACAAAATATAAATTAAATAATTTTTTTAAGAAAATAAGAAAGAGTAGCAATGTTACTTACGAGATTCATTTTTTTTTTAATTTCTTTCTTCTTCTCTTTTTTACCCTAAAATTAACTAGAGGAGCTTTCCCCTTTTCCTTGGCTCCGTAGAATGAACAGTGGGTGGAGAAGAGATTGAGGAAGAAAAATATTTATCAACAGAAAAAGAAGATAGTGGTGAAAAAATGGTGAATAGTGATGGTGGAATTACTATATATGATGGATGATGGTGTTTTTTTTTGTAATTTAACAAAACTTAATCTATAAGTCAAGCCACTTAGTCCACCATTTGTCACTCTTCTCTCTATTGTGACAACACAACAAACACACCGCCTCATTTTTATTTTCTTTTCATCTTTGTTTAATAAAATAATAATTTTGGTTCCATATAATGTTTTCCAAATGTTACCAAATTAATGTTGGGTGTAGTGCTCAATGAAAAAAATACTACAGAATTATTCGTTTGTCATTTTGATGTCCATAATAAAAGAAATAAAATACCAAAATAATTTAAATAATAATTTAAATTTATTATGTTAACAAATTTGAAAATATTTTTCGGGCTTGCAAAGAAAATTTCTTAAAATCATAAATATTAAAAAACTAATAACCGCGAAAACCGAATATTATTTGAAGTTACAGATTTAAAATTATATCTACTGACAGTTATTTCAGTATCCAAAATTGACTTCAGTGAGTTTATTCAGCATAATTGGACTCAATAGAATAATACGAGTAGCATGAAATTTTGGGATATTAAACTTTTGCATTTACTGTCAAGTGCAGGAGATCGTCCAATAATACTTGGATGAGAAAATCCAAAATCTTTCTTCTCAAAGACACAGTGCTAAAATTATAGACGCCTCAAACACTAAATTACATTTGGAAGTATAGTTAAAAAGTCAAGAGTAAGAAAAGAGTATGAGATAGAATATAATAAGAGAAAAAGTATTTAAGAGATCAAGCTTGGTTAGGATCTAAGTATAATACTAGGTTTTTTTCTTGATTTACTATCTATTTTCCTACCTCTATAACTCAATTAGATTAAAGCACCTAGCTTAACTTAATTGAATATCTTGATTGTTATCAATCTATCAAATTAAACTACAAATTGTCACATAAAATTATTTCTCCAATTTAATCTAAAATTAGAATATTATAAACCCTAAGCCTCCCAAACATTGATCAACTATCTTGCCAAGATATATAGTATAAATCTATCTATAGATCATAAAGCACAAGATAAATTGATGATAGCCAAGCAAAAATTATTAAAGGTATGTCCTAATCAATTACCCCTTCACAAATTTTAAGCTACATCAAAGGTGCAATTTTTGAACATTTAGCACAAAAAGGAAGAGTAAGTAAGTCAATCAACAATCAAACACTATTTACCTTTTTATCCATGCTAGAAGAAGAATTTAGCTACTTATAACCATCGAGGTCATCATATAAAATAAAAGAAACCTTTTTGTTATCAAAACCCTTTGCATAGCAAAGCAAAAATTAAGTTTTCTTTTCTCTTAGGAATTAGGAAGATGAAGAAGAAAATAGATCTCAAAAGAATTCTGATCTTGATATATTACAAATAAGATATACAATGGGTATTTCTAAATCCTTAGGTTGGGATTCCATTTATGACTATTTTAGTCACAAGGAAATACATGATTTACATAATTTGGAGCTGTATCTATCGAATTTACAGTTGTATCCATGTGTTAGTTCAATGCACAATAGCTTCAACAACTATTTCGACAGATAGTTCAGAAAACTAGTTGCTCTGTCAATAGTTTCGACAAAGTTGTACAGGCTATATAGCCTTTAAAATTAGGTGGGTTATCCATGGCTACGAGATAGATGCCAATAGTCATCCGCCCTATGCATATATACAAGGACTATCAAGCCTTGTTTCTGCTTGATTTGACTCTATAATATACAAAAAAATGTTAAAGTACGTACTTGTTACACTATGGTATATAATCAAATTGAAGATTAATGCAAATACATAATATATTACATATATCACGACATTAAGTGGGTTGCGAGTGGATAAGTTACGTAGGAAGTCTTGCACTTTTCAGTCGTAGTCACACCCCCAACCTTAGTTTTGTTGGACCCTAGCAAAATACGCAAAAAATTCCTTCCTAGCAAAGTAAAAAGAAAATCTAACTGAAAATAAAATAAAAATATAACTCACTTTTGCAGAAATCAAAGTTTCTTTTAGCATATGTAATAAGTTGTTACACCCCTAAATTATCTTAGTGGACTAGTGCTGCCTCATGAGCTTTTTCAGCGATATTACTGACAAATATCTAGAAGTAGAGGTTAAGAAAACAAAAGTAAATTAAAAATAAATTAAAAATATAGAAAACTAAGAAAAACCTAAAAATACAAAACGAAAACTCATTTTGCTTTCCCCATGTATCTAGTTCCATTAATTAGTCAAGCTCATGAACTTTCTTAAGTTTTCAATCCTCGAATTAACTACGAATCAGGTTATTCAGATGCAACTTGATTCATACACTCCCAAACATAGGTGATTGTCAAGTAATATTGGGAGGTCAACCCAATATCGTTCACTCGAACATACTAATTCTAGTGTTAGATACTTAAACTGAAAGTTACGATTAAGTAAAGGGTGAAATTTTTTATTTTCGTAAAACAAATAATTAATTGGTTGAAGAAATAATAGAGAGACAAATTGACTCAAATGAGTTAACGCCCCCTAAGATCATCTCATTGGATGGTTTATTGGTTTATTTATCTCGGTTGCATAGAATACTTTGTCTTACCCAACCAAAATATAAATCTCTTAAGCACAAAACATTATAAAATAATCTTATCATTAGCTTAATCCCTTGATTAATAGCTATATGAAACTTGATGATAATCTAAGCATGATAGATAATATAAATAATTATTCAAAATCGAAGCATACGTCAAGTATAATAGTCAATGGCATATCAAAAACTAACAAACTCTTGTACCATTATGAAATATAGCATCAAAGTCCCCAGTTCATATATCAACAATCAGGATATGTAGGGAAACCAATAATAACATTAGATCAATTAAACCTAAAAAGTAATAATATGAACCATGCATGATCAAGATCGAGGATTTGTATTCTCATCCAAAGCCGAAAACAAATAAGTTACCCATGTTCGTCATAGTTATCAAATAAAGAGAGAAAAAACTTTTACTATCAAATAATGAAAAGCACACAAGAAAAAAAATCTCTCTAAAACTAAAGAAAACAATATTAGAAACTCTCTCTATATCAATTTTTTGATACAATGGGTATTTATAGCCACTTAATGACTTAGTTATCAGACTCTTTTGTTTTTATTACATTGAAACTCTATTTATTCAGAATTCTGGCATGTCAATGTATATGTCCAAACCCTTGTCGACAACCACTTCTATAGTCACGCTCTTCATCTTCGCAGTGTTGTGTTGTTGACAGTGACTTCAATAGCCGCTTCGACAATGCTCCTCTGGCAATGTTCTCCGTCTCAGTCCTCTTGATGGCTGCCAACAGCACACAGATAGTTGTCTCTGTCAGTGCATGTTTCTGCTGTTGATGTGCATGCTTTTTATCTTTGTTTCTTCGCTCCAAAATCCTACAAAAAGATGTCAAAATACTAGTTTAACTTGAATAAGCACTCAACTGGAAAATTAAACACATATGCATAAAATATCATTAATTTCACATATTTGAGCATAAAGTTATATTACGAGTGTATGAAATATTTATGAAATGGTGTATCTTTTACTTGTAATCACAGCCCCAACCTGAGTTTTGCTAGTCCCAAGAAATAGAAAAAATAAACCTAACTAGAAAGAAAAGAAAAAGAAGAGAAATCTTAACTCATTGTAAGAATCACAGTTGCACTTAGCATATGCACAAGCTTTTAAACCACTAAGTTACCCTAGTGGACAAGTGTTGTCTCGTGAGAGTTTCCAGTAATGCTACCTACAAACATCAAGAATTAGTGGTTTTAGGGAAAGGAATAAAATAAAAACAAGGATAAGTGAAAAATAAAGAAACTATAAAAATCTAAAAGAAAAAAAATAAACCTACAAAATTCTTTTTATATCCTTCCCTTTCATATAAAGTTTAACCAATCATAGGTTCATGAAATTTTCCAACGTTTCGATCCTAAAATTCTACTCTAAATCAAGTATCCTTAAGATTTTGTCATGATTATTTTGATCCTATCGTAAATACTCCTAACCTTTGATTATATACACCTATGCATCGGTGTGAGAGGTAATGGGTTAATTAATTTTCAAATTTTGGGCAAACCCTAGGAACTGTCTTATCTATTTTCTCTCCTTTGTTTTTCATATTTGTTTGTTTGTTTATTTATTTATTTTATTTTTTTTCTAATACACACACTTAGGCTATACTTGGGAGATTAGTTTTGATGTGTTTTGGAGTGTTTTGGAGGGATGAGCTATGAAGTACTCATAAGAACACATGCTTGTGAGTTTTTGGACAAGTAGTTTGAAGTGTTCTTAGAATACCCCAAAGTACTTATATTTTTTTAGAGCACTCCAAATTGAGGTATTTTGAAGTGTTCTGAATTATTTATTCAAAAATATCTTTCCTTGTTCCAACTCTTTCCCATATACTTTCCTTTTTCCTAATTGGGTATATCTGTTCTTTATATGTTTATGAAACCTAGAAAAATCTATGAGAAAACTAAACTCCCAAGTATAAAGTTATAACACCTAAAATCCATGATCAAAATACTTCAAAACATATACTACCAAATCACTCCAAAACAGACACTTAAAAATGCTCCAAAATACTTTGCTTTTGATATCCAAGCATAGCCTTACCATTCATGTGAATGCTTATGTTTTTCGAGGCACAAATACCAAATTACTATGTTCATGTTTGTGTGTAGTTCATAAATATCATTCGTGTGAGCACACATACTTCCTAAGGCATATGCACCCAACTAATTGATACTTACTTTCTTTATTCATTTACTTTGATCCTTGGCTTAATACTAGAATCATCAACCTTTTTTGTTCACTAAAGGTTCTACAGATCTTTCAATCTTTATTAACTTTCATCACTCATTGTGTTAGTGAGTTGTGTGCATATCTCTGTCTAATCCAAAGTGCCAAAGTATCTCATTATCGAATTCTAGTTTTCAATTAAAAATTATTAGGAAATATCTATCATCAGAGTATCATCCTAAGATATTAACATAGGATCGTCATCGCGTTGGTGTCGCTGGTTACATAAGGAAAGGAAAACATTTTCAAAATTTTTAATAATTTTATTTTCATTTCTTATTCTTTTATATTTTTAAGATTTTATCTATATATATTATGCATATATTACAATTTAGGATAAACCTAAAGTATATCATACATCATCCCTAGACCTAAACTATGTGGTACCCTCAATGCATATATATATATATATATATATATATATATATATATATATATATATATATATATATATATATATATATATATATATATATATATATATATATATATATATATATATATATATATATATATATATATATATATATATATATATATGTATATATATATATGTATATATATATATATATATATATATATATATGTATATATATATATATATGTATATATATATATATATATATATATATATATATATATATATATAGAAAAATGGAAATGAGCTGACAGCTCACACAAGTTACCTGAGCTGCAGTTCATTTCCACTATCTGCAATAATTGTTTTTAAAAAATTTCTTTTGGATTATGATCTCGACCCTCTAGGGTTCACTCATATCCAATTTCTTGGGTTTTAGTTTTTATTTAGTCCTCCATCAAATTAACACAAAATTAACGGTTTTCAATGAATAAAACATTTTGTATGTACTTGATGAAAGGGTAAATGAACACTTAAATTTATGAAATTTAATTATAAAGAAGTTAAGGAGGTAGATATAGTAATTGTTAAATATATTAAAGAAAAATTATTGGATTATTATAGTTTTGCTGCTAGCTCACGTAACTTTTCCTGAGCTGACAGCTCACCTACAGTAATCCCATATATATATATATATATATATATATATATATATATATATATATATATATATATATATATATATATATATATATATATATATATATATATATATATATATATATATATAAAACACAAAATAGTAAAGAAATAATAAAATATAGGAGAGTGGATTAGAATACACCTGAGATAAGACATCTCATAAAAGCTCATTGCTAGAAAAGCTTGCCGAGGAAAAAGATAGAAAAGAAAAGAAAAATAGTGATACATAAATGCAGTTAACAAATACGAACATAATAAAATGTTTAAAAATTAAATAAGCTCAGAAACCCTAAGTTGATCTCTCTATCAAAATAAAATCAAAAGCTCAACTGATTCCAAATCGATATTAAATAGAGATGAGGAATGACATCGAAAAAGAATTGAGAGAGATACCTACGAGCCATATATAGATTGGATTGGAAGCAATGAATTCCTCAATATGGTGGGAGAGGATTTTTCCACTGACTTTTCAAGTACGCGAAAAAAATGAAAATGATGTTGAGATTAAGATGATTGTGCAATAAAAAATATTTGGTATTGACATTGCATTGAAAAAATTTAGTGTTGAGATTGAGATGAAAACTCCCATGATTAGATTAGTTAAGAATGTCAGAACGGAAAAAAATAAAGCGAAAGTAGAAAAAGTTATCCCAGTTTTTAAAAAGATTATCTAAATTCTTTTAATTAGATTAATTTTAATCTAATAAAATCTCAGTAGTCCAAGTAATTGGATAAATATTAGATATAATTATGTTAATTGTACTCTCTAGATTGACTCAAAATAATCTTGACCATCCAAATATTTTGGTCAAGATTAATTACACTCTTTTCATGATTGTTCAAAATTTATGAAGAATACTATATTGACTCAAAACAATCTTGACCATCTAAACAATCTCGACCATCCAAATATTTTGGTCAAAATTAATTGTTTTTTTCATGATTGTTCAAAATTTATCAAGAATATTATATTCCTGAGAGAATATAAATGACTAATATTTTCTCTCTATATTGTATTGTATTCTCGCCTAATTTTTTTTGAAAATAATTACTCAAGAATACCAAGTTTTCTACTAGTGACTATTACCACATAAAAACATGTCTATGACTCAATCTTGATAATTATTCTTTTTCTTGGATATCTACTTGATCTATTATTGTGTCTATCCTGTCTTATCTTACTTGTTTGAAATATCTATCTTTGGAATTCCACTATTGATTCCTACGCATTCAATTCAGAATGATGTCAGTTCTATCTTTTGTGAGTGCAAGTCCAAGGGATGAGACTGCAAAGCTTAAGAGCTTAGTGCAAGGAGTAGCACAGATACACTAGACCACAACAATATTATTAGAAAGAATGTTGCATTCCAAGGAGCCAGATAGGGCCGAAACAGTGTCGAACTTCCGGACGTTGCAACCAACGGTGATTTCTGGGATTGAAGGGCCTTTGAGAACTGAATAGTGGATTATTGATATAGAAAATCTTCTGAAAGCCACAAGAATTCCAAAGAAGGATCGCATGAAGGTGGTGTTTATTCAATTGATCGGCGTGGCCATGACAGTAGCTTATCAAAGAGGTTATACACTTGGAACCTCTTGCATGGGAGAAGTGCTTGCAAGTATTACATAGCAAGTTTTTCCATACATCGGCAAAGTGGAAGATGATGAAGAATGATGTGATAAATTACTGCAAGCGCACAGTATCGATGTAGCGCAGTACAGGTCATCCCATAGAAATTTAAGGTATTTTTGCATTCCTTACTCTTTCCTTAGTCTAACGGACTAACTAAAAAATCTAGTTTGAAGTTGAGTTAATCTAAATAGCCTAGGATGTAGAATCTACTAATTTCCAACCATGTTCTTACTTCTATTAGTTTCTTCTATCATAAAAATTCGATTTTTTTTGTTTAATTTTTATTTAAAGGGCCCTAAGCATGAGCTATCAAGTGATGTGCAAGCATAACTCATCAAAAATACTACTTTTCATAAAAACAAACTAAATCTTTAGATAATTCAATGAAAAAGATAAAATCAACAACTCCAAACCCTAACAAAGTATAGGCTATCAAGAAACCTAATTCAAGTATAACTTATCAAAATCCTAATCTTCGAGTTCTTATATTTTAATCTTCTTTTTATAGAAAAATCATGTCTTTATTATTTTATTTAAGAAGAAAATACTAGAGAACAATTACATAGTGGATTCTAGCTTCATCTACATCCTAGAGCTAAACTAATTAGTTACTCATGATTCTAGCAAGCAATTAAATCTAATCTAGAAAGCAAATAAATTTATACTAGAAAGCAATTAAATCTATCTAAAAAGCAAATAAAGAATTAAAGTAATGGCTTACCTCTGGAGCACGGTATTGTGGCCGCCACCCCTTCAGCAAAACCTTAATTTTATTAATGAAAGACGAGTACAAACTAAATGCTAATCTACATTAACTACTGCATAAAACCCTAAAATACAAAGATACGGCAAATATATAGGTTTCGAAAATCCAAACTCAATTCTACTACAATTGTGAAACTAAAAGATTATAACGAAGCCGTGGGAGAAAACTTCATGTGTCACTCCACTATTGGGCCGCCAATTGGCAGCTAAAACCGCTATTTCGAGGCTCAAGTATAGCTAATAGATCTGATTTTTCTCCTGCACAAGTATCTTGTCTTGTATACTGTATTTTCCAGATTGTATTTGACTTTGACTCTCTGAAGTATCGTAGTCTCATAGTTTTGCTCACTTTAGTAACTTTTCGGATTTTGATTTCCTACTCCTACTCTGATTTCATGCCATCTCCTTGTACGAATAAAATTCCTGAAAAACACACTAACAATACCCGAGTAGCATTATTTATATACAAAAATAGGTAATATGAAGGCTATAAATATGCAATATATGGCACTTATCACACCCCCACACCTATCTTTTGTTAGTCCTCGAGCAAAACCTAAACTTAAAATGAAAAATAAAAATTCTAACTCACTTTCGTAGGAATCGCGATTGCACTTAGCACGTGCAACAAGCTTTTAAACCCTTAGGTTGCCATAGTGGACGAGTTGTGTCTCGTGAGGGTTTGCAGTGAATATACCCACAAAATTCAAAAAGAAAATAGATTAAGGAATAAAGAAAAGAAAAATAAGGATAACCGAAAATCAAGAAAAATAGAAATTTTATACAAAGGAAAAAAAAAAAAATTATGATATTTTCATCAATTAATCTCACTAATATACAAACTCAAGAACGCATTTAGATTATCAATTTTCAAATCGAGCATCATACCAGATACACTTATCATTTAATCAAAAATTTAAATCCTATCTTTCAATACCCACTGACAGATAATCCATTGGCTCCTATACATCTACGTGCACGTGTGATAGTCTACTACGGTTTTAGACTCCAACTCTAACTCATGATTCATCCTCTATCATAATAAATTTTTTTTCTTTTTTTCTCTTTTTTTTAAGAATATTTCACCTTTCATGCGAATATTCACACTTGCTTAAGCGCAACATACCCGATTACTCAGTTCATACTCTTTTCTTTTTCTTTTTTTTAGAATATTTCACCTTTCATGCGAATATTTACGCTTATTTAGGCTCAAAGTATCCAATTACTCAGATCATACTCTTTTTTTTCACTCTTGAGGCTATTGCCTTAATACCAGGCGCACCCCATTATTTTATCACTCACGAGGCTATTGCCTTAGACTCACCCCATTATTTTATTCTCACTTTTTTTTTCTTTTTTTTTAGAGAGAAGACTTACTCAATCCTTATCATCTTTGTCCTTAACCTAATAAACTATTGTGAAGTGAAAAATAGATATATACTTGCCTCAAAACTTGTTGGCGGTATTTATTTCTCAGATTTTAATTTTTTTCATAAAATTCAAAGTGAATCATCCAATCTACTCTCCTATCCAATTTCAAATCTAAATTTGTTCCTTTATTTGTAATTAGGTTGATCTATTGATAAAATACATAAATTTGTTGTTAAATTTTTTTTTTCAGTTTTTTTTTAAAATTTTTTTCAGTTAGTTACCCTAAAAACTACCCAAAATGTAAAATAAAGAAACCTAAAAATCTAAAAAAAAAATCCTAAAATTAAAAATAAAATCCTAAAAATCCTAAAAATAAAAATCTCCTAATTCACTCCCCCACACCTAAACTTATGTATGCCCTCATACACAAATCAAGAATGGTAAAATAAATAAGAAAACTATTATACAAATATTATACACTTATTAGAAAATTCAAACAGTTACGACCTCTTGATCGCTTTCCACTCTCATAATGTGTCCTTTTATGTTTTGATATAGATGAACTTAGTCTTTTTGTTAGTTTTGCATTTAATCTCTCCATCTTGTTTTTGATTTTTCTCAATTTATTTCTACGTTTCTTTTTTTTATTCAATAATAAAATTTTGAAGTTGGAAATCGTACCTTTATCGTCGATATTTGACCCACGAGCATCTTTCATAGCAGTAAGTATTTTGGTTTTATCAACTTGTAAAATAACATACTCACTTTGATATTGCGGGATCATGAGCTCGATTTTGGATCGTCCATCTAAATCATTAGGTACCATAATCTCTTCTTTTTATAGTTCCTTCCAATCTTCAAGTATTATAGGCTTGTCATGCAAATTTTCTTCAAACCTGTCATCAAAATTCTCAAAAGCAAATGCCATACTAGTGGACTTATCAGTAGTCAAGTTATTATGAAGGGATAAAAATTCTTCTTCACAAATTTCTTCACAATTTCCATCAAAATAATCAAACGATAATGTGTCACTAGCAAGCTCACCATGAGATAAATCATCAAGCAAAATATTTTTTTTATCATCAGTTTCATCATAATTATTTTCACAATGGTCTAAAATACATTGATCACAATGTTGAATTATAGACTCATCATGCACAAAATTATTTAACTCATTTTGAATCATATCTACTTCAAAAGATGACTGAAGTGGTTGCTCATTAGAGTTAGATATGTTCAAACTATTATATGGTTGATCTCCAAAAAGTTTAGTTTGAGAAATCGCTTTGAGAAGATCTTCCATACAAGCTGTAGTTTTTGAGAATGAATTTTGAGAGGATGATTTTAGCAAACCTTCTATACCTTCCTCAATTCTACGTCTACGTTCCTCAGATTCATGATTGTAAATTTCCTTATTTTCTTCAAATGATTGCATCTCGAGATTATGAGCGAAATTTGAAGGTGGATATGATGGATCTGTATATATATTTGATGACAGATATGAAGTGGTTGTAGGTAAATTACCATGACATGTATATTTTGCTTCTAATCTTTTTAATCTTTCATCTAACATGTTCAATTGAATATCTTGTTCATGATTGAATGTAGAACATGAAGACGAATAGCCCATAAAGAAAGGATCAGATGGAGGACTCTCTTGGTATGGCTCTTGATTATATGCAAAATTAGAATTATTCATCCATTCATAATTGTAATTTTGTGTATAAGAAGTGTTCGTAGGTTCATTATATGTGTTGTGAATTTGATTATGACCTAGTTCTAACGAACTTCCTATCCATGGACACTGATAATAATTATGATATGGATCACGACAATGATAGCAACCAGTTTGATTTTGAAACTTTTTTTTTTAATTTTTTTTTTTTTTTTGAAAAAGGTGGAGTGGGAGAGAGATGGAAAGGAAATAAAAAAAAGATTGATTTTTTTTTAAATTTTTTGCAGAACCACGGAAACAAATAATAGAAAAGGAGGAAATTTGGGCTCGGGACGTACCTTAAGAGCCGCTAATTAGCATTTTTTACCGCTAAATGGCGTCAAACCAGAGAGTTTGACTCTATAGTTCCTTATGCACACTTCTGAGACTTCTCCAATCCTTTTTGTCATCCTGTATCTGCAATATCTATTCCCTGTACACTCAACACACACTGTTAACCCGTAAAACGTTAGAAATAGCAAGATAAATACCGTCGATCCCCGGCAACGGCGCCAAAAACTTGATGTGATAAATTACTGCAAGTGTACAGTATCGGTGTAGCGCTGTACAGGTCGTCCCACAGGGATCTAAGATGTTTTTACGTTCCTTACTCTTTCCTTAATCTAACGGACCAACCAAAGATTCTAGTTTGAAGTTGAGTTAATCTAAATAGCCTAGAATCTAGAATCCACTAATTTTCAACCATGTTCTTACTTCTATTAGTTTTTTCTATCATAAAAATTCGATCTTTTTTAGTTTAATTTTTATTTAAAGTGCCCTAAGCATGAGCTATCAAGTGGTGTGCAAATATAACTCATCAAAGATACTACTTTTCATAAAAACAAACTAAATTTTAAGATAATTCAATGAAAAAGATAAAATCAACAACTCCAAACCCGAACTAAGCATAGACTATCAAGAAACCTAATTCAAGTATAACCTATCAAAGTCCTAATCTTCGAGTTCTTGTAATTTAATATTTTCTTATAGAAAAATCATGTCTTTATTATTTTATTTAAGAAGAAAATACTAGAGAACAATTACATGGTGGATTCTAGTTTTATCTACATCCTAGAGCTAAACTAATTAGTTACTCATGATTCTAGCAAGCACTTAAATCTAATCTAGAAAGCAAATAAATTTATACTAGAAAACAATTAAATCTATCTAAAAAACAAATAAAGAATTAAAAGCAATGGCTTACATCTTGAGCACGGTATTGTGGCCGCCACCCCTTCAGTAAAACCTTAATTTTATTAATGAAAGACGAGTATAAACTAAATCTTAATATATATTAACTACTGCATAAAACCCTAAATACAAGGATACGGCCAATATATAGGCTTCGGAAATCCAAACCTAATTCTAATACAATTTAGAAACTACAAGATACTAAGGAAGTCGTGGGAGAAAACCCCACGTGTCACTCCACTATTGGGCTGCCAATTGGCGACTAAAACCGCTATTTCGCGGCTCAAGTATAGCTAATAGCTCTGATTTTGCTCCTGCACAAGTATCTTGTCTTGTATACTGTATTTTCTCAACTGTATTTGACTTTGACTCTCTAAAATATCGTAGTCTCGTAGTTTTGTTCACTTTAGTAACTTTTCGGACTTTGATTTCCTACTCCAACTCTGATTTCATGCCATCTCCTTGTACGAATAAAATTCCTGAAAAACACACTAACAATACCCGAGTAGCATATTTATATACAAAAATAGGTAATATGAAGGCTATGAATATGCAATATATGGCACTTATCACACCCCCACACCTATCTTTTGCTAGTTCTCGAGCAAAACCTAAATCTAAAATGAAAAATAAAAATCCTAACTCACTTTCGCAGGAATCGCAATTGCACTTAGTACGTGCAACAAGCCTTTAAACCTCTAGGTTGCCCTAATGGACGAGTTGTGTCTCGTGGGGGTTTGCAGTGAATATACCCATAAAATTCAAGAAGAAAATAGATTAAGAAATAAAGAAAAGAAAAATAAGGATAATCGAAAATCAATAAAAATAGAAATTTTATACAAAGGAAAGAAAAATCTTTTTTATGATATTTTCATCAATTAATCTCACTAATATACAAACTCAAGAACGCATTTAGATTATCAATTTTCAAATCGAGCATCATATCAGATACACTTATCATTTTAATCAAAAATTTAAATCCTATCTTTCAATACCCACTGACAGATAATCCATTGGCTCATATACATCTACGTGCACGTGTGATAGTCTACTTCGGTTTTGGACTCCAACTCTAACTCATGATTCATCTCCTCTCTCATAATAATTTTTTTCTTTTTTTTCTCTTTTTTTTAAGAATATTTCACGTTTCATGCGAATATTCACACTTGCTTAAGCGCAACATACCCGATTACTCAATTCATACTTTTTTCTTTTTCTTTTTTTTAGAATATTTCACCTTTCATGCGAATAATTACGCTTACTTAGGCGCAAAGTACCCAATTACTCAGATCATACTCTTTATTTTCACTCTTGAGGCTATTGCCTTAATACCAGGCGCGCCCCATTATTTTATCACTCACGAGGCTATTGCCTTAGGCTCACCCCATTATTTTATTCTCACTTTTTTTTATTTTTTTTTTAGAGAGAGAAAACTTACTCAATCGTTATCATTTTTGTCCTTAACCTAATAAACTATTGTGAAGTGAAAAATAGATGTATACTTGCCTCAAAACTACTGTTGGTGGTATTTATTTTATAGATTTTAATTTTTTTCATAAAATTCAAAGTGTATCATCCAATCTATTCTCCTATCCAATTTCAAATCTAAATTTGTTCATTTATTTGTAATTAGGTTGATCTATTGATAAAATACATAAATTTGTTGTTAATTTTTTTTTTCAGTTTTTTTTTAAAATTTTTTTCAGATAGTTACCCTAAAAACTACCCAAAATGTAAAATAAAGAAACCTAAAAATCTAAAAAATAAAATAAAATCCTAAAAATAAAAAATAAAATCCTAAAAATCCTAAAAAATAAAAATCTCCTAATCCGCTCCCCACACCTAAACTTATGTATGCCCTCATACACAAATCAAGGATAGTAAAATAAATAAGAAAACTATTATACAAATATTATACACTTATTAGAAAATTCAAACGGTTACGACCTCTTGATCGCTTTCCACTCTCATAATGTGTCCTTTTATGTTTTGATATGGATAAACTTAGCCGTTTTATCAGTTTTGTATTTAATCTCTCCATCTTGTTTTTGATTTTTCGCAATTTATTTCTACGTTTTTTTTATTCAATAATAAAATTTTGAAGTAGGAAATCGTACATTTATCGTCGATATTTGACCCACGAGCATCTTTCATAGTAGTAAATATTTTGGTTTTATCAACTTTTGAAATAACATACTCACTTTGATATTGCGGAATCATGAGCTCGATTTTGGATCGTCCATCTAAATCATTAGGTATCATAATCTCTTCCTTTTGTAATTCCTTCCAATCTTCAAGTATTATAGACTTGTCATGTAAATTTTCTTCAAACCTGTCATCAAAATTCTCAAAAGAAAATGCCATACTAGTGGACTTATCATTAGTCAAGTTATTATGAAGGGATAAAAATTATTCTTCACAAATTTCTTCACAATTTCCATCAAAAGAATCAAATGATAATGTGTCACTAGAAAGCTCACCATGAGATAAATCATCAAGCAAAATATTTTCTTTATCATCAGTTTCATCATAATTATTTTCACAATGGTCTAAAATACATTGATCACAATGTTGAATTATAGACTAATCAGGCACAAAATTATTTAACTCATTTTGAATCATATCTGTTTCAAAAGATGACTGAAGTGGTTGCTCATTAGAGCTAGATATGTTCAAACTATTAGATGATTGATCTCTAAAAAGTTTAGTTTGAGAAATCGCTTTGAGAAGATCTTCCATACAAACTGTAGTTTTTGAGGATGAATTTTGAGAGGATGATTTTAACAAATATTCTATACCTTCCTCAATTTTACGTCTTCGTTCCTCAGATTTATGATTGTAAATTTCCTTATTTTTTTCAAATGATTGCATCTTGAGATTATGAGCGAAATTTGAAGGTGGATATGATGGATCTGTATATATATTTGATGACAAATATGAAGTGGTTGTAGGTAAATTACCATGACATGTATATTTTGCTTCTAATCTTTTTAATCTTTCATCTAACATGTTCAATTAAATATCTTGTTCATGATTGAATGTAGAACATGAAGACGAATAGCCCATAAAGAAAGGATCAGATGGAGGACTCTCTTGGTATGGCTCTTGATTATATGCAAAATTAGAATTATTCATCCATTCATAATTGTAATTTTGTGTATAAGAAGTACTCGTAGGTTCATTATATGTGTTGTGAATTTGATTATGACCTAGTCCTAACGAACTTCCTATCCATGGACACTGATAATAATTATGATATGGATCACGACAATGATAGTAACCAGTTTGATTTTGAAACATTGTTTTTTAATTTTTTTTTTTTTTTTGAAAAAGGTTGAGAGGGAGAGAGATGGAAAGGAAATAAAAAAAAATTGATTTTTTTTTAAAATTTTTTTACAGAACCACGGAAACAAATAATAGAAAAGGAGGAAATTTGGGCTCGGGACGTACCTTAAGAGCCGCTAATTAGCGTTTTTTACTTCTAAATGGCGGTCAAACCAGAGAGTTTGACTCTCTGATTCCTTATGCACACTTCTGAGACTTCTCCAATCCTTTTTGTCATCCTGTATCTGCAATAGACTATGAAGAAACCTAATTCAAGTATAACCTATCAAAGTCCTAATCTTCGAGTTCTTGTAATTTAATCTTTTTTTATAGAAAAATCATGTCTTTATTATTTTATTTAAGAAGAAAATACTAGAGAACAATTACATGGTGGATTCTAACTTCATCTACATCCTAGAGCTAAACTAATTAGTTACTCATGATTCTAGCAAACAATTAAATCTAATCTAGAAAGCAAATAAATTTATACTAGAAAACAATTAAATCTATCTAAAAAGCAAAAAAAGAATTAAAAGCAATGGCTTACCTCTGGAGTACGGTATTGTGGCCGCCACCCCTTCAGGCAAAACCTTAATTATATTAATGAAAGACGAGTACGAACTAAATCCTAATCTACATTAACTACTGCATAAAACCCTAGAATACAAGGATACGACCAATATATAGGCTTCGGAAATCCAAACCCAATTCTAATACAATTGTGAAACTAAAAGATTATAAGGAAGCCGTGGGAGAAAAAGCCACGTGTCATTCCACTATTAGGCCGCCAATTCGCGGATAAAACCGCTATTTTGCGGCTAAAGTATAGCTAATAGCTCTGATTTTTCTCCTACACAATTATCTTGTCTTGTATACTGTATTTTCCTGACTGTATTTGACTTTGACTCTCTTAAGAATCGTAGTCTTGTAGTTTTGCTCACCTTAGTAACTTTTCGGACTATGATTTCCTACTCCAACTCTGATTTCATACCATCTCCTTGTACGAATAAAATTCCTAAAAAACACACTAACAATAACCGAGTAGCATTATTTATATACAAAAATAGGTAATATGAAGGCTATAAATATGCAATATATGGCACTTATTACACCCCCACACCTATCTTACGCTAGTCCTCGAGCAAAACCTAAAGCTAAAAAGAAAAATAAAAATCCTAACTCATTTTCGCAGGAATCGCGATTGCACTTAGCACGTGTAACAAGCCTTTAAACCTCTAGGTACCCTAGAGGACGAGTTGTGTCTCGTGAGGGTTTGCAGTGAATATACCCACAAAATTCAAGAAGAAAATAGATTAAGAAATAAAGAAAAGAAAAATAAAGATAACCGAAAATTAAGAAAAATAAAAATTTTATAAAAAGAAAAGAAAATCTTTTTTATGATATTTTCATCAATTAATCTCACTAATATACAAAGTCAAGAACGCATTTAGATTATCAATTTTCTAATCGAGCATCATATCAGATATAATTATCATTTTAATCAAAAATTTAAATTCTATCTTTCAATACCCACTGACAGATAATCCATTGGCTCATATACATCTACGTGCACGTTTGATAGTCTACTTCGGTTTTGGACTCCAACTCTAACTCATGATTCATTTCCTCTCTCATAATTATTTTTTTCTTTTTTTCTCTTTTTTTTTAAGAATAATTCATCTTTTATGCGAATATTCACACTTGCTTAAGCGCAACATACCCGATTACTCAGTTCATACTCTTTTCTTTTTCTTTTTTTTTAGAATATTTCACCTTTCACGCGAATATTTATGCTTACTTAGGCGCAAAGTACCCAATTACTCATATCATACTCTTTTTTTTTACTCTTGAGGCTATTGCCTTAATATCAGGCGCACCCCATTATTTTATCACTCACGAGGGTATTGCCTTAAGCTCACCCCATTATTTTATTCTCACTTTTTTTCTTTTTTTTTCTTTTTAGAGAGAGAAGACTTACTCAATCGTTATCATTTTTGTCCTTAACCTAATAAACTATTGTGAAGTGAAAAATAGATGTATACTTGCCTCAAAACTACTGTTGCCGTTATTTATTTTTCAGATTTTAATCTTTTTCATCAAATTCAAAGTGTATCATCCAATCTACTCTTCTATCCAATTTCAAATCTAAATTTGTTCCTTTATTTGTAATTAGGTTGATCCATTGATAAAATACATAAATTTGTTGTTAAATTTTTTTTTCAGTTTTTTTTAACTTTTTTTCAGTTAGTTACCCTAAAAACTACCCAAAATATAAAATAAAGAAACCTAAAAATCTAAAAAAAAATAAAATCCTAAAAATAAAAATAAAATTCTAAAATCCTAAAAATAAAAATCCCATAATCCACTCCCCCACACCTAAACTTATGTATGCCCTCATACACAAATCAAGGATGGTAAAATAAATAAAAAAACTATTATACAAATATTATACACTTATTAGAAAATTCAAACGGTTACGACCTCTTATTCGCTTTCCACTCTCATAATGTGTCCTTTTATGTTTTGATATAGATAAACTTAGCCTTTTTGTCAGTTTTGCATTTAATCTCTCCATCTTGTTTTTGATTTTTCTCAATTTATTTCTACGTTTCTTTTTTTTATTCAATAATAAAATTTTGAAGTTGGAAATCATACCTTTATCGTCGATATTTGACCCACGAGCATCTTTCATAGCAGTAAGTATTTTGGTTTTATCAACTTGTGAAATAACATACTCACTTTGATATTGCGGAATCATGAGCTCGATTTTGGATCGTACATGTAAATCATTAGGTACCATAATCTCTTCTTTTTGTAGTTCCTTCTAATCTTCAAGTATTATAGGCTTGTCATGCAAATTTTCTTCAAACCTGTCATCAAAATTCTCAAAAGAAAATGCCATACTAGTAGACTTATCATTAGTCAAGTTATTATGAAGGGATAAAAATTCTTCTTCACAAATTTCTTCACAATTTCCATCAAAAGAATCAAATGATAATATGTCATTAGCAAGCTCACCATGAGATAAATCATCAAGCAAAATATTTTCTTTATCATCAGTTTCATCATAATTATTTTCACAATGGTCTAAAATAGATTGATCACAATGTTGAATTATAGATTCATCATGCAAAAAATTATTTAACTCATTTTGAATCATATCTATTTCAAAAGATGACTGAAGTGGTTTCTCATTAGAGCTAGATATGTTCAAACTATTAGATGGTTGATCTCCAAAAAGTTTAGTTTGAGAAATCGCTTTGAGAAGATCTTCCATACAAGCTGTAGTTTTTTAGGATGAATTTTGAGAGGATGATTTTAGCAAACCTTCTATACCTTCCTCAATTCTACGTTTTCGTTCCTCATATTCATGATTGTAAATTTCCTTATTTTCTTCAAATGATTGCATCTCGAGATTATGAGCGAAATTTGAAGGTGGATATGATGGATCTGTATATATATTTGATGACAGATATGAAGTGGTTGTAGGTAAATTCCCATGACATGCATATTTTGCTTCTAATCTTTTTAATCTTTCATCTAACATGTTCAATTGAATATCTTGTTTATGATTGAATGTAGAACATGAAGATGAATAGCCCATAAAGAAAGGATCAGATGGAGGACTCTCTTGGTATGGCTCTTGATTATATGTAAAATTAGAATTATTCATCCATTTATAATTGTAATTTTGTATATAAGAAGTGCTCGTAGGTTCATTATATGTGTTGTGAATTTGATTATGACCTAGTCCTAACGAACTTCCTATCCATGGACACTGACAATAATTATGATATGGATCACGACAATGATAGCAACCAGTTTGATTTTGAAACTTTATTTTTTAATTTTTTTTTTTTGAAAAAGGTTGAGAGGGAGAGAGATGGAAAGGAAATAACAAAAAGATTGATTTTTTTTTTGAATTTTTTTACAGAACCACGGAAACAAATAATAGAAAAGGAGGAAATTTGGGCTCGGGACGTACCTTAAGAGCCGCTAATTAGCGGTTTTTACCGCTAAATGGCGTTCAAACCAGAGAGTTTGACTCTCTAGTTCCTTATGCACACTTCTGAGACTTCTCCAACCCTTTTTGTCATCCTGTATCTGCAATATCTATTCCCTGTACACTCAACACACACTGTTAACCCGTAAAACATTAGAAAAACCAAGAAAAACACCGTCGATCTCCGGCAACGGCGCCAAAAACTTGATGTGATAAATTACTGCAAGTGCACAGTATCGGTGTAGCACTGTACAGGTCGTCCTACAGGGATCTAAAGTGTTTTTGCATTCCTTACTCTTTCCTTAGTCTAACGGACTAACCAAAGATTCTAGTTTGAAGTTGAGTTAATCTAAATAGCCTAGGATTTAGAATCTACTAATTTCCAACTATGTTCTTACTTCTATTAGTTTCTTCAATCATAAAAATTCGATCTTTTTTGTTTAATTTTTATTTAAAGGGCCCTAAGCATGAGCTATCAAGTGGTGTGCAAGCATAACTCATCAAAAATACTACTTTTCATAAAAACAAACTAAATCTTTAGATAATTCAAAGAAAAAGATAAAATCAACAACTCCAAACCCTAACAAAGCATAGGCTATCAAGAAACCTAATTCAAGTATAACTTATCAAAGTCTTAATCTTCGAGTTCTTATATTTTAATCTTCTTTTTATAGAAAAATCATGTCTTTATTATTTTATTTAAGAAGAAAATACTAGAGAGCAATTACATGGTGGATTCTAGTTTCATCTACATCCTAGAGCTAAACTAATTAGTTACTCATGATTCTAGCAAGCAATTAAATCTAATCTAGAAAGCAAATAAATTTATACTAGAAAACAATTAAATCTATCTAAAAAGCAAATAAAGAATTAAAAACAATGGCTTATCTCTGGAGTACGGTATTGTGGGCGCCACCCCTTCAGCAAAACCTTAATTTTATTAATGAAAGACGAGTACAAACTAAATCCTAATCTACATTAACTACTGCATAAAACCCTAGAATACAAGGATACGGCCAATATATTGGCTTCGGAAATCCAAACCCAATTCTAATACAATTGTGAAACTACAAGATTATAACGAAGCCGTGAGAGAAAACTCCACGTGTCACTCCACTATTGGGCCACCAATTGGCAGCTAAAACCGCTATTTCGCGGCTCAAGTATGGCTAATAGCTCTGACTTTTATTCTGCACAAGTATTTTGTCTGTATATTGTATTTTTCCGACTGTATTTGACTTTGACTCTCTGAAGCATCGTAGTCTCGTAGTTTTGCTCACTTTAGTAACTTTTCGGACTTTGATTTCCTACTCCAACTCTGATTTCATGCCATCTCCTAGTACGAATAAAATTCCTGAAAAATACACTAACAATACCATTGTAGCATTATTTATATACAAAAATAGGTAATATGAAGGCTATAAATATGCAATATATGGCACTTATAACACCCCCACACCTATCTTTTGCTAGTTCTCAAGCAAAACCTAAACCTAAAAAGAAAAATAAAAATCCTAACTCACTTTCGCAGGAATCGCGATTGCACTTAGCACGTGCAACAAGCCTTTAAACCCCTAGGTTGCCCCAGTAGACGAGTTGTGTCTCGTGAGGGTTTGCAGTGAATATACCTACAAAATTCAAAAAGAAAATAGATTAAGGAATAAAGAAAAGAAAAATAAGGATAACCAAAAATCAAGAAAAATAGAAATTTTATACAAAGGAAAGAAAAATCTTTTTTTATGATATTTTTATCAATTAATCTCACTAATATACGAACTCAAGAACGCATTTAGATTATCAATTTTCAAATCGAGCATCAAAGCAGATACACTTATCATTTTAATCAAAAATTTAAATCCTATCTTTCAATACCCACTGACAGATAATCCATTGGCTCCTATACATCTACATGCACGTGTGATAGTCTACTTCAGTTTTGGACTCTAACTGTAACTCATGATTCATCTCCTCTCTCATAATAATTTTTTTTTCTTTTTTTTTTCTTTTTTTAAGAATATTTCACCTTTCATGCGAATATTCACACTTGCTTAAGAGCAACATACCCGATTACTCAGTTCATACTCTTTTCTTTTTCTTTTTTTTAGAATATTTCACCTTTCATTCGAATATTTACGCTTACTTAGGCGTAAAGTACCCAATTACTCAGATCATACTCCTTTTTTCACTCTTGAGGCTATTGCCTTAATACCAGGCGCACCCCATTATTTTATTACTCACGAGGCTATTGCCTTAGGCTCACCCCATTATTTTATTCTCACTTTTTTTTCTTTTTTTTTTTAGAGAGAGAAGACTTACTCAATCGTTATCATCTTTGTCCTTAACCTAATAAACTATTGTGAAGTGAAAAATAGATGTATACTTGCCTCAAAACTACTGTTGGCGGTATTTATTTTTCAGATTTTAATCATTTTCATAAAATTCAAAGTGTATCATCCAATTACTCTCCTATCCAATTTCAAATCTAAATTTGTTCCTTTATTTGTAATTAGGTTGATCTATTGATAAATCCATAAATTTGGGCTCGGGACGTACCTTAAGAGCCGCTAATTAGCGGTTTTTACCGCTAAATGGCGGTCAAACCAGAGGGTTTGACTCTATGGTTCCTTATGCACACTTCTGAGACTTCTCCAATCTTTTTTGTCATCCTGTATCTGCAATATCTATTCCCTGTACACTCAACACACACTGTTAACCCGTAAAACGTTAGAAAAAGCAAGAAAAACACTGACGATCCCCGGCAACGGTGCCAAAAACTTGATGTGATAAATTACTGCAAGTGCACAGTATCGGTGTAGCGCCGTACATGTCGTCCCACAGGGATCTATGGTATTTTTGCATTCCTTACTCTTTTCTTAGTCTAACGGACTAACCAAAAATTCTAGTTTGAAATTGAGTTAATCTAAATAGCCTAGGATTTAGAATCCACTAATTTCCAACCATGTTCTTACTTCTATTAGTTTCTTCTATCATAAAAATTCGATCTTTTGAGTTTAATTTTTTTTTAAAGTGCCCTAAGCATGAGCTATCAAGTGGTGTGCAAGCATAACTCATCAAAAATACTATTTTTCGTAAAAATAAACTAAATCTTTAGATAATTAAATAAAAAAGATAAAATCAACAACCCCAAACCCTAACTAAGAATAGACTATCAAAAACCTAATTTAAGTATAATCTATCAAAGTCCTAATCTTCGAGTTCTTGTAATTTAATCTTATTTTATAGAAAAGTCATGTCTTTATTATTTTATTTAAGAAGAAAATATTAAAGAACAATTACATGGTGGATTCTACCTTCATCTACATCCTAGAGCTAAACTAATTAGTTACTCATGATTCTAGCAAGCAATTAAATCTAATCTAGAAAGCAAATAAATTTATACTAGAAAACAATTAAATCTATCTAAAAAGCAAATAAAGAATTAAAAGCAATGGCTTACCTCTGGAGCACGGTATTGTGGCCGCCACCCTTTAGCAAAACCTTAATTTTATTAATGAAAGACGAGTACAAACTAAATCCTAATCTACATTAACTACTGCATAAAACCCTAGAATATAAGGATACGGCCAATATATAGGTTTCGGAAATCCAAACCCAATCCTAATATAATTGTGAAACTACAAGATTATAACGAAGCCATGGGAGAAAACTCCACGTGTGACTCCACTATTGGGCCACCAATTGGCGGCTCAAACCGCTATTTTGCGGCTCAAGTATAGCTAATAGCTCTGATTTTTCTCCTTTACAAGTATCTTGTCTTGTATACTGTATTTTCCTGACTGTATTTGACTTTAACTCTCTGAAGTATCGTAGTCTCATAGTTTTGCTCACTTTAGTAACTTTTCGGACTTTGATTTCCTACTCCAACTCTGATTTCATGTCATCTCCTTGTACGAATAAAATTCCTGAAAAACACACTAAAAATACTCGAGTAGCATTATTTATATACAAAAATAGGTAATATGAAGGCTATAAATATGCAATATATGGCACTTATCAAAGAAGTTCTTAGAACTTCAACAAGAAGATCGGGTTGTTAATGCATATGTAGCTGAGTTTGTGAGATTCAATCATTTTGCCCCGACCTTGGTGGCTGAGGAGGAGGAGCAAGCAAACATATTCGAACAAGAACTGATGCACCATTTAAGGAAGTAACAAGCAGGTCATAACTACAAGACCTACTTAGAGGTATTTGAAGTAGCATGTTGCCTAGAGCAAGTATCTAAGGAAGAGAGACCGACAACACAAGAGTCATTTAATCAAGGGGCATATTCTTCCTAGATGCTTGGAAGTTCCAGAGCAAAGCGACAAGTAATGGCTAACAAAGGAGGTCCAGTAGTGTGCAGTCTCTGCAATATGCCAATGCATGTTCAAAAAGAGTGTAGAAACTGGGACTGTGTCTATTATGCAGATCATTGAGTAAATAATTATCTGAGAGCACAGTGTAGGTAACAACCAATAGCTGGAGTTACATTCCAATAGGCACCAAGACCAGTCGCAATAGGATCAGTCCAGAGGACTCAAGGACCAGACCAGATATGATTTTTGGAAGCACAATAGCAATCCTATGCCAGAGCCAAAGGAGGAGCAGGCCGGAGGCAGGGGTGAGTTAAATTGATGAATGTTGAGGAAGTTTAGACAGCTGGGGAAGTCCTAGCAGGTATAAATTTTGTTGGGAATACACAAGCAATTACTTTATTCGATTTTAGAGCTTCACATTATTTTATCTCTATAATATTTTTTTTCCATAATTCTCTTAATTTTATTATTTTACTTATAGGGTGGGACATTAAGATCGAAAATGATAGTATTATGACCAATAAAGAGTATAGACTATGTCCCTTAGTAATTAATAGTAGAGAATTTCATGCAAACTTACTAGTTATAAATAGAGGAATATGATGTTATCCAAGACATGGGTTAATTGAGTATCTTCCATGCGGTAATAGATTGTAGAAGAAAAAAAATTAATATTTCAGATTCCTTATTGTCCAGAGTTTGAGCTTGTTGGTGGAAGCCAATCCTAGGAATAAGCAGAATCTAAAGTGTTCCTAATAGAAGGCTTTTTGGAAGAAATGAAAGTACGAGAAGAAATGATCCTAGTAGTTTCAAAATTCTTAGATATGTTTCCTAAAAAGATACCTAGGCTACCACCAGTAAGAGCAGCAGAATTTATTTTTGATATTATTCTTGGGACTGAACTAGTTTGTAGGCCACCTTACGCTATGTAAATTATTGAATTAGATAAAATTAAGAGACAAGTAGGTGATTTAATGAAATGGAGTTTTGTAAGACATAGTATTTCATCTTATGGAACTCTAATATTATTAAAAGCAAAGAAGGTTGGAAGTCAAGTATTGTGAGTAGATTATAAGGGTTTGAATGTAGTAACAATCAAGAATATGTACCATTTACCGAGAATAACTGATCAGTTTGATCAGCTAGGGAGTAAATGTATTCTCAATGATATATCTTTGTTCGGGACTCCATCAATTAAGGGTCTGAATGGAAGATATTCTAAAGATTGCTTTTAGAATTAGACATAATTATTATGAATATTTGGTGATACCATTTGGAGTGACTAATGCACCAGTGGTATTTATGAATTTGGTGAACCATATTTTTCTTAGTATCTAAATAAATTTGTATTGGTATGTAGTGATGATATCTTGATCTATTTTAATAATAGTTAAGAGCATGATGAGTATTTAAGGATAATTTTGCAGACTCTGAGAGAGCAAAAATTATATGAAAAATTAGCAAATATGAATTTTGGTCTGATAAAGTTGCTTTCTTAGGTCATATAGTTTCTGAAAATAGTATGTCAGCCTAAAAGATAGAAGCTGTGGTGGATTAACCTGTACCTAAATCTATGTCAGTAATTCGGAGTTTTCTATGGATGGATAGGTATTATCGAAAGTTTGTATAAAACTTTGTAAAGATTGCATCCCTCTAACTTAGTTGATAAGAAAAGGAGTGGAATATGTCTGAACAGAGGAGCGTGATAAGGCATTTGAAGAGTTGAAATGTAGATTGACAATAACATTGATATTAGCAATTCCAAACAACTCAGGAGGGATGAACATTTATAGTAATACTTCAAATCAAATATCGGGATGTGTGTTAATACATAATGGAAGAGTGGTTGAGTTTGCACCAAGGTAGTTGAGATCTTATAAAAGCAATTTCTGACTCGTGAATTGGAGTTAGCAGCAGTAATTCATGTTTTAAAGATTTGGAGATACTACTTACTTGGATAAAGAGTAGAGTTACATACTGATCATAAAAGTTTGAAGTATATTTTTGTTCATAAGGAATTGGATCAATTTATGAGATACTACTTACTGCGATAGAGGTGATGGTTAAAATTAGTGACAAATTATAACTTAGATATCAAGTATCATCTGGAAAGATCAATTTTAGTACCAGATACGCTGAATATGAGATCTATAGTAGATAAATTGACTCAACAAAAGGAACTTTTAATGGAAATTCAAAGTACAAAACTAGGAATAATTTACTAGGACTGGTAGCATAATTTATAAAGATACAGTTACATTTACCATTGATAGAGCAGATTGGGTAAGTACAAGTTGGAGATGAAAAATTCCAAAAGTTAAAGGATAAAATATAAGTAGGTAAGAAACTAGAATGAAGATGTACTTTGATGGAGTTATTAGATTCAGGAAAATATTATGTGTGCCTAAGCGGGAGATAAATAATAAGAGTTTTAGAAAATGCTCACAGATCATTATATTCTATTCATCCCGAAAGTAACAATATATATAAAGATAAGAAGAAGTATTTCTAGTAGCCAAGAATGAAAAAGGAGATTGCTAGATATATATATCAAGATGTTCCACTTATCAGCAAGTAAAAGCTAAATATTAGAAAACGATAAGATTGCTTTAATTATTAGCAATACCAGAGTGAAAGTGAGAGCAAATTTCGATAGATTTTGTGATGCGATGACTAAGGAGTAGTAGGAGTAACAATGCAAGTTGGGAGATTGTGGGTCGACTGACCAAGTCAGTGCATTTTATTCCAATCAGGGTTAGTCAGTTGATGAAAGAATTGGTTAAAAGGTTTACGCAAGAAGTGGTAAGGCTATATGGAGGTCTAGTAAGAATAATATAAGATGGAGAGACTAAATTTAGATTATATATTGGGAGAGTTTGGTTGATAGTCTGAGAATATATTTGGAATCTATCTTCAGCTTACCATCTATAGACATACTATCAGTTAGTATCCAAATACTTCAAAATATGCTTAGAGCATGTATTATATTTTGGTGGATCCTGAAAAGATTATTTATATATTGTGGAATTTTCTTATAATAATAGTTATTAGAAGAGTATTAAAATGGCTCTATTTGATGTCGTATAAGGCCAGAATTGTAGATCTCCATTGTGTTATGATGAAATTGGAGAACAAAGTATCTTTGGACCAGAATTGATTACTCAAGTAACAAAACAAGCGAAAATTATCAAAGAACATATGAAGGTAGCAGAGGACAAACAAAAGAAAAGGGAAGATCAACATAGGAAACAAGAGGAGTTTAAAGTCAGGGATAATATATTTATCAAAACATCCCTAATAAAAGGCATGATCAGGTTTAGAAGAAAGAAAAGCTCAGTTTAAAATATATCGGGCCATTTGAGATCACGAAAAGAGTTGGAAATATTACCTATAGATTATTATTACTACAAGAGATGAAAGTATTTATAATGTGTTTCATGTATCAAATTAGAGAAACTGCTTGAGTGAAAATATAAAGTATGTCTGAGGTGGATTTGAAATTGGATCTTTTGTACGAGAAGCAATATGTAGCAACTATCGATTGGCAGGCGAAAGTCTTGAAGAACAATGATGATTCATTGGATCTTGTTTTTGGGAATGCACAGTTATTAATAGATTCTACTTTGGAGCTTGAGAACGACATCATAATGAATTATTCATACTTTTTCTCATGATCAGGTATGCTAATTTCATTCAATTATGTATCCATGCATAACCGTTTTTAATGTTATGGCACTTAATTTAGAATTTCGAGTACAATATTATTTTATTATGTGGATATGATGTAATATTCCAAAATCGTACTACTCATATCTTTTTTTTTTGAGTTTAATCATGCCGAATTAGGGCTCGAGAGCCAATTTGGACACTGAAATGTATAAGTTTAAATTCATAACTCTAAATGACATTCAGTTTTCATGGTTATTGGTTTCTAATATTTATAATTTTTAGAAATTTTTTAGGAAGTCCGAGAAATATTTCTAAATTTTACTAATTTTAAAATATTAAATTATTCTTGTAGTTATTTTGAAATTTTATTTATCTCATTTCGGATATTGAAATAATAAATGGATAATTTTTTAGTGTTTTTCTCATTGAGCACTACGTTTTATATTAATTTGGTAGTATTTGAAAAACGTTGATCGCAACCGCAAATAATAAATTAATAAATTAAATTTCTTTTTACACATCCATTCCAAAAATAGATTTCTAAGGGCAAACCCTAGAAATCGAGGTTGTGTCATGCCGTCATAACAAGAAGAAGTGTGGCAAGTGGAGATATTGCATGGAAAGGGAGGAGCAACGCTTAATCACCAAGTTTGAAAAATTTACGAAATTGCCATTTTTCATATATTTAAATATCTAACTAAGTTTTTCTCCTTCTCTGGTTCAACAAACTTTCCTCCACTCCCCACTTCTTCACCTCTCTCAGGCAGAGCCGCAAGGAAGAAATTGTTGTGGGTTTTTAAATGAAAGAGAGAGAGAGAGAGAGAGAGGAAATTCAAGAAATAAAAGGAAATAAAGAGGAACTCAAAGTAACACTCATATTTCTCCATTCTTTATCTTTAGAAGTTTATTTAACTTGTGTTGTGTGTCAGTAATTTATTTCATGTTTATGCTTGACTTGCATTTTGGACAATTGGTTTAGTTTGCTCTCCCAAAATACTTTCTACATAAATAAAATAAAATAAAATAAATTATATAAGGAAAAATAAAAAGAAGAGATGCAATATTTGCATAAAATTCAATTGTTATGTTCATGCACAGTATTTGATTTTGAATGTGGGTGGCGCATGTGTAATTGGTAGTTTTTTTAATCTATACCTCCTTGTTTCTTCTTTAATTAACTTTTTACTGATTGTACTTTAACAAGAGACATCATCTATGGTATCAAGCACACTGCACATATTGTAACTTCATCACATCAGATCACAGAACTGACAATAGGGAAGAATTCAAAATTTGCTTTCTACATATTAGTCAGACCATTAATCTTCTTGTATATTGTATTCCTAGAAGAACAATGCATTAGGTGGTTCCCAATCTGGAAAAGTTCTTTGCATACACAGGTAAGGAAATCATATAGGTTATCTTATAGTTATAGCTAAGAGTAGTATGTAAGTTTAAGTAAATGCAAATCACCTAATGGCTTCTTTGCTAATGAGAATTAAAATAGGTTTATAATGACAGCATTGAAAAACATGTCTACAAAAACAAATAAATATATATCAGGACAACCAACAACATTATTGCAGTGTATGCTCACAATTAAATCTATGCTTTATGTAAGTCTATGCTCATAATATAAAACTATGTAAGTCTCACTCATATAGTATTATATTAATACTGTAAATATTATTATTTAGAGTTATATTAATACTGTAAGTAGACTAATTTGAGTTTATATATTATGTTCCATCTAATATATTACAATAATATAAACAGGCTTAGTACTTGCGGTATGAAGATGCATATGGTGACTAGGCAGGAATTATAGTGTCACATAGAATATGCATATAGACTTATATTATTGTAGTATCACTCTCAATTATACATGACCAATCTATTTATTCTCCTGAAATGCTTTCGGCGAGTATAAATATGTGAATGTGTGTGTGTGTGTACATATGTAAATATATACATATATATGCACTATGTATACACATAATGATAAAGGCTGAAGGCCTTAATCTTCTAACTTGATATTGTAGCATAGCATATGACATGTTTATAATATGATAATGAGTATAGTGACATGACAAGAGAATGCACTATAGTGATATATACATAATTCAATAATGAATTGTTAATAATATCATGAATAATGTAGATGTACATGTACATGGAAATGAACAAATTATGACATGATTTCTTTTAAGTCATGTCTATTATATATCATGAACTCAGGGATGGGAGAAGGTATATGATGAATAAGAGTCATATCGTATAAGGATTAATGAAATGTTAAGGTCGAAAATCTCTTATTACAGTGGCTAAAGTGACACTGGATCACCGATTGAAGATTAGTACCCAATGTGGTATGTCTGTTATTGTAGTACAGTATATGGTGCAATTGGTAATATATAGCGGTATGGCATGGTTCAGTATTATGTGGTTGAGACCGGAACTGGATATGTACAAATACTTATACGATAATGGAGAATACTATTATCTTATCTATTAATACAGTCTCTACCACTAACTTGGATAATGACTAAGACTAGTAGAGTACATGATCAAGATTCATATAGTAATTATTTTATCATATTTATTTATTCCTACTTACTTACATGCTTAATTTATATGTTCATGACTAATATTGATATGAGCATGCCCATGTGTACTAATACTCCAGTACTATATTAGTACACTTTTTTCTTCCTTTTAAGTTTTAATTAGTAGGTTTAATCCACTATATTTTGAATCCAGATTTGAAAGCCGAAGAAGGAGAACCAGTCCCAACTAACGATCCATATTTCCTCGAACAAACCGAGAGATAGTAAAAGGTGGAGTAATTTCTAGAGATCCCTTGTATATTCGTTTGTATTTTTCTTTTATTAGGGCATTGCTTTACTCCATTGTTCTTTTGCTCCTTTTGTATTCATATATTCAGAGTAATGCGTCATTTTATGTAATTAACTCTTTATATAAATAAAATCTTTCCGGTTCCAGACATGCCATATATTCATTTGAATGTGACAGTACTTATGCTTATTCTATGATCTTGTGCATATTAGGTAATATAGTATAGTTTTAAGTAGTATCATCCGTTTTAGAAAACAACTGAAAAATGGGGGTGTTATACTTAAACTATCACTATACAATAAGGTAGAATTAAGTCTTACTGAATGACTTAAAATAGATCCATTACCTTGCTTAATTAGAAATCAACTTGATTTAATAAGCTGCCAACAATGGATGATTATGTAGCCCTAACCCTTTTGATGCCACTTATAAAGTCAAAACTTACCTTTCTCGTCTATGACGAACTATCTGGTCTAAAACCAGATTAGAGATGGTTGAACAACATATTTATTCAATCTCTCGAGGAGAGAAAAGTAAACTCTTCTCTTATTTTAGGCTAGTAAATGACAGTTGTGTCGACTTAGTTATGATGCCATTCCAATTTTGGTTTTGAGTTGATAAAATCCCTTTGGATCCTTACTTGTTCCTTCCTATAGTAGTTTATTAGGATTTACTCAACTCTTACTTGAGAAATAGATAATTCATGATCCTGCTCAATTTTAAGTCAGTACTTGATCACAGGGATAGATAATTCAGGATCCTGCTCAATTTTAAGTCAACACTTGATCACAAGACAGGGATGTGCAACACTTGATCACAAGACAGGTATGTGCTATTGAACATATTGATCTGCTTATTCAAACCTTGTAAGGTATATGTAAATGCTCGAAATGATGGCAATAGTTTTTTCCAATCTTGAAGGGGATATAAAGAAAAAAAGAAAAGTAAAAAATAAGAAAATAAAAAAAAGGGATGACAAGAAAAAAAATCAAATATTTCACAAGAGGTAAGCACTTATATTTTTGTTGGAGAGTCTTCTTGTCATCATCTATCCAAAACTCTGAAAATCACTATCAGTTGAGATGAGGACAAGCTATTTGATTCAAGTTGTTCAAAGTCCTCCTTGCCCATACAATATAATCTCGAGAGACACCTAAGCAATTCTATGGTACATGAGCGAATAGGACTTTGTACAATGCTTCCAATGTGTCCCAGTATAAAAATCTCCAAATGTCAGTGTGAGCAACAAAGAGTTTAGGTTTTTCAAAATTTTTTGGCATGATTGGTCGCTTTCGAAGGAAAGGCACATGATTTTTATCACATGAAATCCCTAGACAATCGCTAAGCCGGCGAACATACCAATGGTGACTGTAGGCAGTAAAGTGTGAAGTGCCAATCAAAACACTATCCGATTCTTTATGCATAGGGACACGCATTTGTTTTGACCTTTGGCAACTGGAAGACTACGTCAGACTAACAAAGATTGTCGAATATCATTCTATAATATCATATCTACTGGTTCTTGGAGCTAACCAAGAAATATAACATTCCAACTATTTGCAAAGCAGATAAAGGGAGCCAAAGAAGAGACTATCTCTAATGAAGGAATCCATACCCCCCATCATCAATGCTAAGAAAAAACATGAGTTAAAGATCCTCTTCTCCATTGGACGGATGTCGATAACATTAAATTTAGTTGGATTTGATTAGATTTTAAAAGATTTGTTATTATCCTGTTACATTTGGATTTTATATATATATATATATATATATATATATATATATATATATATATATATATATATATATATATATATATGAATCATAAAACCCTAATTTTATAGAGAGATGATGAATGAAAATTTAGAGTATGTGATTTGCCTCTTTCCAAATTTAGAGTATGAGATTAAGAATTTGTGAGAAAGTGGGCATGTGATTCACCTGCATGTGAGATCCAAACCCTCACAAATTCTAAATCTCCTTCTATCTTACGTCTAATTGGTATTAGAGCTAAAATTCTACATCTTCATATGTCAGAGCCCAAATATACCATCTCCATCCTTTTATTTTATTTTTCACCTTTTTTATTTTATTTTAGATCTGAAAAAAATATAAAAAAAATAGAATCTGCTTCCTCAGCTTCCATGTCCTCCCAAAACTCCTCTGTCATTTCATCTTCAGTTTGCTGGAACAAAAAGAAAAGAAAAATTTGTGAAAAAAAAAAAATAAAAAGGAAGAGAAGCAAGTAGAAGAAAAGCAGTAGATCAGGGAAAAAAAATCTGAAAAAACAAAAAAAAAAAAATCAAAAATTGGAAGAAAAAAAAAATCAGAAAAGAAGAAGAAGAAAGAACTAGAGAAGAAGAAGAGAGTTAAAAAAAATTCAACAAAAATCCCTATCATCCTCCCCCATGTCAGAGGCAATGCTATATCCTTTCCTCCACCATCCTTCGTTCCCATGCCTGAGTCTAGTTCGAAGTGCCCGAACTCCCCATCCAAGTCCCGTACTCCCCTCCTCATCACACTCAACTGTGACAGCTGTCTCCACCTCTAGATTGACGGAAGCCACATCACCCTTCACCTTTAACTCGTAGCCAGTGCTACCTCCACCCAAAATTGCCAACCTCACTAATGGTCGTCGTCCTCTTCTATGACTGAAGACATCGCTAGATTTTTTAGATTTAATCGGAGGCATAGATCGGGGTTATAGCAGCAAACCAACAACTATTTCAAGACCCAATCCGATCCGCTTAAAATCCACAACCAACTTGATAGCAGAGTGAATCCTAGCAGCAGATTTGATCCGTTTGCACTGTGACAGACCCGTTAAGAGTTTAAACTTGATTTTAGAGCACGTTTGAATTTAGATTCACAATGGATTCGAGCTACAGAGATATCACAATTCTTTGGTTTTTCTTAACATTGTGCCCTGAAAATTTTGGAGATAATTATTATATGATTCATATTCTGTGATAAATATATAAATATGTTCGGCTTCATTGGGAAAATATAGCACCTAACAAAGGATCTTCATAGACCAAAAACTACGAGATCACCCCTTTTATTTTGGAGTACTGGAGGGATCGTACCATTCAAGCCTTTGGTTTCATACTTTTCCCGGAGGTCTTGAGAAAGTATCAATCCTCCAAAATTCCTTAATCCCCCCATCCTGAAGGGAAGAACGTTCAATTATTTTTCCTTTCCGCAGGGATTAAGAGATTGGATCTAGCCATAAGAAGAATATGTTGGCAAAAATAACTCATTTCGTCGGTCTTTGACCCCTTAGTCACTATGAGCACCCCGATCAGTGCAATGGGATGTGTTTATTTATTATCTATCTCTTAACTTGAAAGGGGGTGCTGATTTTAAACAAGTGGAGAGTGATATTATGATGCAATTCTATATTTTCACAGTTATCATGACCGTAGTAGTTATAAAAATTGGGAGAGCCATCTGGAGTATTTTTTTCGTTATTTTCCTTTGACTTTAGAACAAGAATACAACTATACTAAATTGAATTTAGTTGGAGAAGTTTCAGATTAGTATTTTAGCAACTATAAATCTCGTCCAATTTGGAATTGGTTATAGTTTCTTTTATGTGCACGACATACTTTGTATCTTGTTTCTAAACAATACTCAAAGTGTAAAGAATGCGGACACTCCGCTCATCAGTATCATTCTATGTAGAAAATTTGGCACTATGACCATCAATATCCTTCCAAGAGTTCAAATACCGACATATCCACTTCTGAGATTTTAAGTGATGCTATATTTGAGACCAAGTTCAACGTAGAACTTGTCAAAAATTCAGAAATTATGATCCAATTTTTCTATGCAGAAATTATTATCTGCAGATCATATTTTTCTTCCACTCGCTCACAAGCTCTAAAGTTTCATTTGAATTCGTAATATGTGATAATAAAATGAAATTGAAAGGTCAATTCGTCAGTATCCAGTATGTGGGAACAATTACAATATAGTGCAACAAATGCAAAAAAATTATTTTTTATAACAATGTGAATTCATACAATGAGAATTATGAACAACTCAGTCCATAATTAGAAACAACATTACATAAATATATATATATATATATATATATATATATATATATATATATATATATATATATATATATATATATATATATATATATATAAAGTTTCGTTTGCAGTAAACAATTCTCAAACAACCATCTAAAATACATTGTTGATAATATCATCCTTGCTCTCCCAGCTACAATATCTCCGCGAGCGTCCCTACTAGCAGATGCATAGGGGCAGATGCATAGGGGCGATGCAACAAATATGTTGACAACGTTTCTGAAAAAACTTCTTCGTAGGCAATCTTATTAATATGTTGACACATATGAGTTTCTTCCTGCATTTTCAGATTGCATAGCTGAGGGACAAATACGTTTGGTTGTTGCCTCTCAAGTTTTTTGTGCACAATCTTCGGAAGTTTCTTGTCCCACATCAACTTGTGTAAACCGGAAGAGGTCCAAAAACAACAGAAAGGAAATGTGCCCCTGAGATCAAAACATTTAATATTTATAAATTGACATGATAAATTTTGGAAGTTTTATAACACATAGGAGATGAGATAAGTTGCATGCCTCAAGCTTGATGAATTCACCAAACGCATTCATGGAAGCATGTTGCAGATGAATGCACAAAATCTACAATTCAACATAAAAAAAAGTGATTTCAATAGATTAAAAGTAACTTACTCTATATCCATACCTTCGGACAGTGAGCAATTCTTAATTGCTTTGAAGCATATGAAGATCCTGTCCATGTTATCTCTTCGCCAAGAAAGTTGCAATCACATGAATCAAGGTTGACACAACATTCAAGTTTTTTAATTTTATCCTGTATGATGGAGAATCAATAGTGTCATGCAAAAAATTTCACTGATGATAAATACTTCACCAAAGTAGTCAGGTCGATTGTATGAAAAAAAAGCCCGATTATTACCAAAATATTACCTCGTTATTTTCTCTGTCTTTAGATAAATACTTCAAAGTCGCAGCATGCCAACATCGACCACAATGATAATTTTCTACATGCTCTACTGCAGTAAAATGCTTAAAAATTGACCATAAACACATTTAAAAAAAAGATAATTTTCAAAAATTCGCATCTTCTAATATCTCTCTTATAACAAGCCAATCCCATCCAAACTACATCAACTAAAAGTTCAAACTTTCCCAAGAAAAAGCTAAAATTAGGTCAATAAAATCAGAAGTATCACACTAAATTGCAAGTCCTAATTAAGAATCAAATAGTTCAAAGGACTCGATGCTTTAACCAATCGAACGCCTCACATTATAATAAAATGCTTGCAATCTCAAGAATGAACTTTCAAAATTGAGATAGAGAGAAAGAAGTTGCGGACCTCGAAATTGAGGACGATGCCCTCGCATTGCGACGACTCAACCTCTTGAATGTCACCCTCGTCGAGCTTTAGCCTCAACCTTGGAGGCCTTCATCGAGAGCCCATTGACCGAGAGCACTTCTCGCAGTCACTATCTGCTCCGATCTCCATTGCTGCTGCCACTTCTTCTTGCGATCATCTGATCTCGATCGATTTCTCGATCGATGGAGGAGGAGCTGGTGACGGGACTCGAGGAGGCGGTGACCGAAAGCGTGGGATCTGTAGGACAAGTGATCCCAGAAAGTGAAAGAGAGAGAGAAGAAAAAGAAGAGATGGGGAAGAGAAGGAAGGAAACTGGGGAGAAAATGAAGGAAACTGAAGGAGAGAGAAATAAAGTAAGGATATTTTTAGAATTATAATGTATTCATTAAGAAAAACGCCCTATTTTCAAAAAAGAGGATACACTCACTAGGAAAACCGAGCTCACTGGGAAAAATGGTGTGGCCCTCTGGAAACTCGGGAACTTCTAAAGGGGCACAACTTTTTCCTAGTGAGCCCAGTAGGTTTTTCATTGTAAGGAAAATTTCTTAGTGAGCACATATGGTATTACCAAAATGCCCTTTTCCCTGTATCTCCTCTCCTCTTCCTCTTTTATCCTCATTTCTCCTCCAAACCCTAACCCAAACTTCCACTCTTCCTCTCCCACTTCCACTCATCCTCTCCATACTTGTTCTCTCCTCATTTCTCCTTCCAAATCTCCCTCTCTCTCTCTCTCATTTGTAGACCCCTGCTACTCTCCCTGTCGCCGCCGCCGCAGGCCTCCCCGCCGAGCTTTCACCGCCTCCGCCGGTGTTCTCCCGCCGCCGCCTTCCCGCTATTACTAGGTGAGTTTTCCTAATTTAGTAATATTTATTTTAAAATTTAGTTTTTATTATTTTTGGATTAAACAAGTCTTGAATATTATGGTTTGGTGATTTTGTTGGGTTTGAGAGGAGGAAGAGATAGCAAGTTTAGTTGTAGCATTTTTTTGTTAATTTTAATTTTTAATATTTAGATTATAATTATTAAGAAAATTTAATATTGTAATTCCAATTGTAAAATATGTGAAATTTAGTTATTTTTTATAATCATGAACGTTAGTATTAAAATTTATTAGTTAATTATGAAGTTTGATTGTATTATTCTAATGGTTGATTAAGTTGTAAAAGACGGTTTTAGTGTCTTTAAAATTTAATATTATACTATCTTGCAGAAAAAAATTAGACAAAAAATTATATTTGTAGCAAATTTTACTTTGTAAGTTCATACTTACATGTACAGAAGTTAGTGTTATGAAAAATAACATCTAAAAATTAAATATCTTTGTATTCCATAGATGGATCCAGCGGAATCTTCTCGCGTACGACCAACTGCAAAGATTAAAGGCATTCAAGAAGCGGCATGAGATGTTATTTAGTGCACTTGTAAAGATTAAATCCGTGCTAACTGGTTGCACTCAGTCAGTAGAACCACTAGAAGAGCAAGCAGAGGAACAAAGACAAGATCAAACCATTCCTGATGCACCCGATATGATTTTAATAACACGAACCAGAAGCAGACGTCAACCCTCGAGGAAGACAAGGAGATAGTGATTAGATTATAGTAGTTGTGCATTGATATATCGTTGTAAGAAACATCAAGTGGCCGGTGTAATTGTTTTTTTTCAAACATTTTGAAGAATTTGATATATATGGTCTTTATATGTAATGAACCCTATTATTTGTTTTTTGTTCGACTAATATATACACTACGTTTGTAATTGTTTAATTTGTATGGGATCTTGTTTATAATCTTCACTATATCAATGTATTAGTTATTGTATCGTTGTATCAGGTTATTGGTGTATCTATGTATCATTGTATCATTACAAGGGTGTATCAGGAGTATCAATGTGTTGGCGTATCAGGAGAATCATTGTATCGGTGTATCAGGAGTATCATTGTATCGGTGTATCATTTGTTAATATATTAGTTTTTAATATATTAGTTGTTAATATATTATCCATATATCATTGTATCGGTTGTTAATACATTAACCGATATATCGTTGATATATCATTGTATCAGTGTATTAGTTGTTAATTTAGGTCCGTAAAGTGATGTTAAATTGGTTTAACTAATGATACTTCAATTTATTACAACTTATAGAGTGGGTGAGGGGTTCGGAGTAGTTGATTTAGGTCGGACCCCTGTCCGGACTGACAGTCCGAACAAGACTGAACTGTTCGGACTGTCAGTCTGAACAGGGAAGCCCCGTTCGGACTGACAGTAAGTCCGAACATTCTAGTGCTGTTCGGACTCAGTCTAGTGCTGTTCGGACTGTAAGTCCGAACAGTTTAGTGTTATAAAGGGGAGGAAGAAGAAAGGTAAAATGGGATTTTTTTTTTAAGAGGGCAAACTTGTTATATATGGGAAGTTATTACCTGGGCTCACTAGGAAAAAAGTTGTGCCCCTTTAGTAGTTCCCTGGAAACTCCCCTCTATAGGGGAACTTCTAAAGGGGCACAACTTTTTTCCTAGTGAGCCCATATTTCCTAGTGAGCCCACTGTGTTTTTAGTAAATAGAAGAATTTCTTAGTGAGCACATTGGTATTCCGAAAATACCCTTGAACTATATATTTCTCATCTCCCTCTTCTCTCCTCATTTCTCCTCCGACCTCCCTAACCCAAAACCCTAACTTCTTATTCCCTCTCCCCCCACTTCCCCTCATCCTCTCTATTATTTTCTCTACCTCCTTCTCCTTCCAAATCTCCTCTCTCTCCCATCTGCCGAACCCATTGCCGCCGCCGAACCCGCCGCTATCCCCGACATCGCCGCCGCTGTCGGTGTTCTCCCGCCGCCGCCGTCGACTTCCCTCCATTAGTAGGTGAGTTTTCTTAATTTAGTAATATTTATTTTAAAATTTAAAATTTTTTATTTTTGGATCAAACAAGTATTCATTGTGATTTTGTTGGGATGGAGAGGAGAAAGAGTGAAGGAACTAACAAAATTGGTTCTAACATTTTTTTGTTAATTTTGATTTTTAATATTTAGATTATAATTATGAAGAAAATATAATATTGTAATCGTAGTTGTAAAATATGCGAAAATTTAGTTATTTTTCTAATTATGGACGTTAATATTAAAATTTAGTAGTTAATTTATAAGTTTAATGGTATTGTCCTAATGGTTGATTAAGTAACAAAAGACGGTTTCAGTGTCTTTAAACTTTAATATTACACTATATTGCAACAAAAAAATAAATAGAGAAAATATGATATTTGTAGTAAATTATACTTTGTTACTACTTACTTACACATAGAAAATATAATATTTAAGTCCCATATAGTACCAAGTTTATCTGATGCTTATTTTTTTTCCTTCATTAATATTACAGAGATATACACGCATAGAAGCAATAATCGATCCATTACTTGCGCAAGGGGAGAAGGCATTCAAGAAGTGGCATAGGATGTTATTTAGTGCACTTGTGAAGATTAAAGCCGTGCTAACTGGTTGCACTCAGCCAGAAGAACCACCAGAAGAGCAAGCAGAGGAACAAAGATAAGATCAATCTACTCCTGATGCACCCGATACGGCATTTATGTCTCGAATCAGAAGCAGACGTCAACTCCCGAGGAAGACAAGGAGACAGTGATTAGATTATATTAGTTGTGTATTGATATGGATGTTGTAAGGAACTTCAAGTGGCCGGTGTAATTATTTTTTTCAAACATTTTGAAGAATTTGTAGAATATATGGTTTTTGTTTGTAATGAACCCTATTATTTGCTTTTTGTTCGAGGAATATATACACTACGTTTGTATTTGATCTTATTTCTTTATTTTGTATGAGATCTTATTTGTTTTATACATAGGGGACCTTGTTTATAATCTTCACTATATCATTGTATCAGTTATTGTATTGTTGTATTATTATATCGGTGTATCAGTATATCATTGTATCGTTATATCGGTGTATCAGGAGTATCATTGCATTTGTGTATCAGGAGTATCATTGTATCGATGTATCAGTGTATCAGTGTATCGGTATATCGATGTATCAGTGTATCATTATATCTGTGTATCGGTGTAATATTGAGGATAGTGGAGGGGGTTTTGATTATAAGATTGAGGATAGTGCATTAGGGTCATGGAGGTGGAAGGTTTTTAATAATATATGAATTTTTTTTATGTAATGTTGTTTTAATTGGGATGGTGTATTGGGGTCTTGTATATATTTTTTTATGTAATATTGTTTCTAATTATGGCCTAATTTGTTCATAATTCTCATTGTGTGAATTTACATTGTTATTTGAATTTGAATTTCATATTTATGTGTTATTGATGTAATATGTAGTTGGAAAGAACTAAACTGTGTACAAATTTGAGAGATGAATGATTTTTTTATATTTGTTGCATAGAATGAACTAAACTTTGTGTTTTTTTTTTTTTGTTTTCTGCAATGGATTGTAAAGTATTTAATTCTATTTTCCTTATTGTTAATAGAAGTAACACGGATTTTAAAAGGGTACATAAAAAATGAAAGGAAAAATTTGTTTATGAAGTAAAAGAGTTTGTTTTGTATGTGAAAAAGGTAATGGCAAAATTAGTCATCAAAGAAGTACCTGAACTAAATTTACCACTATTTGAAAAAATAGATAAAAATCTAAAATAAACGCTGTTGCCAGGAATCGAACCAGGGCCACTTGCGTAATAGGCAAGACCACTCACCAATATGCTACAATGATTTTGTGGATAATGGGCAAAACAAAACCTATTTAACTCTCTGTCCGGACTGGCAGTCCGGACAGAATCTCTCTGTCCGGACTGGCAGTCTGGACAGGGAGATCCTGTCCGGACTGCCAGTCCGGACAGGATATTTCGTGTCCGGACTGCCAGTTCGGACAGGATATTTCCTATCCGGACTGTCAGTCCGGACAGGAGATATTTGTCCGGACTGTCAGTCCGGACCGAAGTTTTCTGCCTCTCTTTTTTTCTCTTCCAAAAAAATCATTTCTAACCCAAATACCTAACTACTTCTTCCTCTTCCTCTTCTCTTATCTAAACCTAACACTATCAAATCTCTCTTCTCACTCTTTTACCCGCTATCGCCGCCTTCGCTACGGATTTTAGGAGTTTTTTTTTTTTTTTGGGTTAACTGAACTCAGGAAAAGGGAAGAAGGAAGATAAGGGCAATTTGGTCCAAAAAGTTCGATGGCAAAATTGTAATATTATAGAAGTTTTTACTGGGCTCACTAGGAAAAAAGTTGTGCCCCTTTAGAAGTTCCCTTCCATAGGCCTACTGTCGGTTGCATTCCGATGGGGAACTTCTAAAGGGGCACAAGTTTTTTCCTAGTGAGCCCAGATTTCCTAGTGAGCCCAGTTTCATTTAGGTAAAGGAGAGAATTTCTTAGTGAGTACAGTTTTATTCCCAAAATACCCTTTAGTATATTTCATCTCCCTCTCCACACCGCCTCAAAAAATTCATCTTCATCTCCGCCGCACCCATCTCCTTCTTCTTCCTCTTCTCTCTTCCGCGCCGCCCCCCCACTTCCCCTCATTTCCTCATCTTCTCTCCTCACTTCCTCTCCACCTCAAAACCCTTTTCTTCAAAAGATCCGCCGCAGCCATCTCCTCCAAACCCGCCGCCGCCGAGCCACACTCCGCCGCTGGAGAACGACACGCTATGGAGGACTTGGGTGCCCGATGACGACGGGTTTGTGGAGGGAAGGAGCGGGGAGGAGGTGCGTTTCTCGAAGAGGATTCAGTATCCGAACGGCGGGGCCGCGCCGGAGACAACGCCGGCGAGCGTGTACGGCACGTGCCGGGAGATCGGCTGGACTGGTAATTTTGAAATTTTGTCTTGAAGAATCAAATCTGTTTTTATTTTGAGCAAAATTTGTGATCACTACCTTTGGCAGAAATTTAGATTATAATAGTTCAGAGAATAACATTGTTCTTGAATAAACTTCACCAATTTCTCATTTAAAGTTTTGGCCATCATTTAGTACTAATTTAGCTTGAGAAATAAGCAAATATGAACTGAAAACTCATCATATATTCATTCGATACAAGATATTACAGTAAAGTTTATTGTTGGTCCTTTTCTTTTTCCGATAACAGGCAATTCCTCCTCCGCCGATAAATTTAACCTCACTTGGGCCCTTCCTGTTCCTAACTCCGACCATGGATACCTCGTCCGGCTGCACTTCTGCGATATAGTCAGCAAAGCTCTCTACGAGCTCTACTTCGACGTCTACATAAACGGTTACTCTGTCTATACGGACCTCGACCTCTCATCACAGACCTTATCCTTAGCTTCACCTTACTACATTGATTTCGTTGCGGATTCAAACCCCTCGGGACCATTCACATCAGTGTCGGACCATCTAACCGGAGCCTCCCGTCGAAGGTCAACGCCATACTGAATGGGCTGGAGATCTTGAAGATTCACGGAGTTGCCAAGTTTTCGGAACCTAAGAAGGAGAATCACATTGGCATCGTGATCGGGTCATTATGCATCCTAATGCACCCCATACGGCAATTATGTCTCGAATCAGAAGCAGACGTCAACCCCTAAGAAAGATAAGGAGACAGTGATTAGATTATATTAGTTATGTATTGATATGCATGATGTTAGGAACTTCAAGTGGCTGGTGTAATTGTTTTTTGCAAACATTTTGAAGAATTTGTAGAGTAAATAGTTTTTGTTTATAATGAACCCTACTGGTCGCTTTTTGTTTGAATAATATATACACTACGTTTGTATTTGATCTTATTTTTTTAATTTGTATAATATATTGTTCGTTTTATACGTTGGGGACCTTGTTTATAATCTTCACTATTTTATTGTATCAGTTATTGTATCGTTATTTCATTGTATCGGCGTATCAATGTATCATTATATCGGTGTATCAGGAGTATCATTGTATTTGTACATTTGGAGATCATTGTATCGGTGTATTATTGTGTATCAGTGTATCATTGTATCGGTGAATTATTGTATCAGTGTATCATTGTGTCGGTATATCAAGGTGTCGGTGTATCATTGTATTTTTTTGCTTCCTTCCCTATATTTTGATAATAATGTATAATTAGTTATTAATATAAGTCCTAAAAGTCACGTTAAATTGGGTAAACTAATGATATATCATTTTATTATATTAATAGAATGAGTGAGGCAGTGGTAGAGATATCAGATCGGGTCAAGCCTCTGTCCGGACTGTCAGTCCGAACGGAGGGGCGCCGTTCGGACTGACAGTCCGAATGGATCTGGTCCGTTCGGACTTACAGTCCGAATGGACCAGATCCCGTTCGGACTGTAAGCGGAGGAACCGACACCAGATCAATCCACTCCTAATGCACCCGATACGGCAATTATGACTCAAACCAGAAGCAGACGTAATCCCCCGAGAAAAACAAGGAGACAGTGATCATTGCACGAGTTATGTAATGATATGGATAATTATTGCAACTTGAAGTGGCCAGTGTAAAATTATTTCTTGCAAACATATCAAGTTATGTTGAATTTATGGTTTTTTCTATATAATGATCTCTCTTGTTCGGTTTTTCTCGTTTTAATATAAACACTATTTCATTGTATCATAGTTGTGTCGAAATATCTATGTATCGGGTATCCATATTTCATTATATCATTATTTCGGTGTATCATGAGTATCTGTGTATTTGTGTATCAGTATTATCATTATATTTTCGTATCTGGAGTATCATTATGTGTCGGTGTATCATTATAATCCACTGATTGATGTATCAGTGTATCAATGGGGTTGGTGATGTGTATCCGTATTTAATTGTATGTTTTCTTGCTTCCTTGCCTAAATTCCAAAAATAATATATAAATACGTAATAATAAAAGTCCATACACTGTCGTTACTTTTATGACAACTAAATATATCAATTAACCACTGGAATATTCAGAGGCCGAGTTGATGGCCACTGTTCGGAATGGCAGTCCGAACGAAACCCCGTTGTTTGGACTGACAGTCCGAACATCGGGGGATCGTTCGGACTGTAAGTCCGAACGAATTTAGATCGTTCGGACTTACAGTCCGAACGAATTCGGATCGTTCGGACTGTAAGTCCGAACAGTCCTAATTCGTTCGGACTTACAGTCCGAACGAAACCCTGCTGTTCGGACTTACAGTCCGAACGGGCTAAAAAAAATTCTGCCCGAGAGGGAAGAAGGGCAATATGGAAATATTTTTTTGAGGGTAAACTTGATATTTATACTGAATTTTAACTGGGCTCACTAAGAAAAAACTTGTGCCCCTTTAGAAGTTCCCCTCTATAGGATCTCACAGGATCCGACAACCCGGCTAAATGGGGAAATTCTACATGCGCACCATATTTTATTAGGGAGCACCATTTTCCCCTACGTTGTATATCACTTTACTGTATAGTATGTGGTGCTCACAGATAAAATGTGGTGCGCATTTAGAATTTCCCTACAAAGGTGACAATAATGACCCAACAGTACTGGGCGCAGATTAACCCTCGTAAATCGTAATCCGCAGGATCCTATGGCTGCCTTTAGGCTCTGTCCTTCGACAGGCCTACCTGTTCGTCCACCTGCATTCCCCGCCGCCGCAACCTTCGCCGCTCCGAGCAACATACGGCGATGCTCCTACGGCCTGCTCGCTCGAAAGAATCGCATGCCTTTCCTCCACTCCCCATTCTCTCCTCTATCGCGAGCTGCTGCTACTCCTTCCGCCGCCTCTGCTCCATCGCCTTCGGAGTTTGACCTCTCCCCTCCTCCGATTGACCACGAAGAGGATCCCCTTGTAAGTAAGCGCTATTCTATTCCTTCTCCTCTCCCTTAGTTCTTTATGCTTCAAATTTTTTTTTTTTCCTCTGGAAATTACTTCATACTTGGTGTATCATTGATATCCCTCATAAATTTTTTCACAAAGAGAACATGTATAAGTGCAAAAAGGATTTATATTTTTTGTTGTAGGTATACCTCTATTAGGGATCTCTCTGTAAAAAAATATTCTTAATGGATATATGGATAGTTGTGGTCGTTACTCCTTGTGTTTTACTCGAAGAATTATTCCTTTGTAAAAATTCCCAATATTTGGGTTGGGGAAGATTATAGCTATTGGGGTTTACTAGAATTCTATTTTCCATTGAATCCATCAACTATGGTTTAGTAAGGCATACATGCTATTGTTAGCTTAATATATATATATATATATATATATATATATATATATATATATATATATATATATATATATATATATATATATATAAGACCACTGGTAGAGTGGCCCGTTAATAAGCTTACATAATAAGAGTTCTACATAAAAATGAAAAAAGTGTAACAATCCTTCATACAAAAGTCGATTTTGCCCTCAGGGCTCTTGCCTTTTAGTACTTGTTTCGATACAGAGCTTATGAAAGCTTTTCACTTAAGTTTTATAAAACTGCAGTTTATATACAAACAAATTCAAGCTTTTTGAGTTTTACTTAAATTGGGTTTAGTTCAGGTTTCTTAATGAAATATGAAAATTTGTAAAAATTGGTTAGAATGGAATTTTGATTTTAGAACTGAATTGTTCTAAATCATACATAACCTGATAACCAGAGTTTTGAAACTCCATTTCAGTGTGCAAACAAGGTATAATTTTAAAAATAGTTTTATATTGAAACTATTTGAAATACTGGTTTCACTAAATGAAACCTTGTACTCAAACTAGGCATAAATAATAAGTATCATTGGGAACCGAGTTTGCTTGTAATGTTCCCCTGGAGAATCATACTTCACGTCCTAATAAAAAAACCATGGCAGTGGTTTGAAATTGAGGAACATTACTGTCTAGGTATTTTCCAAACCATGATGCCAGGTACAAGGCATTCAAGAAGCAATGCTCTTGTTTAATGTGTTGTAATGTATGGACATCTAAAGAAAGGAAAAGGTAGGCTTTACATGCTAGATTGTATGAGTGTTATGCGATACATTTGTTAGGTTATTTTGAAAATTACACACCTTCACTGAGTTTTTCTCCTTTTTTGCCATGATGTTTGTTTAGTACTTGTTTTTGGTTTTGCCTAAGTTCAATTCATGTAAGTAGTCTATTCTTTTCTAACATTTTATGTGTTTTATCTACATGTCAGAGTTTCAAGGTGAAAGCTCCATAGATATTCTTTTACTTATTATTTAAAGCTATGACTACAATGTGTCATTGCTTACTGTGTTATATAGAGATTTTCATATTTGTTTACTTCTTGCAATCTAACTTCTTGTAACGCCTCACTATTCGGCATGAATAATTTAAAGCTAGGACTACAATGTGTCATTGTTTACTGTGTTATATAGTGATTTTCATATTTGTTTACTTCTTGCAATCTAACTTCTTGTAACGCCTGACTATTCGGCATGAATAGTTATAACATGACTAGCTTTATTTTATTACATTACAATTAATCACAGTGGTAATAAATAATATATAAAATCTCAAATAAACTAACTATATTCAAATAAAATCGACAAATAAAACAAAATAACTAGTCTCGTCCAAAAAATATAAAAATATGTTTTAAATATATATTATGTTTTAAAATATTAAAATAAAGTCTAATGAACTAAATCAAGATAATCCAGTCCTATGTTAGTCCTGCAACTCTATCTGCTCTTCGAAATAAGTCAAATCTTGCTCCGACTTTGGCATGTCAACTTTTAGGTCTGGACATGCACATCCAGAATTATTAGTAATGCGACCAATAATCAATAAATGTGGAAATCAGGAAATATCAATGACACATCAATATGAACATGTAAAGAAACAACAATATCTTATTCTTTCATTAATGTCATATATCTAAAATTTACTTTATTAGTCAGTATCTTATTATGGCATTTGGAAACTTTATCATTTATCGAATTAATATTCTAAATGCATCCCTACTATATCCGAAAAATGACAATAGTATATCCCATGACATCCGAAAATATGGTAACAGTAAATATATCATGTAACGCCTGAGAAAATGATAACTGTAGAGCTTTGGTCGGAGCGTATGCCAAACCCTCCCATATGTACATTAACAATCAATTCAGTTCAGATTATCAATCCATAACAGAACTCTTGGTTTCCTCTAAACCCAGCGTATTTATCCATCCATTCTTTCTTTTCAGTTGCCAGTGATAGTATTGGTAATTAGTAACAATATCAATAATTGGTAACAATAATTGATATCTCGGTAAAGTGATCCAATAAAATATAATAAAAATATATGAAACAATAATATCTCGGTAGAATAAAAAGCCATACAATTAAAACAATGAAAATTCTCATATCTTAAGATATTAGGTGATTTATTATTAGCTTTTAGTTAATATCTTTTAATTATGGTATTTGGAAATTTAGGAAGATATGAATTTGGTTGTTCTGAAAGCATTTCTGTGTATCTCCCGAAAAACCAGAACAGTAATTTGATTGGAGGCTATCCCGATCCTAAAAAAAAAGGAAAATAGTGGTGATTTTGATTGAAATCTATCCCGATCCTCCCAAAAAGGAAAACAATGGCGCAATTACGTTCAACCATCAAATCATATAAATCCCAGTGTTTTAAATATCGGCCGATATACCGGTATATCGGCCGGTATATCGTTAAAATTGAAGAAACGAGACGATATGAAATTTTTTTTACCGTTTATCGTTTTGGACCGGTATGGGCCGATATATCGGCCACGTGGTGATATATCGGCCAGTATCAAGATGAGAAATACCTGCCGGTATTAGGTAATATCGGTTAATGGATTTTAGGTAATATCAAGATGAGAAACCCATTAAAATCTGATCCGCTAAGAAATAAAACGGGTCGGGAGGAAAGAGAAAGGGTAAATTTCTTCGTTTTCTCTCTTTCTCTCTCTCCCGGCGATCCAAGCGATCGATCCCTCCTCGCGACCAAACCCTAACCCTAATTTCCCAATCCAGTCTTAAATCTCTCTCCGATTCTTCTTCTCCTACTCTCTGGCTCTCTCTCTCGTTCTCTCCCCGCGATCGTCGATCGAGCCGAACCCTAATCCTAAATTCCCAATCGAGCCCTAAATCTCTCTCGTTTTCTCTCTCTCTTTCTTTTCCGCTCTCCGATTGTTCTTCTCCCAGTCTGGAAGTCTTCGAAGGGTGCTCGCCGTTCTCCGCCGACGCTCGCCGTTCAGTGGGGCAGTAGCCGCTGGCCAGGTAAGTCAAGTTTGATTTTTTCATTTTAATTAACATTTAGAGTTACAAATTTTTTCAATTTCTTTTATAATTGTGCTATTTAGGTTTAATTGATTGCGATTTATGGCAGAAATTTTATTTCTGGTGTAATTTGAGGCGAATACTTAAGTTGTAGTTTACAGAGTATTTCTGTTTCATGAATAATTCAAGTGTTAATGGAATTTTCATTTTTAAGTTTGGAATTTTGGATTTGAGTATTTCGGCCAGTGGCAATGGCAGTGAGTCAATTCACTGTAGTCTACAGTGAATTCGAATCACTGATTCAGTGTGAATCAGTGGTTCGAATTCACTGATTTTGTGTGTTTGTGTCTATGAGTTTCATGGTAGATAAAATTTATAAATTTGTATTAGTATTTAGTAAAGGAAGAAATAGATTATATTAGATAAACTTTCATATGCTTACAAGTTACATTATAGCATGTGCAATTACAAGAATTAGTAGAATTACTGAACTGAATTATTGGATTACTGAACTGGATTAGTGGACAAAGCAATTCGAGTAATTAGCTAATATAATTTGAATTAGAATGATTAGTAAAAGCTTGAATTCTTAATTACATTAAGTTAATAAAAATTAATAATTTTATTTATGTTATTAACTTTATGTTTATTAACTTTATTTATATGATTATTTTTTAACTTAGATTATGTTTGTTAACTTTATTTATATTAGTAAAAGCTTGAATTCTTAAATAGATTAAGTTAATATAAATTAAGTGAAACAATTATTTAGCTATTTAATCAATTAATTGTTTGTCTTTTTTTATAAATTTTGATGTCAGAAATAGCTTGAAGGATGTCCTCTTCTGGTGCTTCCAATATCCAAAAGAAGCGGGGAGGTAAAGATCCAGTTTGGGAATGGAAAAAAAAAGTACCCAATAAAGTGGAGTGTAATTTCTGTAAGAATAATTATGGGAGAGGCATTACCCGCTTGAAGGAACATTTAGGTCATGTCAGCAGGAATGTCAGAGGCTGTCCCATGGTCCCAGATGACGTGAAGCAGAAAGTTCTGGTAATACTAAATAAAACTAAAGAAGTAAAGGAAGGGAACGCAACAGAACTTCAAAATTTGTTAAAAAAAATTCATGTTGGGAAACAAAAAGACGAGACAACTCGAGAGGAGTCATCTTCTCGTAAAACAACAGGTCAATCTTCTCGTAAAACAGCTGGACAGATAGATCAATTAGCTATTCGATCGATCGAGAAAGCAATAGAAGCAGCTCAAAAACAGCCTACCGTGCCATCAACCTCCAGAAAAAAGGCCAGAGACGATGCAATTCGATACATTGCCAGTTTTTTTTATGAAGGAGGGTTTGCATTTAATATTGCTACGCAGCCATCTTGTATGCAGATGGTCCAATCCATTAGCATGTATTGACCAAACTTACAGACTTCTAGCCCATACGAGCTAAGCGAGACTTGCCTCCAGAGAGAGGTCGAGGAGACAAATGTAACTCTTGAATCATTCAAACGGAGTTGCAAAATAAATGGCTGCACTTTAATGACTGATGCGTGGTCGGATCGAAAAGGGAGAAGTTTAATGAATATTGTTGTATATTGTCTGGCCGGTACAGCCTTCTTATTGTCTCAAGATGCATTTTCTGAGAGACACGATGTCAATTATATCCACAAATTTGTGGAGAGGGGAATGAACGAGATTGGCGTGGAAAATATTTTACAGATTGTGATAGATAATGCCTCGAACAAATAGCTGCAGCAAACACATTGGCTCTGATGCATCCAAATATATTTTGGACACCTTGTGCAATACATACAGTTAATATGATACTTGCGAATATTGGAAAGATTAAACATATCCGAAGTGCAATTATGATGGGGAGATTAGTTTCCGTGTACATATACAGTCACAAAATCTTTAGATATTATGAGAAAGGCGATTGGTGGAGAGCTAATAAGGCCGGATACAACTAGGTTTGCCACGACATTTCTCTCTTTATCATCAATCAGAGAGAAGAAGGAGCTGCAACATATGTTTATTTCTGATGACTGGATAGATTGCACTCTATCCAGAACAGATGCAGACAAGAAAGTATTTATTTAAATTAATAAAAAATTTTATTTTATAATTTTAAATTATACATTATTTATATTTTTTAATACATCTTTTTACGAATATTTAGGTTGCAGAAATAATTGCTAGCAACAAATTTTGGGACAACACAAACATTGCCCTAAAAGTATTTACTCTACAAGTGAAAGTTTTGCGTAGAGTTGATGGGAACAAGTTTCCTTCAATGGGCTTTCTGTATGGTGATCTAGAGACTGCTAAAGAGGAGATAAGAGATGCTCTAGGGGTTGAAGAGAAGAAATATCTTCTAATATGGAAGATTATTGATAGGAGATAGGAAGAAAAACTTAAGAGTTCTCTGCATAGACCTGGATATTTCTTGAACTCTCTATATTACTATGCGAAGCAACCTGAGATTGATGCTGATGGGTCGTTCATATCGGGTTTCGTTGATGTGATGCACAGATTCTATCCAAATGATCATGATAGAATTGGTAAGATTGCACAACAGCTCCCAATATATCAAAATCAAAATCAAAATGGATCATTTGGAATGTCTTTTGCAAGGGCAACAGTAAAGAGAATCATTAATCCAGGTATGCATTTCAATTTAAGAAATGCAAAATTTAATCTATTTTTAATTAAAGAAACTATTAAATAGCTAATAACTATTTCTAAATATTCATTGCTAGTTCAATGGTGGCAATTCTACAGGACAGATGTTCCCGAATTGAGGATCATGGCAATGAGGATTTTGAGCCTGACAACCAGTTCTTCGGTTGTAAACGGAACTGGAGCACATTTGAGATGGTATTATAATTTTAACTTTTCTAATTAAATATTTCTTTTTCCCAAATAGATTTGTTCTAAATGAACTTCATGTGATTATCTCTTATTTAGGTGCATACGAAAAAAAAATAGGCTAAGTTCCAAGAAATTGCATGACTTAGTCTTTGTCAAATTCAATGCAAGACTCAAGAGCAAACTTTCAATCCTAAACAGAGATCCACTAGTAGCATACAATGAAGAGAAAAACGTCACCGAGTGGTTCATGCCTGGGAAAAAGAATGGCGATTCTTATGAGACTAGTGATGATGAAGTCTTTTCTAAAGAACAATTGACTTTTTGACAGGTGTCAATTGCTATGGGTGCTAATCCAAAGAAGAGAAAGAGTGAAATAGTTAAGGCATCTAAGTCCAAGAGTAGTAGAATTTCAAAGGAAAAAACATTATCATCTTCAAAATCTAAACAGTAGTACGCATCAGATGATGATGAGGAAGAAGTTAACACATCATCATCAGAATCGTCATCAGATGATGAGGAAGGCATACTATCAAATGAACAGTCGACTCTGAATCTAGCTAGAAAATATGTTGTAAAGACTGATATTTAAAGTTTCTAGCATGTTTCAAATACATCGTTTAAAGGACAATGTTGTAATTTTATAAATTATATCACTTATGTATTGGAGAAACACTTTTTGTTTATCTTGAAAACTTATTTTTCTTAATTTTATAATTATATGTTGCTCTGTGCATATGCGAACGTTCTAACGGTATTTGCAATTTCGTAAGTTGAATGTAAATAAGCCAATGTAAGTAGTATAAACTTATTTTATGTGTTTTATTATGTTGTATATAACCAATTATATGATTATTTTTTAACTGGTATGACATCGATATGACACTCCGGTATTTAGAGTCATATCGCGATATCCCGTCGGATATCCGGTAACCGGTATATAATTTAGCTGACCGGTATGGGACGGTATCCGATATTTAGAACACTAATAAATCCTCAATTTCCCCCATAAACCCAGTGCATGTCAATTTCATTGTCAATTATTCAATTTAATAAATTCAATTTATTTTATGGAGTGGTGATTATTATTAAAGTTTAGTATTCAGTAACAGTAGTAGTAACATTAAGAAATAATATAAAAGTATAGTGATTAATAATCTATCAGTTATCACGTATTATAGCAATCGTGCCTTATCATGTCTTTTTCGGTGTTCATTGAGTTTCCAAGTACATAATTAAATATTTAATAAAATAAAACAGAAAATATAGAGAATAAAGTATAATTAATAGTATGTTTATGAGTGAGTTGGACTCACTTTGACCTTGATCTATGATGGATCCAATTATTTGGCTTGAGAGATGAAAACTCCAAGGTGCTCCAAAATTCTTTTGTTGAGCTATCTTCTCTTTCTTTCTCTGTTTCTCCTCTTTCTCTCATGTTTTGCTCTCCTACTTTTTTGTTTGGGAAAAAAGAGCCGATTGGAGCATTTTTATAGGGGATTGAGAGTCCTATTCCTACTTATAGTAGGAAAAGTCCAATATGAATTCTAATCGGATTCACTATTTTAATTAAAGATAGAATCCCGATAGGAATGGAACCCAAATTTAAATAGCAATCCTAAAAGATATGGAAATCAAATTTAAATAGGAATCCTAAAAGTTATAGGAACCAAATTTAAATTACATCTAATTAATTTGATGAGAGTTGAATTCTACATTAATTAGGCTAATATATTTATACCTTAATTAGGATTTGGATTGGTTTCTATTTAGATTTAATATCTAGTCAAATTAGAATTCAATGGGTTAAAGAAAACCAAATAGATTCTTATCTTAATTGTTATATAAGAATAAATCTAAATTAATTAATTCTACTAGTTTTCTTAATCACGATTACTTGATTAGACAACTTGATTTGGGTGTGGGTGGGTGTTATATGATCAAAATATATTTTTAAAACAAAATATTATTTTTAATAAATTGTAAAATTTGAAAATACAACATGCAAAAAATGATGTTACAATTATGATCTATTAATACCCTTAACGTCTCCAAATCTTAGGGTTGTCCTCATACGACTTCATCTGAGAAGATACATAAGCAATTATCCGACCATGCTGCATTAAAACACAACCTAATCCCTTTACTAGATGCATCACTTAGACAACTATGCATCCATTCCATCCAATACGGCCAAAACTAGTATGGTCGTAAGCCTAAGCTTTAATTCTTCAAAAGCAGAATCGTAATCTTCCATCCAGGCATACTTCTCCCCTCATTAGCTTTGTCAAAAGTCTTCTCAGAGAAATCTTGCATGAACATTCAATAGTATCCAGCTAATCCGAGGAAACTCCTTTACTTCTACCATAGATTTTAGGACAAGCCAATCTTTCATTGCATCAACCTTCCATGGATCCCCAGAAATTTCATCTTCTGGGACAATATAACCCAGAAAGGAAAAGCTCTTCGGCCAGAATTCACACATGCTAAGCTTCCCATAAAGTTTCTCCTTCTTTAAGGAGGTTTCCAAGACCATCCTCAAGTACTTAGCATGCCTTTTAGTCATGGAATACACCAAGATGTCATCAATGAAGACTACCAAAAACTTATAAAAGAATGGTGTAAATACTCGGTTCACCAAGTCCATAATGATAGCTGGTGAATTCTTCACTTTGAATGGCATCACTAATAATGTCCATATCAAGTTTTGAAGGATGTCCTAGGTATGTCTAACTCCTTCACTTTTATTTGATGATACCTCGACTTAAGATCCAGCTTGGAGTACACTCTAGCTCTACCTACTTGATCAAACATGTCAACTCTTGGCAGTCGATTCTTGATTATGACCTATTTGTCCTCTATAATTGATACATAACCTCTTGCTTCCATCTTTCTTTTGTGTCAAAAGTGCTAGTGCACCCCAAAACGAACTACTCGGTCTGATGAAACCTTGAGCTTCAGACTCTGACAATGATCCTTCACATCTACTAACTCTTCGTGACCCATCCGATATGGTGTCTTAGAAATAAGTTTAGTACCTAGAATGATGCTAATGGAAATTCCATGGTTTTGTGGTGGTAGTCCGGAATTTTTCCCGAAGACGTGTTTTAAAATCCACATATTAGTAATAAAATAAAGTAACTAGCCTCATCCAATGATAGCAAAGTATGTTTTAAAATATTTATTAAATTTCAAAACACTAAATAAACTCTTATAACTAAATAAAGATAATCTAGTTGCTGCATCACTCTTACAATCATGCTGCATCACTCTTACATGATCTTCGAAATAAGTTAAATTTTACTCCAACTCTGGCAGATTAACTTTTAATCTTATCTGGATATGTACATCCAGGATTGTTAGTAATGCGACCAATAATCAATAATATATGAAATCATGAAATATCACTGACATATCAATATTAATATGTATTTGGAACAACAATATCTATACTTTCATTAATGTCATATAACTAGAATTTATTTATTTTATTAGTCAATTTCTTATTATGGTATTTGGAAATTTTAGGAGCATATGAAATTAATATTCTAAATGCATCCTCACTGTATTCGGGAAAATAGTGACAGTAATATTCTGTGACACCCGGAAAAATAGTATAAGTAGATATTTCCTGTAATACCTGGAAAATGGTAACAATAGAGTTCTCGTTCAAGCCTATCCTGAACCCTCTCATATGGGAAAAGTGCCAATCAATTACATTCAAATTATCATTCCATAACAAAACCTTGGTTTCTCCTAAACCTAGCATATTCATTTATTCAGTCTTTTTTTAGTTGACAGTGACTGTGATGGTAATTAGTAGCAATATCAATAATAAGTGACAATAATAGTGAACTCTTACAATCCAATCACCATTCCTTGCGATTTCACTTTCATTTAACCATTCAATGATTAAATATATTCATTTGGGCATCTATAAGTATGAAGATACAATAAAAAATACCTTGCATTAAATCATTTAAATAACCATCAAATCATGCTTTATTGTTAATTGTAGGAGTTCTATAGTTTAGTCAAGCAATTTTCAACAATTAAAGGAAAATAACGTGGCTGTGACCAGGAGAACTGTCATTGACGGCAGTACAATGCTCCATCGATGGCAAGTCACCTATCCATGGTAGCCATAGGCCTACCTATCAATACCCTTTGCTACAAGGTTCGTTTATGCAATCGATGGCAAGCTAGATGTCGAGGGCAATATAAAGTGTAACGCCCCATTTCCAGGATACTGAAACGGAGTGCGTTACTGGCGAGCACGTGTAAGTCGACGTGCACAAGACCTATAAGTATGTAATAGAAGAAATGATGGAACTGAATACTAGTTATCAACTAAGATCTTGAAAGTTAGTCTACTGCCATACAAAAGAGAAAATATACATGTCTAAAATAAGAAGCAATAACTACAATACTGATACAAAAGTTGGAAATAAAGTCCCAAAAAGATGATACATACCAAACCAAAAATACAAAAGCGGAGGCCTATAAATCTACTGCTGCTCGGCCTGCTCTAAAAAATATGGATCGTGCAATGGCGGAACTTTACTCACATCTTCAGTATCTGAGCATGTGGGGGGCTTAGGGTCAAACCCTGCAAGTAAAACAATAAGAAGTACGGAGCGTATAATATAAATAAATAGATTAGATATGAGTGTGGATATGAAAGTATGCGCATGTGGAAAATATTAAATGATCAAGTAATGATATCAAGGAAGAATTTACATGCATATCAAGTTTAAATTAATATCTTATTTTAGTTTATGTTTTGAATTGAATGATGAAGAAATATACTCTTATTGTAGGGAGTGTGCAATATGCACTAACAAGTAAAATATGAATTGATGTAAAAGGCATATGCACATGTATAGAAAAGAGTAATGATTAAATAACAATATCAAGCTGGGATATACATGCATATCAAGTCTAATTTAATATCATATTTATTTTTTTAAACTAAGTGGTGAAGAAATAGGCTCGTATCGTGAAAGTACCCGTGCATACCCGGGACCCGGCCAAGATGCTGGCGCTGAACCAGCCGTGCCGCTAAGCACTCAAGCAGATACCGATACTAAGCATTCGGTCGTCCCATCAACATAGATTAAATAAGAGATGATGGCTCAGTACCATCCGGGCGCCCCCGCGGATGACCCCTATTTCGGTTGCGCAACCTATTCTAAACCTTTCATGATACAATATTTGTCCACCCTTTAGTTCTCCTATAACCCAAGATTTCAAGTTATATTATATGCAAATCAATCCGGAATATGATAAACCAATCGTGTCAAGATTAATACATATACATGTCTAGTAACAAGAAAGATGTGGTCCATTTCAAAATCAAGTTAACAGGCAAGTCATGATCTATAGCACTATCAAGACATGTATATGTACTAACAAGGAAAATTCGGCATATTTTCATGTATCTTGTACAAATAATTAGTATGTATATGTCAAGGCAAGAATGATTGAGTGTCAAAATTAAGTTAATAGGCAAATCAAGATCCATGGTATTATCAAGACATGCGTATGTACTAATAAGAAAAATCCGGTATAATTTTATGTATGTTGTACAAGTGACTAGTATGTATATGTCAATGCAAGTATGATGGAGTGTCAAAATCAAGTTACCAGGCAAGTTAGGATGCATGGCATTATCAAGACATGTGTATGTAATAATAAGAAAAATTTGGTATATTTTCATATATGTTGTACAAGTGACTATTATATATATGTCAAGGCAAGTATGATAGTCATAAAATACTAGAATGTGTTATAGAATTAATGATCATGTATGGAAACAACACATATATACAATTATGCATATAAACATGTATGTAAGTGGGCATTAGGGTGTAAAAATATCTTTGATGATCATGCATGTGAATCATACATATACAATTATGCATATAAACACATATTAGGTAAATGGTTCTAAATTATAAAAATAGAAATTAAATAGGCTTAACACTATTATAATGATTGTTTTAACAATGTATGAATTTTTCAAATTGTAGAATGATTTCATTGTATGGAAAGTAGCAAATTTATTAAATCTTAGTAATATATGTATATATTTAAAGTGAACATGGATTAGCATAAAGGAATCATGATATAATATAATAGCTTGTATAAAAGAAATATTTTAGTAAATTTAATGTAAAACTTATATAAAACTCTCTCTTTAAAACATGATAATGAATAAATAAATAAATGTATATATACATATTTTCTAATGGCAAGTGGAAAATAATTTTTAAATCATTATATTATACACAAAGAATTTATGTAGAAAACTTCAAATTTATATCCAATATGATGAACATTCATAAAAGTAGCATTTTCATAATTTAAAAATTAAGCATATAGTTTAACTTATATATACCTATGTTCTAATGGCAAGTGGAAAGTGATTTAAAATCATTGCATTATACACGAAGAATTTATATAGAAAACTTCAAATTTATATCCAATATGATGAACATTCATAAATGTGGCATTCTTTATAATTTAAAAATTAAGCATATAGTTTAACTTTACAACTTGTAGTTTAAGAATGAGAGACTATAAATAAAATGATAAATTCGATATATAAACATAGAGTAAAGTGTAAAAATCATATTTTTATTTTTCTAGAATAATCATAGAGATTTTTGTATAGAGATATTAACTTTTTAAGTTTTAACAAATCAATATTCTATGTTAACCATAAACAATTAAAGTTAGAAATAAAACATGAGAGTGGATATGGTTTTACTTGCCTTGATGGGTAGGAAAATAAGCCTATTTTGAGCCTAAAGAACTTCTTCTCTTTTCTTATTCTTTTCTCTTTTCTTCTTCTCTTGAGTTGAAGCAAAAAAAATAAAAGGAAGAGAGGAGTGAAAAATAAAGGAGTGAAAATAAATGAAAGGAAGGAAATAAAAAGATATAGACAAAAGAGGGATATGGGGGTAACATAATGGTTTGTCATGCTTGGCCAAATGACAAGCATGGTGAATGAGGTATGGGTGAATAAAAATAAAATAAGAATATGACAAATGACTAATAATAATAATAGGTTATTAAAATTGTTTAAACTATAATTTCAAATTAAACTAACCAAAATAAAATCAAACTTCATCTTTACAAGTTAAAAAAAGAGAGACCAGTAAAAATATGTGTAAGACCCACCATTGATTAAAATAATATTATTTTAAGTGACTATCTTAAAAATTTTAAGAAAATCACAAAAATATAGAAAAATGAGACAAACACAACACATTCATATCTAATATCAAGAATGTAAGTTATGATTAAATTAGGTTATTACATCCTACTCTTCTTACAAAAAAATTTTGTTCTCGAAATTTAATTTTTAATTGATTAGAATAATAAGATATCAATCAATTGATATGAATGTGGTTATTGAGAAATAGTTCCAATCAGAATATAGCTGAAAACTAACTTGTAATACTATCTAAACTAGTGGGATAAATAATTAAAGATATATGATGGAAAAAAATATCATGAGTCTCACTTATTAAGGTCTTTGCGAATAGTTGCAATAATTTCCTACAGATCAATTATTGTCACGCCAATAGGTAAGACTCATAATAGTGAAAGTATATGATTTTGGTCGAAAATCAACTATGGAGTATCTAATAAATCCGCTTGTTATAGTTCTAATAAATGACTATAATTGTTGTCGAGTGAGAATAAAACTCTATAATTACCACGTCAACTCAATAGGACTCGAACTGCAGAAGTATAAGACTAGGTGCATAAAAAATCAAAAGATAGATATGGTATGGATAAAAAAACAAGGTAAGATAGAAAATAAACTAATAATAGGACCAAGATAAAATTTCAGATCAAAGAAAAATTTGGACATGATTATATATGGCAGTAGTCCTAAAAAAATCCTAAATTAATCTAGAGCTCTGATACCACTCTGTAACGCCCCATTTTCCGGAAGGATACGAAAACGGAGTGCGTTACCGGCGGGCACGTGTAAGTCGACGTGTACAAGGCCTATAAGTATGTAAAAGAAGAAATGAATAGAGCTGAGTACTAGTTATCAACCAGGATCTTGGAAGTTAGTTTACTGCCATATAAAAGAGAAGATATACATGTCTAAGATAAGAAGTAACAAGTACAATACTGATACAAAAATTGGAAATAAAATCCCAAAAGGGTACATACCAAACAAAAAATACAAAAGCGGAGGCCTATAAATCTACTGCTGCTCGGCCTGCTTTAGAAAGTACAGATCGTGCAATGGCAGATTCTCGCTCACATCTTCAGCATCTGAGCGTGTGGGGGCTCAGGGTCAAACCCGGCAAGTAAAACAATAAGAAGTCTGGAGTGTGTAATATAAACAAATAGGTTAGATATGAGTATGGATATGAAAGTATGCGTATCTGTGGAAAATATTAAATGATCAAGTAATGATATCAAGGAAGAATTTACATGCATATGAAGTCTAAATTAATATTTTATTTTAGTTTATGTTTTGAACTTAATGGTGAAGAAATAGACTCTTATCGTAGAGAGTGTGCAATATGTACTAACAAGTAAAATATAAATTGATGTAAAAAATATATGTACATGTATGGGAAAGGGTAATGATTAAGTAACAATATCAAGATGAGATATAAATGCATATCAAGTCTAATTTAATATCATATTTTTTTATTTTTTTAAACTAAATGGTGAAGAAATAGGCTCGTATCGTGAAAGTACCAGTGCATACCCGGGTCCCGGCTAAGATGCTGGCGCTGAACCAGCCGTGCCGCTAAGCACTCAAGCAGATACCGATACTAAGTATTCGGTCGTCCCATTAACATGGACTAAATAAGAGATGATGGCTCAGTTCCGTCTAGGCGCCCCGCGGATGGGCCCCTATTTCGGTTGCGCAACCTATCCTAAACCTTTCACGATATAATATTTGTCCACCATTTAGTTCTCTTGTAACCCAAAATTTCAAGTTATATTATATGCAAATCAATCAGTATTATGATAAACCAATCATGTGAAAATTAATACATATACATGTCTAGTAACAAGCAAGATGTGGTCCATGTCAAAATCAAGTTAACAGGTAAGTCAGGATCCATGGCACTATCAAGACATGTGTATGTACTAACAAGGGAAATTCGGCATATTTTCATGTATCTTATACAAATAATTAGTATGTATATGTCAAGGCAAGTATTATGGAGTGTCAAAATCAAGTTAATAGGCAAGTCAAGATCCATGGTATTATCAAGACATGTGTATGTACTAATAACGAAAATCCATGTATGTTGTAAACGTAACTAGTATGTATATGTCAATACAAGTATGGAGTGCCAAAATCAAGTTAACTGGCAAGTTAGGATCCATGGCATTATCAAGACATGTGTATGTACTAATAAGGAAAATTCGGTATATTTTCATGTATATTGTACAAGTGACTAGTATGTATATATCAAGGCAAGCATGATAGCCATAAAATACTAGAATGTGTTATAGAAATAATGATCATGTATGTAAACCACATATATATATAATTATGCATATAAACACATATTAGGTAAGTGAGTAATAAATTGTAAAAATAGAAATTAAATAAGCTTAACACTATTATAACGATTGCTTTAACAATGTATGAATTTTTCAAATTCTAGAATGATTTTATGGTATGGAAAATAACAAATTTATTAAACCTTAGTAATATATATATATATATATATATATATTTAAAGTGAACATGGATTAGCATAAAGAAATTATGATCTAATATAATAGCTTGCATAAAAGAAATATTTTAGTAAATTTAATGTAAAACTTATATGAAACTCTCTCTTTAAAACATGATAATGAATAAATAAATAAATGTATATATACATATTTTCTAATGGCAAGTGGAAAATAATTTTTAAATCATTATATTATACACAAAGAACTTATGTAGAAAACTTCAAATTTATATCCAATATGATGAACATTTATAAAGGTAGCATTTTCATAATTTAAAAATTAAGCATATAGTTTAACTTATATATACCTATGTTCTAATGGCAAGTAGAAAGTGATTTAAAATCATTGCATTATACACGAAAAATTTATGTAGAAAACTTCAAATTTATATCCAATATAATAAACATTCATAAATGTGGCATTCTTTATAATTTAAAAATTAAGCATATAGTTTAATTTTACAATTTGTAGTTTAAGAATGAGAGACTATAAATAAAATGATAAATTCGATACATAAATATAGAGTAAAGTGTAAAAATCACATTTTTATTTTTCTAGAATAATCATCGAGATTTTTGTATAGAGATATTATCTTTTTAAATTTTAACAAATCAAGATTCTAAGTTAACCATAAACAATTAGAGTTAGAAATAAAATATGAGAGTGGATGTGATTTTACTTGGCTTGATGGGTAGGAAGATAAGCCTATTTTGAGTCTAAAAAACTTCTTCTCTTTTCTTATTCTTCTCGTTTCTTCTTCTTCTCTTGAGTTGGAGTAAAAAAAAAATAAAAGGAAGAGAGGAATGAAAAATAAAGGAGTGAAAATAAATGAAAAAAGGAAATAAAAAGATATAGACAAAAGAGAGATATGGGGGTAAATGATGGTTTGTCATGCTTGGCCAAAGGATAAGCATGATGAAGAAGGTATGGGTGAATAAAAACAAAATAGAAATAGGACAAATGACTAATAATAATAGGTTATTAAAGTTGTTTAAATTTATAATTTCAAATTAAACTAACCCAAATAAAGTCAAACTTCATCTTTACAAGTCAAATGAAGAGAGACTTGTAAAAATATGTGTAGGACCCACCGGTGATTAAAATAATATTATTTTAAGTGACTATCTTAAAAATTTCAAGAAACTCACAAAAATATAGAAAAATGAGACAAACACAACACATTCATTTTGGGATTAATCTGATATCAAGAATGTAAGTTATGATGAAATTAGGTTGTTACATAAAGTGTCACCAAGTGTACTTTTGCCAACAATAGGTTGTACAGGCTTTCAGGAAATTTTGGGGTTTGATTAATCAAAACACATCCATTCATCCTTTCAATGATCTTGATGGCATTTTGCCAATAACGGGCAGTGCGGGCTTATAGGAAATTTTAGGATTTGATTAATCAATTGAACACATATATTCATCCTTTCAATGATGCAAGATCATCAATATCTTTATAAAACATGTATAATAATAATAAAAAATCTAACTAACTATTTTCCAATTCAATCAATCTCAAGGTTTTATCTTTATTCAATTTCAAAACAATAGGATTTCAAAAATAATTTAGTAAATCAAGAAATCGTTACATAAGTAGACATGTTTATGATTGAGTTCTGGGACTCAATATCTTTCGATCAATCAAATCTCAAAGTTATACTATATTTCAATATTAACAAAGTAATTAAAGATTAAAAACAATTTAAATGTTTTATAAACTATTAAATGGTAGATAACATGATTAGCATCGAGTCTAGGACTTGCCTTGATTACAGCAAAGATGATCACAAATCCAATGCTTAGTAGAAGATCTCGGGAAGATGAGGGTGGGGAAGAAAAGTCTTCGTACTGTTCTCTTTTCTTTTCAATGTGGGTAGGAAAAGGGGTGGGGTTTCCTTTTGGCAAATGAAGGAGAGAATCCAATAGGATATCAGTTTATTAGAATTGAATTCCAGCTAAAGTAAGATAAATATGATAGTCAAACTTAGAAGGTCAAATATTTATTTTAACTATTTAGTTTTTTTTTATCTAAAATATCTTTTCATTTAAAGTTTTATATTAAATAAATCATTATAAAATCCAAGGTGGTGTGGGCATTACACTTCTTCTTGATCCCAAGAACGGCAAAAAAATTATTCTTGAATTCCTGTTATCTTAGTGCAGGTTGCACATTGTAATAGCTTACCCTTTGCCAAGTTGCACATATTTGAACCGTTGTTCATGATTTGTACAAAATTTAATATTTGCTTGAGATGGAGCTTTTCTTGTTAAATTCAATTCCCTTTTTGATTCTAGGAACGCGTCAAGACTACTGATGATCTTGGCATCAGTGCAGCATTTAATGCAGTTGGAGTAAGTTGTTGCCTTTGGTACAATATGTTTATTACTTGAGATGAACTATTCATATTATAATAGTTATGGTTCTAGAGAGATTCTTCTGGCTTAGAAGCTGAAGCTTCTAATTGATATTTGACAATATCTTTCTCCACGAAGGTTGGGTTACTTTAGCTACACAAAAATTATAGTTTCCCAACCATTTACTTCGTTGTAGTAATTAATTTATTCAGTGAGCCATATCAAAGACCTGGAAGACATTGATAAAGAGTAATAAAATAAGAAATCTGATATACTCCAATATTCAAGCTATAAGGAATTTTTAAAACCTTTCCTGCTAAAGCAAAGATGTCTATTCCTTAAGAGCACGTTTAGTTGCACGAGCCGAAATTGGAAAATTGACAGCACGTTCAAGTAACACCAAAATTTGGTGACCGCTACTTTTAAACTTTCAAGGGTTTTGTCTTTGGTTGGGATCAAAAATATACATACTAGGAGAGGTTCAGACTTTCCATTTGGTATTATATGGAAAGTTAGGAGTGGAAAAAGCAACCACCAACATAAAATAATAGGCAAATTCTGCATCAGGTTAACCTCTCCCCCGCACAATGGTGAACTTGCCCCTCAAATAGGACTGCAATGGCTAGTTGGACTCACAACCAACAAGTTCTGTGGGTCCAGCTGCTCTATAAAAATGGCACAATATATGGAACCTGGCACCATACAAACCTCTCAAAATAGCCTCCAAAACAGCCAGTAAGCTTGATTCTGAGCAATAAGAAAAGAGAAGAAATTCTTCTCAGGACCAGATACATCAAGAGCAGTTTATAAGAGATCAGGTTCAAAATGAGTCAAGAAATTGGTGAAGGGAGTTTAACATTAGAGTTATTTGAAAAATATATATTCTTGAAGCAGATGGTGCGTGGATACCTGCTTTCCACACCTCTTAGGCAGTGTAAGAATGGTAATAATAGGGAAAACATTTTGCACTATGCAAAATTTCCAAGACATTGTAAATATTTTTTTGTTGAAAGATTTAATAGCAAGCACACAAAGGTAGTCAAAGAAACAGAAAACAAACCAGAAGATATGAAGCAAATAGGCATATGTCTTGTGTAGAAATAATATGAGCTTGAACAATATGTAAAGAATGTTTCAAAATTGCTTTCATGCTAGCAACACTTATTATTTCATCTTTATTCCATTGTAAGCTAATATAATGGTTAATCTCTCATGTAAGGCATTCTATAACCAATGTCAAACCTCTAGTTTGTATCTTGCATTTCACAAAATATATGTATGATTTATGGCTTTACAAGGCCAAGATTTACATTCATGTACTCACAGTTAGCGTTGCTGCTATATGGCACTGGTTGCTAACGAATGTAATATGGCTTTCATCATTGCCATTTTTTTTTTGTGATCAAGGCTCAGAATTTGCTTCCAACATGAGTAGATAGCCATCTAAGCACCAAAAGGTACCAGTTGCTATCTCATAATGCAATGGGCTTTATTCACTGCCAAAAAATAGGATCAAGACTCAGAATAAGCTTCCACCATACAATGTTAGCCTCACCAAACACCATTGAGATGTTATTTGTTGTTGTCACGCAATGCCGCTCTCATCATTGCCAGAAAATGGGAACAAGGAAAGATCTCCAAGCTCCTTAAGGTAGCCATCATACAACATTAATTAAGGTGTCCATTGCAAGCCTAAGTGGGCGCCTAGGCACTAGGTGCCACCCTACTTGCCTAGAACCACTTATAACTTTGCCTCATTGCCCAACTTTATTCTCAAAATAGGGGGAAGACAAACTGTCAATGTGATGTATTGCATATTGCACTTTCGTAAAGCCCCACATGTAAAAATTGGAAAAGGACTTGATAATAGAGTTACTACTATTAACGACATGTCTAAGATGACGACAATTGCAATATGGTCAGAGCAGTAGCAATAGAATCAATTTGAATACATAATTTAACTGCACTAATACAATAAGCACATAATCGTACTGACATAGATTAGCATGACCTAGCATAATCAGTCACAAAATACAACATAGTTAGTATATAGATAACATGCATCATAATGCAAGCAACAACAAGATGGGTGAGCAGTAGTGCCTATATGTCTAGTTGCAAGTGTCACACACACTCACATCCTAAGGCTTTTAAGTTTTACAAACGTTGATATTGCATGGAGGTGGACGACTCCAAGAGTTCATAATGATGCCCAACATAAATAACAACATCTAAATTAAGACACCCAAATGAAACAACCTCTTCATGATTCAACTAGTGGACACATCCACTTCATCATCTCCCTCACCATCATAACCTGAGAAAACCACCGTATTCACCCTACCTTGGTGAGAACTTGAAATGCCACTTGAAGGAACCATGCTTCCCTCACATGCAGTTCACAGACAATATCCTCCATGTCACTCCTTTTCATTGACTTGGGTTTGGAGATGAAGAACCATGCTTTGGCCTCACTTTCAAAAGCCTCTCATAAGCAACTTTTTTTTTGAGCTAAAATGGTGGGTAGATACTCCCCAGCATTTCATTCATAAGCAACTTTTAAGACTACCTAAGTGGAATTTACATGCTCAAAGATTGATTTAGCCAACTGCTCACTCCAGTGCCCAATATGTGCATTATGGATGGCATTCCTAACTTCCTTCACATTATTAACCAAGTCTTCTAGCAAGTATTCTTATGCAATGCTAGCTCTTGTGTCTTTACGTGTAAGAGCTGTAACTAGTACTATTGCCATCACTGAACATAGCTATCTTTCTAGAAGCACTAAAGGTAGGAACATTGAATTGTGAGTTAAGAAAATTACCTTGTGTTAGTTAGGTCATCCCTTCACCATGATATCATAATCCACTCTTCCATCGGGATTGACATTCTCTCCAACCAGAGGAAATGCCTCATTTTCAAACTTTTTCATAAACATGTTTCTTAAACTCCCCTGTTGCAAAGTCTTCTCCTGCAATGAGGGTTAACTTCTCAAAGTGCTTCTTCAAGGGTCTATTAACATATTCCTTAAACTTAGATTTTTTTGTTTAATTCAAAATTAGCATCAAACTCACAAATTTATACCACATGTAGACCAAAATGGACACATGAAGATTAAAATTTTATCCTAGTTACCTTCTTCTAACAGGTATATAATGCTTTATCCAAAGTTACCATCTTCAAGTCCTCTCTCCAACCTGCCTCACTGATCTTAAAGCATTATAACATGCCTTGATAACTTGTATGAAGACTCCTCAAGTGACCACATTCTTCAGTGTATACATCACATTGAACTTGCTATAAACAGCCCGAGTTCCAAGTAAATATGCATTTTCCATCATGTGCTTGTTAGCTTTCATGCCTTGCCTTGCCTTATCCTCTCTCTTTATCTTTTCTCCACCCTTCGTGGATTTTTTCTTTAGAGTTGACCTCAATGTCATCTCTAAAACATCCTTCCTGAATCCACCACTATTAAAGAGTATATCTGCAACAACCTAATTTCATCATAACTTACATTCTTGATATCAGATTAATCCCAAAATGAATGTGTTGTGTTTGTCTCATTTTTCTATATTTTGTGATTTTCTTAAAATTTTTAAAATAGTCACTTAAAATAATATTATTTTAATCACTGGTGGGTCCTACACATATTTTTACTAGTCTCTCTTCTTTTGACTTGTAAAGATGAAGTTTGACTTTTTTTTTGGGTTAGTTTAATTTGAAATTATAACCTTAAACAACTCTAATAACCTATTATTAGTATTCATTTGTCCTATGCCTATTTTGTTTTATTCACCTATACCTTACTTTATCATGCTTGTCCTCATAACAAACCATCATCTAATCCCTCATATCCCTCATTTCTTATATCTTTTTCTTCCCTTCCTTTCATTTATTCTCTCTTTCATTTTTCATTCATCTCTTCCTTTTATTTTTTTTACTCCAACTCAAGAGAAGAAGAAAAAAGAAGAAGAAGAAGAAGAAAAGGAGAAGAAGTTATTTAGCCTCAAAATAGACTTATCTTCCTACCCATTAAGGCAAGTAAAATCACATCCACTCTTATGTTTTTTCTAACTCTAATTGTTTATGGTTAATTTAGAATCTTGATTTGTTAAAACTTAAAAAGATAATGTCTCTATACAAAAATCTCTATGATTATTCTAGAAAAATAAAAATATGATTTTTACACTTTACTCTATGTTTATATATCAAATTTATCATTTTATTTATAATCTCTCATTCTTAAATTATAAGTTGTAAAGTTAAACTATATGCTTAATTTTTAATTTTATTTTGTAACTAAAATCTTTTATAGCCAATTTAGAATCTTGATTTGTTTAATTTTAGAAATGTAATATCTTTATACAAAATTCTCTATGATTATTTTAAATATAAAAATATGATTCTTACACTCTACTCTATATTTATGTATTAAATTTATGATTTTATTTATAGTCTCCTATGCTTAAACTATAAGTTACAAACTTAAACTATATGTTTTATTTTGAAATTACGAAGAAACCACCTTTATGAATGTTCATCATATTTGATATAAATTTGAAGTTTCCTACATAAGTTCTTATATAATGTAATGATTTTAAAATCATTTTCCACTTGCCATTAGAAAATATGTATATATATACAGTTATTTATTTATTCATTATCATGTTTTAAAGAGAGTTTTATATAAGTTTTACTTTAAATTTACTAAAATATTTCTTTTATGCAAGCTATTATGTTAGTCATAATTCCTTTATGCTAATTCATGTTTACTTGAAACATATATACATTAGTAAGGTTTAATAAATTTGCTACTTTCCATACCACGAAATCATTCTAGAATTTGGAAAATTCATTCATTGTTAAAGCAATCGTTATAATAGTGTTAAGCCTATTTAATTTCTATTCTTACAATTTAGTACCGACTTACCTAATACATGTTTATATGCATAATTGTATATATGTGTGGTTTACATACATGATCATTATTTCCATAATACATTCTAGTATTTTATGACTATCATGCTTACCTTGACATATACATACTAGTCACTTGTACAACATATATGAAAATATGCCGAAATTTTCTTATTAGTATATACACATGTTTTGATAATACCATAGATCCTAACTTGCCTGTTAACTTGATTTTGAACTCCATCATACTTGCCTTGACATATACATACTAGTCACTTGTGCAGCATATATGAAATTATACCAGATTTTCCTTATTAGTGCATACACATGTCTTGATAATGCCATGGATCTTGACTTTCCTATTAACTTGATTTTGACACTCCATCATGCTTGTCTTGACATATACATACTACTTACTTGTACAAAATACATGAAAATATGCCGGATTTTCCTTATTAGTATATACACATATCTTGATAGTGCCATGGATCCTGACTTGTCTGTTAACTTGATTTTGACATGGATTACATCTTGCTTGTTACTAGACATGTATATGTATTAATCTTGACATGATTGGTTCATCATATTCCGAATTGATTTCCATGTAATATAACTTAAAACCTTGGGTTATGCGAGAACTAAAGGGTGGACAAATATTGTATCGTGAAAGATTTAGGACAGGTTGCACAACCGAAATAGGGGCCCATCCGCGGGAGCGCCTGGATGGTACTGAGCCATCATCTCTTGTTTAGTCCATGTTGATGGTACGACCGATTATTTAGTAATCGGTATCTGCTTGAGTGCTTAGCGGCACGGCTGGTTCAGCGCCATCATCTTGGCCGGGTCCCGGGTATGCACGGGTATTTTCACGATACATGTTTATTTCTTCACCAGTTAGTTCAAATATAAAATAAAATATGATATTAAGTTAGACTTGATATGCATGTATATCCCTGCTTGATATTTTTACTTAATCATTACTCTTTCCCATAGATGTGCATATGATTTTTATATCAATTCATATTTTACTTGTTAGTGCATATTGCACACTCCCTATAATACAGGTTTATTTCTTCACCATTCAGTTCAAAACATTAACTAAAATAAGATATTAATTTAGATTTGATATGCATGTATATTCTTCCTTGATATCATTACTTGATCATTTAATATTTTCCACACATGCGCATACTTTCATATCCACACTCATATCTAACCTATTTGTTTATATTACACGCTCCGTACTTCTTATTGTTTTACTTGCCGGGTTTGATCCTGAGCTCCCCCACACGCTCAGGTATTGAAAATATGAGTGAGGATCCGCCATTACACGATTCGTACTTTCTCGAACAGGTTGAGCAGCAATAGATTTATAGGCCTCCGCTTTTGTATTTTTGGTTTGGTATGTGTCACCTCTTTAGGACTTTATTTCCAACTTTTATATCGGTATTGTACTTGTCGCTTCTTATGTTAGACATGTATATCTTCTCTTTTATATGACAGTAGACTAACTTACAAGATCCTGATTGATTAGTATTCAGTTCCATTCATTTCTTTTTTTATATACTTATAGACTTCGTGCACGTCGACTTACACGTGCCCGCCGGTAACGCACTCCGTTTTCGCATCCCTTTGGAAAATAGGGCGTTACAATATCCGATTACCATTACCCCGAAATCTTTGTTATGCATTGGTGAGGAGGCATACTACATGAAGTATGTGTGGAGGCCAGGGATACCAGAACCCCTGCACTAGAATAAATCTAGTAAAAATTAACAAACTTATCAAACCTTGTTGAGCTTTCACTTCTCTGACTCATATTGAGCCCCATCGTTATAAGATTTAATCCCTGGAAGCCAAGTGGAGGTGGAATTCTTTGTGGTATTGGGGGCATGCTGTCAGAGACCCCTCCATTAGCTTATGGAAGCGAGGGGACATGCGGGACTATTAGGATCTTGACTAACCTCTTTCATACTTAAGAAAATAGATCCAAGCAACCATTTCATAACAGACATGCATGTAGTATAATCTTATAATTTTAATAAACATAATTATGGTATATAAAGTAATATAAACAATATGAACTAACCAAGCACGAAAAATTCATTGGTGAGCTAATGAGGCTAGACTTGGGGATGTTGCTGTGCAAAAAAACATTAGGGGCATTGTTGCATATCCAAATATTGTGGGGGTTTTAATGTACTTTACCCTTGAATAGTATCAACTGTGTGCTTGGATGATGCCTGATATGTTATTGTTCGAATGAACCGAGGAATTAATTGGTGATACATTTTGCGAAGGAGAATGTTGGAAGAAGTCACTGGTTAAAGAACCTATTGACAGTAGTAATAGGATGGGCAGGCTCATGGGAGCCTCCATTAAGGTGTTTAAAGAGTATAGTGTTAAGATCAATTGCATTGTAAAACTAAGTGCCACACAACACAAGATTGGGAGGCTATTTCTAAAACGTGTGGGCTACTGTAGATTCTGTGGGGGCTACCCCACATTGACTTGTTGCTTAATTCTTGCCCTTGTTTGTGGAGGGCGTCTGGTGTAGGATGGCGAATAATAAGTGACTGGCGTATGCCATAGTCGTAAAACTGACTAGTTCCTCATCATTTATGTGCTAGCAAGATATTTGAAATGTATTCCAACTAACTCAATAATCAATTTTGTTAGAATTTTAAGGAGTCAACATGGGAAAAATACAATTCAAGTGTTCTTGGGCAAATGTAACACTAGTATGGGTGATATCCTAGTTCTAGACTCCTGGTGTAGAAGAAGCTTCAGGATATGGGATGCATGGTTGGACAAGCAGAAGGCTGATTGTTTTACCACAGGGTGCATTCTCACCCATTAACTTAGCTCATCTACTGGTTGTAACTTGACCTGATTTAGTAGGAGAAAACAATGTCCCTTTCTCTAGCTTGATGTAGGCTGCTGTAAGCCTGACACTTTGGTGGCTTATAAAACATAGCTCCTGGAAAAACCAACCTAGCTTTTCTTAGCAATAGCCACTTATATTTGTGGAGATGTTAAAAATAGTTGCCAGCCTGGTCAGATATTTCAATAGGCCATGGTTACATACAGGTCAAGAGAGGATCCACATTACTATTTCACCTATAACAAAGCATAACTGGGAGGATGATAATAATACTGCAGGCAGTTTATATCTGATGATTGGAGAATATTTTGATCAGAAATCATATGTGGTTTGGGATTGACACAACTTATGTATGAATAGGACTGTAGTTGTGAGGTATAAAGGAACTGGACCATCTTTGCAACTATTTCAATGCACATAGTTCTGAAAGAAAACATTTCAAATCACGTTGTTATCTACTTCTTTTACATCTGTTGGTAAGTCTAGCATTTCATAAGCCAGTATCTGTTCCCAGTGTAGGAGTTTGATATTAAAGATGTGTCAGTTTGGATTATATTCTCAGTTTTAAATGGATTTCTGTTTCAGTCATGATATTTTTGTGTCTTAAACTGTTCGCCGTTACAGTTTTAATTTCATTCATGGTTGCTGACATGCTGTACATCTAGGTTGCAGACCTCTCTCATTTTGGCCGAATCAGAGGTATCATTCTTCAATCAAATTCCAGTATATATTATTTAACGACATTGTTATTTCTTTATCCAATTTTTCTTAAAGTATTCATACCTCTATATTGGGTATAATTTTGTTATTAAAATAAATTTCT